>OY856414.1:536848303-537448303 GCA_963693085.1 Alisma plantago-aquatica | reverse complement strand
AGAATCTTTCTTTCTCCTTGGAAGATCCATGTGTTGCTTTCATCAGCAAACACAGCCAACTTGGATTCACAATCCAAGACAACTCTATACCTCTCTAAGGTATCCATCCCGAGGATTATATCAAATCCTTGCATATTAAGTGGTATAAGATCCACTTGAATGCGATGGTCGGAAAAGAAAAGGATGCAGGGAGAGCATACCTCCTGCAAAATGGCAGACCCACTCAACGGAGTCTCCAACAACAAACTATCTGCCCTATGACTAACAGTCACATTGCGGTTACGAATCACTCTTCGAGTGATGAAAGAGTGTGTAGCACCCAGATCAATCAGAACAGATACTACACAGGATATAGACATATCAGGATATAAAAGTTCCATCTGACCTGCCACTACCCGTGGATTGACCACTACATCTGGTGGGTTCATAGCATAGAACCTCGCTGTCGCCTGGTGTTGAGGTGGTGCTGATGATCCAGCTTGAGACGCTTGTCCACATCCTCGAGCTGCTCCTTGAGATTGCATTCTCTGAGATCCTTGTTGATTCTGTCTCGGAGGCTGTGTCACACTGACAGGCCTAGAACGGAAATCCTTCATCAAGTGTCCCACCTTACCACAGTTGTAGCATCTCCTCTCCTGTTGTTGTGGTCGGGGTGGTCCAGTAACTGACATCGATGCAGAACTGTGAGTCCCTTGAAGCAGTTGACTCCGTCCTCTACCTCTGCTTGGTGACCATTGAGTTTGATAACTCGATCTGGGTGGTGGAGGGTTAGGTGCAGAGAATCTAGGTTTCTTAAAATCCCTAGATGAAGAATCCTGGAACTGTGGATATCTTTTCTGGGTTTGCCTCTTTTCAACCACAGATCTCTCTATCCTTCAGACTGACTCAACGAAGGTAGAGAATCTCTCTCGGTTTTCTAAGGCAGACACAGGGGTTGATATATCATCATTCAAACCCTTCTCGAATCTTCTGATTCTTTCCTCTTCTATGGCAGCCATGTGCGGACTGAACCGCAGCAACTCCATGAACTTAGCTTCATACTCGCTAATGTTCATCATACCCTGCCTTAGTCTCTCAAACTGAGAGATCTTCTCATCTAGGAAGGTCTTTGGAAAATATCTATTGATAAATTCCCGATGAAACTCTTGCCATGAGAACTCTACTCCAGGTCTCTTCTGCTCTTCCATGTTCCACCAATGACCAGCACTGCCTTTGAGAAGATAGACAACATGTCTAACCTTCTCAGCTTCCGGGATAATAAGAATCCTGAAATCCTTCTCCAACTCTGTCAACCATAGGTCAGCATCTGCGAGGTCGGCAGTCCCAAAGTACTCGGTAGCTCCGACACGACTAAGTCGTTCGAACGTCTTACCGATACCTTGTGCTTCAGGCTGGACAGGTGCCCTAGGTGTAGGCATGGGCATCCTATCAGTTATGTGTGTCATGGCAGTCATGAACTGCCCGAACATTGTCTGTACAGCTGGGTTACCCATGTCGGCTGGGTCAAACTGGGGTGGCTCTCTTGGTGACTCAGGTGCAGGCTGTTCTATTCTTGGAACCCTTGCACCGCCTTGAGGTGCACTAGCACTACTCTCTGCCACGTACTCATCATGAGGCTCAGCCATCCTTATGTATCTTCTTCTCCTGAGGAGTAGAAGATTCTATTAGATAGGGAAAGAGTACTAAAGATAGACTCGACATCCTAAGTCCTATGCCTCTGTAGACTCAACTGACCTAGAGCTCTGATACCACTAATTGTGGGCTCTGATCTCCAAACCACGATATAAACATGTTTCAAACTTAGCGGAAGCGATTCGATTAACAGCGGAAGACAAAAATCACGGGAAATTAAAACCTTTCGAATCAAGAGCTTGAATCCATAAAAGCTTCTTTCATAACAAGAGATAAACTGTTTACATCTCATGATAATTACTTCTTGAGTAATTATATACATCAAGATACAAAATCTCAAGAACTCATAACAAAAGACTCCAAGACCTGAGAGTACATAGGACACATAGGACTGACTCTAACTACACCACATGGCAGGCTAAATCTCCACCTGAGATTTACTACTGCTCCTGGTGCTGCTGCTGCTGGGACTGGTCACCTGTAGACCGGTTCCTCCGTCTTCGACGTCCACCTAAGAAGTTGAAGTCTACGGGGTGAGACAATTTTACATAATTGTCCCAGCGAGAGTTATAACTCTCTGCCAGAAGCTTTATTGTAACATCAAAGAATATCTTAAGCAGTAAAGCTTTCAAAGTATTCATTAGCAGTTACAGCTATAAACAAGAGCTCAACATTTATGAGACATGAAGAATATAAGCACTATTACAGTGTATCATCAATCAACTAACTCGTAGTTATCTCTAACAGATATACTACGCGGTTGATTATGTTTTACAAACAATATTATGCCATGTGGAGATGAGGCATACCACTCATACTCCAACTGATCGCTAAGAAGTCACATCAGTATCATACATAGGTCATTAAGAGAGTCAGATTCTCATGACCTTCACCTTCCTCAGTCAGTAAGAGGATCACTTGTAGGACATCTTGTGTCTCTACTATTATAGCTCACCAGGGTAAACTGGTCCTTTGCTATTTTAGAGTTACAGTGGCATTCTGTACTCTCTTCGTCATCAGGAGATTTCATGTTTATCTCCACTGATACGGATATCTATGTTTTCTTCGTCATCAGGAGGTTTCATGTTTACCTACTACTGATACGGTATGGGATTGTAGTGAAGGATTGACGGATTGCATATCTACATCAAATTCCTACACTAGGATGTAAGGTTCTACACATCCATATACCCCACATACTCAATAGTATGTGATCCAGGAGTTCCCTTAAGAAAACCTGTTTCACCATCATTTGATCTCTGACAATGATGGGTCTATGATCAGGGCTCTACATTATACTTGATTAGTTAGGTACATTCAGTATTCATTTAACATCACACATTGTTCTTCAAACAATAACAGTAGTATAACAGCTATAAAAAGGAGAATACTAAATGTAACAAGCCTAACTCACATCAATCATCATTTCTCATTATACTCATCACAAGTCATCTCTAAAGCATGACCTTGATGGTATTCATGACTCTCACAGCCCATTATTATCATAGAATGCCACTGACAAGGCATCAAGATACTTTACTTATTCATAAAGCTATCAACATGCCTTTAGTGAGTATAGTATCATCATCCATACCTGGATATGATTACCTCCATATCAGAATCTGCATGGTTAATTCAACTAATAAAGGTAATTCAAAACAATGATTATACTTTCCACTCTTGTCATAAGAGCTAAGTTCTTTGATTCTTATCAAATAGAGTTTAATACTCATATAACATGTCATCACCTTTGAATTAGGGTTTACTATTCACATCACATGTCATTACCCTTGAATTAGGGTTTACTATTCACATCATATGTCATTACCCTTGAATTAGGGTTTACTATTCACATCATATGTCATTACCCTTGAATTAGGGTTTACTATTCACATCATATGGTGAATTGAACTCATAACATCATCATGTATGAGGAACATCATCATTGATGCTCTCAGATTAGCTTAAGATTCATCATATATCATAATTAGGGTTTCCATGATCTCACATAGGTGGATCATACCCTAATCATGCACATTCATGTGTATTGAAGGTTCTTTACTTGAGTTTCCACCCTAAAAGGGTACTTTCTCTCTCTTGAGGTACTTTCTCTCTCTTATGATACTTTCTCTCTCCTCATACTAGTAGATGGTGATAACACCACTCTAGATCTGGTTGGGTTAAGTCCTCATGGGCTAACATAAGCCAAAACATCACTATCATGTGATTAGGGTTTGATCTGAACAAGGTATTACTCAATTGAACTCATCAAGGTATTTTGGTAATTCACCCCATTGATCACCATCATGGTTCAATTCATTAGTCACTTAATCCCTTAATATCCTAGGTTATCATTAGGGTTTAGATTAGAGCATCATTGAACCATTTACACCTTCAATTGATTAAGTGAAATCAACCTTTGAAAACCTCAAACGATTTCCACCTTCAACCTCCAAACGGTTTGAGATCGTTTGGATGAGTTGACCGTTTGCTAGGGTTGACTCCAAGACCGTGTGACCTTCAAGGTCGTTTGCCCAAACTGTGTGAGGGTGTAGACCATTTAACAAGTTTGACTTCAAGACCGAGAGGGCTTACACGGTTTGAGACCGTTTGGTGTCTCTCGATCTTGAGATCGTTTGAGTCCAAACGGTCTTGAGACCGTTTGGCCCCAAACGGTCTTGAGACCGTGAGGCCTCACACGGTCTTGAGACCGTGTGACCTCAAACGGTCTTGAGACCGTGAGGTCTCAAACGGTCTTGAGACTGTGTGACCTCAAACGATCTTGAGACCGTTTGGTCCACTTGGTCTCAAACCGTTTGGACCTTCAACATGATTCAATGATTTCAATCGTTTATGATTATCAATGTTGAAGCCTCCAAATGGTCAAAGCCATGGTAACCACTTATAGATTGAGTTAATTATGGTTATGCTTAACCAATTGGTCACTCAATTGACCCTCAAATGTTATCCAATTAGGGTTGAAGTTGGTTCAATTAAGGTCCATCAACGTTCAACCATCAACACTCAACAATGTGAATCAACACAAAGGTTGAACCCTTCAATTGAGCTCCAATTGGGCCCAAACTTGGCCCAAACGGTCTTGATATCGTGTGGATGCACTCCACATGGTCTTGAGACCGTTTGCCCAAGATTTCATCAAAATCTAATGTGATTTGATAGGGGTTGAACCTTGATTAAGTCTCAATTCAATATTTTTAATTAATTCAATAACCCATTGCAATTGGCCCCTCAATTGATCAAATTACCTTAACCCTAGACCTCCAAACGGTCTTGGGTTGTCACCACACGGTCTTGAGATCGTTTGGTCGATCCCCAAATGGTCTTGAGACCGTTTGGGTCAATCAACCCAAAAACACTAAGTTATTCATTGAGATTTCAGTACTGATTTCAATTAGGGTTTTACCCTAGTAATCATCCTTCAACTCTTAGCTCGTTTGGAATTAGTCCATCAAATTTGGTGAGTTGTTAATCAACATTATTTTGAACAGTAATATCATACGGTCAATGCTTAGTCAACGTTCTTACACGGTCTTGAGACCGTTTGCCCAAAAAGGGCGATTTCAATAGATTGCAATTCAGAACTAAAATTCAATTGATTTGTTGATTTAAAAAGGCTATATCTCTCGATTCATTTGGAGTTAACCTCTCAAATTTTGTGGGTGATTATCTTACATAATTATGAACAGATTTATTATACGGTCCACACTCAGTCAATGCGGCTAAACGGTCTTGAAGACCGTTTTCCCTTACACGGTCTTGAGACCGTTTGCTCTTACACGGTCTTGAGACCGTTTGCTCACCAAACGGTTTTGCAAACCATGTGAGCACTTGGTGGAGACCGTTTGGTAAAGTGAAAAAGTAGTGGATTAACTTTGGAAATAACGTCTTCATCTCCTAGCTCAAGAACAGCAAGGATTTCTCACGGATTTGCTTGCAAGGTAGCAAAGGAAGGTAGAGAAGAAGAAGAACTATCATTTAAAAGCATAAACGAGATGTATATAACAAAGCATAGGTTTAGAGTTATAAAACCCGCGTAACACTTGCTCCTTGAGCTCCAAGCTTTCGAGCTCCAAGATTTTAATGGCGTCCTTGAGTTTCCACAGGTCGGCCAAGGTGATCCTTCCAAGGAAAGTCGAGAAGAAATGGCTAGAAAGGTAGAGATATGTGAGCTAGCCATCAATTTGACCTTGATTTCGAGTTCTAACCATGAACTTAAGCAAAAGGGAGGATTCAAACCTACCTTGCACTCCTTGGTCATCCTCCTGAGCTCCACAGCTCTTCTTTAGTCGGTTTGGGTAAATGGAACAGTGAAAGAAACGAAGGAAGAGTTTCCTTGCTAAGTGAAGTAGAGAGCTTATATACTTGGGATGAGGTTTTAACATAAGCTCATAAGTTCTCCATATTTTCAACTAAGTCCCTCCATCCTTCTATGCTCGTCCCTTCATATTAATTCTAAGGACAAACCTTCTTCTAAGGTCAAGAAATGAAGGCAAAGAAGATCAACCTATAACTTAAGCATACACATAAAAGGCTATTGTATATACACCTTGATTATTCAATCACAAGGGTGTTTTTCATTATATGATTATTCAATTAAAGTGACATCTTCATCATTTCTTCTCTAAATGATGACAAGAGTCTTAATAAATACTTTTGATGGTGTAAATTGCAAGTTGCACCCCTCAAATTGGGTAAATTGCACTTTACTCCAATTTAGGGTTTTCAAGCACAGGGATTGCTTCCACAGCTGCACCTTGGTGCCCAAGATTGGGAAATCCCTCAAACTTCATCATTCTCATGATGTCTCAACATCAGAGGAACATCTCAACATGTGCAAATTGCAATTTAACCCTTCTAACTGGGTAATTTGCACATAGGTCCCTGTATTACAAAACAATGCTACAACTTTATATAAAAAGGAGCAAAAACTGAAATATATGTTTCTGAGAAACTTAATTACATGCTTAAAGTTAATCACAAGGATTTAATTACATATTTAGGCAAAACACCTAGGGTTAACTCATAACCCAGGTCAGGGATGTTACAATAAATAGGCAAACCAAAGCTAAGATTTTGACAAGGCACTTTGGGCCAACGTTATGGCCTCATCATACTCGTCCCATGACACTGGGCATGGTTCCTGCACCAGCTGCTTGTTTTGTTGTTTGATGTCGTCTTTTGGCCAATCAAACAACAATGGAAAATGAGGAACATGCTGACTGACTTTACCCTTGATGACTTTGCCCTTGACTTGATCATCGGTCCCAATTTTGCCCTCCTCGTTTATGTGATTGCAACATGGTTTTTTGCATAAAAGGTTATCTTCAACATATTTATGAATTTTTTCTGGTGACTTCAAAAGTTTTTCAAATTTTGTCGTTGCCTTTGCCTTTGCACGCGATGTCGACATCTATAATTAATAAAAACAAAGGTATGAACAAATAATAGAATTCGTAAAGTAATTGTGGCAATAAGATAATAATGAAGTAGGAAATTTGATCGCATTATGGTAGCAACATATAATAATGCAACACATAAGTAGACAATGTAAATTGTTTCGACGCAAAAACACAACTACATTTAGCACAAATGTTACAAGTTCATTTGTTTATTTCAATTGTCAATGCTAAAAAAATCCTTGGTGGGTAAGTGCGACGCGTCGTCAAGAAGTTGTGTTCAATGCCTTATTGCGCGGCCAATGTGGGGGGAGGCAATAAATCTTCCAATATGAACATATTGTCTCTTACAAACTCTCTCTTGATGTATTGCCATCACATTTGCAACTCAGGCAATGAAATGTAAGGGCTTTCAGCTATGTATATGAATTGGTGCCATGCCTCCATCCAAGCCTGTGTAGAGTATACTCCATTCACACATCTACCCACGTGATATTGGGTTCTCATCAAACCCCTGAGAACCATATCAAGATCGTGTGACCAGATAAAAGACGGTGTCGGCGGTTGGCCAGCCATATCACATATTCTGTAAGTAATATATTTTTCAAAAAGTAAGGGTGTATATCACAATTAATTGTATTATTTGGTTAGAGATAACGTGAAGAAAAAATTTGAATAATAATATACATCATTACTAAAACACTCATCAACATGAAGAAAAATTTCATACCGCTTAAAATGTAATATGATGTTTATAAAAGTGCCTAAATTAAACAAGTGTATGATGTTCATAACATCCATTGATAGTCATTCTAAATAGAGAAGATAATGTAAATGCATTTGCCATTCAACGTTATGGAGTCATTTGAGGTGAAGGGATGTCGAGAAGCATACAACAATCTTCCTCAAGACTGGCAACGTTGCGTTCTAAAACCTCATGCTCATACTTTTTGGTAGAGTATAATTCATCGTAGTTGTAATGAATTTCAACGAAGTCCTTCATGTTCATCGCCTGACCCCACACTGACTTGCACTCAACAGTTAGTAACATAATCTCCGCTTTCAATGAATCAATTGTTGGGGGGAGATCGACTGCCCAATGGAAGTATCTGCATCGGTCTTTTCCATAAAATGTAGTACGAGGTACAAGTTAATGGCAAAGAATGCGGAGCCTCGACAAGGATAGTATATTATTTATTGATGTACTGTCACACCTCACGAGTAGGGCATATGTAATACATTTCGCCCGGCCTTTGACTCAGAATGGCAAAGTCATTTAACCCCGCATCCTCTGTGTTAAGCCGTAAGGCTGCATTTAGCCCACAATCACACCTCGGAACCTCAGATGGAATCATCGACATCTAATAAAACAGAATTGATGATTAATAGAAAAATATCAGGTTGATGACATAGTTTTCAAAGATAATATGAAGACCTAGTAGCTAATTGTTGCAACAGAAAAGTGGAGTTCATTTAGACATATCATAATATAGTATATCTATGACGTATTGTATCCATCTTCTTCTGATGAAGAGTCATTATCGCTCGTAATTTGAAGTTGGTGGTGAAGATATCGGCACCTGTCCCGCATACTTGAAATTTCTTCTTGTAACCTATCTACGTCTGCTCTGGTTGAACAGACAAAGGCACAATGTTCTGACCAGAACTTGCGTTCGCTACGTGCATATGCGAGTTGTGATACCATTGCATCCCTAATTGCAGTCAGCGTAGCCACTGTAGGTAGTACTTGCTGCGCGGGCAACCTCATATGGCATTTGGTTTGTACAAGACCCCTACCACATGTAAAATATGGCCTGTGGGGATTGTTGTCTTCAAACCGTCCATTTGCCGCATCTGTGGCATCCATGTACACTCGTACGGTGCACTGCAGACCACATGGGCATGACGACATGTCTTTGTCCATTTTTAGATAGAAAACCTAATGAGACATAATTTCACATTGTTTATAAGTAGGCAAATAAAATGGTGAACAATACAGTTTGAGAACAAAAGTTGGCCGTTAGGTTACACAGATAAGGGAGTAAGTGAAACATGTTGTAGAACATGTTTCAATGTATGCAAGTTACAAAAGAAATGTATAAATCATTGATTTTCCCACATAGAATTGGCAACAGTTTCGTGCAAGACATCTCCCTCTCTAGCATCGACCTGGCTTGTTTGTTGCAGAGAACTCAATTCGTTCGAGATGTCAGTGGTAGTATGAGGCTCATCCAAGTTTTCGTCCATCATAGGATCGCCATCATTTTGGTGCCGGATAAAATTGTGAATGATACAACAAGCCATTACAATCCGAGACTGAGACTGCACGGGAAAAGTTGCTCCTTTACGAAAGTAGGAAAACCTCTTCTTCAACACACCAAAGGCTCGCTCGACAATGTTACGTAGTTGAGCATGTCGGTGGTTGAACATTTCCTTTTTGCTTGTGTATGAGCCTTTGTTACCCCGATACTCTGCTATATGGTAAGCAACGTTTCGATATGGTGCAAGAAATTGCCTGGTGTTGGCATACCCTGCATCAACAAGATAGTACTTCCCAACGGGTACTTTGAAACCGCCTGTGGTTGTAGCTACCTGAAGTACCCTTTGGTCAGCAGCAGATCCCTCCCAACCAGTCATGATATATGTAAACTCCACTGAGAAGTCGACTGCAGCCATGACATTCATGGAAACATTCCCTTTTCTATTTTTATTATCGGTTCTGCTTTTCGCGCTTCACCAAAACGGGGATGTGTGTCCCGTCCATTGCCCCAATGGCATCCTAAGACAAGTATATAAGAAATACGCAAGTAAATACCAAACTCAACGATGACGATAGTGGTTATATTAACAATGGAATGGACAATGGTCAACTAAGTGATGGTCATACCTTGAAGTAAGGGTAAAATCTTGGACTCTCGCCGATGCGGCGGTGCGGAGTTGTGGATGCAGTTGGCATGACAATATATTTACTGCACAAAGCACACACTGCATCCAACACCTCGTTAAACTTTCTACTTATGGTCTCACCACTGTGAATGTAGTCCTCAGCAAGAACACGATTGGTATGGCCATGGCCAACCATATGAAGGAAGTAGCAAACTGCCTCCACTGATGACACACCTCTGGTACTTTTCAACAAAGCCCGGCCCTCAAGTTTGTCAACAAAGGCTAAAACCGTGTTGGGTAGCATACGGTACAGATCGTACGCCCTCCTTTCATGGCTGGTTATTATTTCTAAAACCTTTTGATGGTCGCTCCTAATACTAACCGATCTCGGTATTGGTTGGTGTGTGGTTGAGGCGTCTGAATTTCCCATGATATTGTGGGAAATTTGGTCGGCTATTTGGTAGGATAATGCGTTACCAATGTCATAAGCCGGAGCAGACATAACATGCAGTAGTTGTAGAATGTCATCAGTTGTTTCATATGGATGCATACCGGCCATCACGTCTATAATTAAAAGTGATTATCCGCATCAGGGAAATATCGAGATATTGCAAAAATAAAATTAGGGCTTGTTCCATTAAAACCATTACATAGTACTATAGTTCAGAGCTTGTTCCCAAGAGAATAAAATAGTACAACAACAACTGAATAGAATATTACAACAACAACTTCTGATAAAGTTCATCAAATAAAAGGTAGGATATTGATATACTTATTAAATTAGTCAACCTTAAAAGTACGGTGGAGATTGTGGCGTGAAGGGTGATTGTGATGCAGAAGCTGTGTTCTTCATTTCCCACAAGTCTTGCAACCAAATGGTAATTTTGTGTGGGGTGTCCATAAGGCTTAGATAAATGTTACGGTTAGATGGATCTTTTATGGCGTGCACAAGAGTGGTAAAAACTGGGACAGGGGCGTCAGGGTAGGTTGCATGAAAGTAGTGCAAAATTATTTGGTATTCGTATTTATCATTACACCTAGCAGCAATTCCGTTGCCCATCTCATGTACCTTGGAAAACACCTTTGTGAATTTGGACACAACATCATTAGACAGAACACAACTGTCCTGTGAGCTTGACGCTCGCTTCCTACGCCTCATCGTGGTGGGATTCGTTGCACTAACACCTTGGTTGTGTGATCCTCCATTGGTGTCCTCACTTTGTGTCCCAGAATTAACCACGTCTTCAGTGAAACCGGCTGGACCGGTTGGTTCTGGGCTGACAAATGAATCAGATGCATCTAGGTCAACAGCAACATCATCTTCAGATGCAACATCAGAAGGAGGTTGTCTATCAGTTGAGGACATTGCATGATGGCCCCTAGCTATGTTCCTCCCCCCCATCAGCTCGACGTCGTGGTAGTGGTAGAATGGTCTGTTGATCAGTCTCCCTAGTTCCCTGTTTGCCTAAAATAGGGGACAACTACTGCTTAGGTCAAAAGTAACAAGTTTAATTTAATATATAATAGTCAGTGGAGTATATATTATTAGACATACCGCAAGTGCCTCCCTCCACTCCGAGGTGTCAGGCAATATTGGCTTGTGCCTGTTGTCATCCCATCCAACACCACTTTTGTTGGTTACCAATTTTATCTTTGCATAGTCTCTCCTGAGGTTCTTCCACCGAGTTTTTAACTGATCCAATGTACCCTCATTCCTCCCCATCCTGATATGCCAATCGTGTAGCGTCTCCCTCCACGCGTCCCTAGTGAATATTCCATCGACGCACCTACCCATGTCATATTGTCTCCTCAATGCCGCAACCAGAGCCTCATCCAACTCTTTCGACCATACAATACGGAACCTCGGGTCGGGTGCAGCCATAGTAGAAATGACACTGCGATATATAAATTTAGTGTGGGTGGTTAAACGAAACCGTCATACGAACCTAGTATGAGACTACGAAGTTGAAAGCAATAACTTGTATTGAAGTAGGCTAAGACAAGATCCATTAGCTGGACCAGTCATAAGATCCAAAATGTGTACAACAAATTTTAAATTGTAGTTAAATTTGAAATGGTTGTAGAAAACACATCATCAAATATGTTCATTACAGCAAAATTACATATCATCAAATATGTTCATTACAGCAAAACTACATAAATAGCAAGCATTCAGCATGGCATTCACATTAAACATGTTCGTATTGCTCATGAGATATACCTGGTAAGCCCAAATGAAGGCTGAAGAGAGTTGCACGGGCAGCGACAGGGTCAGGGACGGTACATACAAGAATTCAGAGGGAACACAGATTAGCCGAAATAGTGGTATTATTTGCAATATAATCAGCAGAATTCGTGTGTACAATAGTAACATTGTAAAAAATATTTGCAATAAAATCACTGGTTGATTTAGAATTTTTAGTCCAATCTTGCCCATACTACCTATCCAAATTAGAAGAATGTGTATTTTGAAAGTTATACTTGCATGCATAGACGTAAATGTGGCAATAATGGGTATTTGAGGTTCCACTAATATACAAAACAGATTTATATAAATTCTGTAATCCACTATACAACAGTTTTGGACTTAAGTAAGGGATTAAGGATAGCAGTGCTTAAATAGCAGCAGTAGATACTTTTTTATTTCAGTAGATAATTTTCATTAGTTTAGGGTTATATTCAGCTTATATACAGAGCTGTTGCAGCTAATATGGCTGCTTGAAGCTTCCTAAAATAAGCAAGAAGGGATTTCTTATAAATACCAAGGATCAGATTCAACCAACTACCACAGGGATGCCTCAACATCAAGATCAAGATCAGATTCAATCAACTAATATGCCTGCAATCTATGTATAGTACAATTGGATAGCTATACAGGAATGCCTCAACATCAAGATCAGATTAGCAAGATGACAGTGGAGTGGGAAATGAAAGAGTCAGTAGTAGCAAGTGTGGCATATCCATCATATGTTGGGTAGCTAGAAATCCACAATCCACTATACAACAATTTTTTATTTCAGTAATAATCTAATATGTGGCTATTTAAGTAACAAAGTTGTCTAGGCAAGCAGCTTCCAGATGCTTGCTTTGGTATGATGATTCAAACATTAAATGGGGACAAGTAATATAAACAACATGATCAACACCTAACAAATGAACTTCCTCACAAGGTAGATGAGTGCCACCTTTAACTAACATAATGATGTTTAAGTTTATTGTGTTTCTACAAACATGACGAATATGAAGCATATTAGGTGATAGACAATTACTTTATCCCAATCCATGGTTGCAAACCAGAACAACAAAAGTTCCAAGTCAAGTATGTTATTTCTGATACCTCTAAACTTGACTGAGGCACTATTTATTGCTTATAGGGTACTAAGGTACATGGATTACTTTTGTAAAGGCACACAATATAATAGTAAATTGCAAGTGATATGACATCCTACTCAATGAGAATAAATTCTGGCACAATTTACTATTAGGAAAGTATTACACCCACATCAGAAATACATTTTGTTTATGTCAAGGACCATTTTTACTAGTCAAAAATTCAATTGTTAGGGATGTATATATTTAGAGGAATGCTTAATAATATATAGGATTTCATCAATGTAACTATTGAATACTAAAACTAACTTACACATTGTTGCTAAATATAAGATCATTGACAATGTAACAATGTCATGCTTATTGAATAAAGAGGATTTATGAGTCAAAAATTATGATTCATAATTCTACATGTCTACCAAGTGAAGGATGTCCAAATCATGCTTTTAGTATGATTTAACAATAAATAAAAAGATACATACATAGTACTTCAATACCAAGAAATAATGAACTTTTCAAATAACTTGAGGAGCAACAATATCATGTAGTATTTCTAAAAATGTTGAAAGCTAGTCATTTCCCTCATGGGTAGAAGATCATCATTGTAAAGCAAAAATTATGTGTGTAACAATTCTCAAAAGGAAAAAAATGAGTTGAGTAGTTTCATTTTGTTGTATTTTATTTTGAGTAGTTGTTTGTTGTATATATAGACTCAGGACCGCATAAAAAACTTAAGGCGACATTTTGGTTAAGGCGCAGGTCAAGGCTCACCCCCTTGGGGCACCTTGACAAGTATGACATAAAGGCCAACAAGTTTACCCACATAATTGAAGTGTGTAGAAAAATAAAAACATGATGGATAGAGGACCTAAATCACTCTATACCAACTTTTGAATTCATCCAGAGTTCCAATCCAGCAACTAGCCATAAACAAATTGATGATCAGCAATGTGAGTGCCATGTAGTAATGAAAAACCTCTTATGTCCATCACTGCAGGATCAACAACCAAAAATTGAACTACTATTGTTTGCGAAAATTGAAGTTTTGGAATGCAGGCACAGACAGGATGCAACTACATATTACTCTGTGCGTTCCACAAGGACAATTTCAGGGTCTAAATCTTAAAAAGGAAAAACAATGTGACAAAAAATACCAGGAAATGATGTGAAATAACTAGTTCTTGGCTTGGTTAGGAATTACTTTTTGTTAGATAGAAACAAGAAGCTGACGTTCATCAAGTATCAGAGCAAATATACAATATAGAGGGAGGGGTTACTATGTAAAGCAGCCATACTGCAGCCCCACTCAATAAAGAACACAAAAAAAGGAAAAATCTGGGCTGCTTAGAAATTAAAGTATATATAGGAAATGCCACCATCGTTCACCTTGAGAAAGTAGGTTTAAAAGTGAAACATAAGACAAGAGCAGAAGGTTTTACTGATGGTCTGCTCTTCGTTGAACATCAGTGGACTGGACATACACCAGCCATGCTCTGGAATTCCCTGGTATCATTGCCAGCCATACTTCCATTCAATTGGTTATGATTGCATATGTATATTGGGTGTTAACCAGTAACTTTGGAATTTATAGTCATGGTGTCAACTTTCAAATTATAGTTACTTTTATCTATATATCAGAAGGTAACTTGTTGTGGTGAACAATCAACCACATTGTACTGTAAAACTAGTGAATGATGATCAAGAACATAATAACTCAATCACTTAAATGAATGCTTTCAAATGTTTTTTCAGGTACTAGAAATTTTACAGGAAAATGGAGCCTGAATGTTAATTGAAATTACACAATTTACCAAAAGAGAAATCATTAATTACACCGAAACCCCATTCTAATTACACCAAAACCCTAGTCAATGCAAAATTACCTCAATGGTAATCTAAGACTGGTTTCACTTTACATAAAAGAACTTCACTCGTGGTCACATATAAAACAATATGAGGAGTTTCTATGACTCCATTATGTTCGGATCTACAAAGCAATTTCTGTCCATATACACCACAAATAAAAACATGATGGATAGAGCATAGTTTCAAGTGGGAGAAAGAGGACATCACAGCAGTAGATATAGAGTAGTTGCAATCGGAGAGCTAATATGTACAGAACTGTTGCAGCTAATATGGCTGCTTCCTAAAATAAGCAAGAAGGGATTTCGTATAAATACCAAGGATCAGATTCAACCAACTACCACAGAGATGCCTCAACATCAAGATCAAGATCAGATTCAATCAACTAATGTTATACTTTGAAATGTTACTAAATAGCAGGTCGGCGGAGACATATATACCATTTTTTATACTGAAAACCTTGCAATGTTACTGACGAGATCGATGAAAAGGGGCGGCGGATACCTACCTTGAAAGCAGATCGGCGACTTCCCACAATAGCGGCTCGGCAGTGGCGGCAGCGGCAGAACAGAAGAGTGTATGGACGCTTCGAAGGTGAAATGCGACCACATCGATGATGAAATGCACAAGTATATAGCAGGCGGGACACTGGTTGCCCTTCCTAGGGTTTACTGCACGGCGCTTTGATGCGAGTTGACAACTCGGGAGTAGCTCGGCACTTGCAGACGAGCCACCACAGCTTTGCCGCTTGATTGACCTGCTACACCGCCTACTCCACTGGGCAAGGCTTAGGGCACGCCAGTCACCTGCCATGGCTGCCGCTGGAATGACCGATGGAAACGATGCCTCAGCTTTATTACTGGCGATAATAGTAATGGCGAGGATAGAGCACAGAGCTCGTCTCGAGGTCTCGGGAGAGGAGGTATCGGGAGGGAAGAGAGGATAGGCCACAGAGCAGAAGGAGCAAAAGATAGGAGGTAGAGGGGAAAGGAGACGAATGTCGGGATGGGTGTGAGCGAGGGGAGGAGAGGATCGTGTAAACCAGGTTGTGAACCAGAATCCCGCCCCTCGTGGGACTGGGACAACCCCGATTTGGGGGTTCCGTTATCCCATAACGGAGGATTTTCTGGGTTTTGAACCAAACGTGAACCAGCCTTGAACCGGCAGATGTTTGGCAGGGTTGGCACTAAAAGACAGCACAAAATCGGGTTTCGGTCCCGTGCCAAACACATGCCTAGGGTTTTGACACCATATCGGTTAGAGTGTATAATTGACACCATATCATGTAGGAGGTGAATACTTGACCCCATATCGTGCTCATGGTTTGTATATGTATTACTCAATTATGCAAGAGAATTTGAAATTGAAAATAACTCAATAAGTATAATAGAATTGAAGGTGAATAATAACATAATTGGGTTCAAGTTATATAACTCGCCTCAAGAATAACTTCAAAGCTCCAAGCTCCAAAGCTTCACATTCCTAAGGTTGAAGATGACTTATCAAAATTATAAGGCTCATTCACAATTCCTCCATATACAAGGAATCACCATAGTTAAGAACTGGGTGAGGAAGAAAAGAAAGGAATAACTATACCCCAAGAATCATACTTCAACCAATATTGAAGATGACCATGGCCTTACCTTAAGCTTGGTGATCGAGCTCCCCTTGATCCTTGAACTACTATGTGCGACATCTAAGAGGGTATGCATGATATCTCAGAGAAAGAGAGTTATGGGGTTCGTAAACTTTCATTAGTAGGTGAAAGGAGAGGTATATATAATTGGGGTTCATGAGAGAGAGTGTATAAGAGGTGTCTTCACCATATGCTACTAGGTGACACGTGGCCATGCATGGTTGACATGTGTACATGCATGCACTCACATTTATCTTGACGTGCAAAACACTTTAGGATAATCTAGAGATGATATTTTGTCCATCCCTTATCTTGTTGGATAAGATATCTCATATTTATCTCACAAATTATGCAAACCGATACAACTTTTTGCAAGGAGCATCTAACTCGTCATGGATTACCTCCTTGAGGTGGTTAGGCCGTCATGGACTTTCTAAGTGTTCACAAACCGATATGGAATCCCCTCTATGGATCCTTGGCCGATAGGCACTCCCATATCAAGTCTATAACTCGACATAACTCATATAAGGCTTCAACTATACATCATCTCTTGGTCTTTCCATCACCAAGATTACCATCATTCAAAGATGATTCAAACATGGTGTGTCTTTATTTATCTCTCCTATAAATGATACATAGAGGGAGTAGGGACACTCTGGAGGTGGTAATTTGTAGAAAAACCCTACATTTTGGGTAAATTACAATTTGTACCAAAATTGGTACACCATGCACTAACATTACTCAAACAAGCTCAAACTTGGAATTTAGGCTTTCCACAAGCCACCACTTAGCATCATTCTCTCTCTTATGATACTAAAACACTTAAGGCACATTAAAAATTTGACATATTGCAATATAGCCCCTCATGTTGGGTAAATTGCATTTTCATCCAAAATAAGAGAACATTTCTCAAACATTATTCAAACATGACCCAACTTGAAACATAAGTTTATCACCTGATAACAAAACACTTTAGAGGATTATATTAAATTTATAATAAACTTATTTAAGTCAAACAAATAGGGTTATCCCTAAACCCAGGTCAGGGATGTTACAATTATAAACCCCTAACAAGGATTTCGTCTCCAAAATCCCAGATGAAGGAAGACAATTGTTATTCATGCATCATATCATCAAGTATCCATATAACATCTTGATGTCCTGTAGATCCCATAGAACTTTGACCAGTACAAAGTTTTTCCATTCAGGGTCATCATAGAATCTGTCTTACAAGACACATACTCAATTGTCCTTTTCGTTAATGATTACAGTGTCAATTCTATATCAAGTAACACTTTCTAAGTCAGATAAGTACTATTCATACTTCAAATAATTCAGGTGTCAAACCATATTGACTTATCACCTTCTCAAGTTACATCTTTTATGTAATAAGATTGTTGACCTTGGGAGTTTTCCATACTCCTTACTTAGTTTAACATTTCTCCTCCAAGAAAAAAAATAGAGTTACGTTCTGTCACTCACTTGGGACTACAAGTCTTATCATACATCTGTTGTGCCACTCTAATCTGCTAACACAACACTAAACTTTCTTATGACTTGTACCAACTATCCCATTAGCTGTCTATTTTCTTATCATAAGGAGAGGCTACTTATTAAAGAAGAACTTATATCAGAGGTATCTCCATATGTTATGTATAAGCTGCCTCAACAGATCTAGATAGGGATATTCTAAGGAATTATTTTTAGCTTGATAAATTTTTTCCCAAAATGATTCTACATTTGTTCCTTCAATGGCTACATCCTTATCGATGTTATGTTTATGCAGAGCATAACACTCTAACATATGATATCCGTACTATAGTTATCTCAAAGTTAGCCCTTCTAGGTAACCAAACATGATTCATCTTATCAGGAGTCATGTTCTCATTTTCTCATACCATTGAAAGTTCTTGGATACTAATATTATTTACCTTGGTATCCATTATAAGTGCCAAAAACACATCACATCCTCATCATTTCCATCTCTCTATTGTTATTACCAAATCCAAACATATAATAAGACCTTTCTTTCATATTGGGACTTACTTATCACATATAATCTTTGCCTCGGAACCAAAATCCAGGACTAAATGATACTTTTTAAAGTATCCATCTATATATTACTTCTAATCTATGCACATCAAGTGTCATAAGACTTACTTAATTGTCATGTCCCTACAAGGAAAGAACATAAGAAATCATATTCCTTCATATTGCCCCATCATTATCCAGGGTTGTTTATCAAAGAAAGAAGATTATCATCTTCTTTGATTATTGCATGAACTTTCAACTTTCCATGTGTCATTCAATCTTGTTTCATTTTAGGTTCCTTGCCATCAACATAGGAATTATAAAGATGATTACAAATCATCATTCCTTTCTCTTTTATTGTCAAATATGTTCATGAATCATTTCTGACTATTTATTTTCATATCATGGAAAAGATCTTTACTTTTCACATATTCTTTATTAAACATGGATCATCTCCCTTATTTCCTTTTCTCTTATCATGAGGATTGTATTTTTTTACTTCCTCGTACTCACATACTGGTTTGAGATAAACTCAGTTTCTATTTCATTGTAGTTAGGATAGGATAGAAATATCCATGCCATATTTTCAGTTTCATTATGCTCTTTAGATTGTCTCAAAATGACTACTTGATCAGAGTAATAAGAAAGATAACGATCTAAGAGTCCCATACTTACCTTGCCTTCAATAGTTGAATACCTGACCAGGGTATACAAGTACTGAGATTAGGTAATATGCACCTTGTTTTATATCATATACCTTACTCTTCATAGCATCCATATCATAGGGATAAGTATCCCTAGATTTATCTAGGCATCTCTTTTACACCTCATCCTCATTTGTACAGATAAAAGAAATTATAAAACATTTTAAAGATTACTGGACAAAATGTAAGTTCTCATCTTCCTTATGTCCTCATAGGACTAATCAAAGGAAGTTCAACAACAACTGCTTTCTTATAACTAATAGATAAAACCAGAGGAAGATATATCAAAATGAAATAATTTCATCTGACTAGTCTCAACTCGTGGATCGATTATTGTCTTAGGCTTATTCATTACATAGAATCTTGTCGTTGCCTATTTCCAATGTCGTGCTCTATTTTCTGGTGCAGATGGACCTGCTTGGGATGCCTTTCCACGTCCTCGTGTGCCACTGTTAAACCATTTCCTTTGAGTGTCTTGTTCACTCTGCCTTAGTGGTTGGGTCATTCCCTTCTTTCTTTTCGGACAAAAGGATCTAATATGCCCAACCTGTCCACACTTATGACATATCTTATATGCACTCCCTGGTCTTGTCAGCCTTATTATCAATGTAGAAGCTAAATCAAGAGTTCTAACTAGTGGAACATTAGGTCCTTTGCCCTCTCTTGGTAGCCACTGCCCTGGTGCATTAGGTGTTGGTTGCATTGGTGGCACCAAAAACTTCCCCTTTTTAGAGCTACTAGGCATCTGCTCCCGTGTTTGGATAGATCTTTTCTTGATTTCTACCTCATGATCCTTTACTGGATAGTCCTTTATAAAATGTCATGCTTGCCTACACCTGTAGTAGACTCTGATTTCGTGTTGTGTCAGAATTCTTTTGACATTCTCTACTGCTCCAACATAACTATGTTGATCAGAAATCCTGCTAGAGCCCAAAATTTCATCATTGGGGACTGGTAATCTAGGTTGTGTTTCTAGTATCTGATCCTTGATACGTGCTAATTCTGTTATAACCAATCCAGTGAGAGCATTAAAAGTAGAGTTCTCTATCATGGCTAGATCAACTTGGGGTGTAACAACCCTAACCTGGGTTATACTTTAACCCTAGGTGTTTTGATTAAGAAATGTGATTAAATGCTTAATCTCATCTTATGAAAAGTAATTAGGCCTCAAGAGGAACTTATGTTGCAATTCTAGTCCTTTTTGAACATTGTTGAAATCAATGTTTTGTTGTATTGGACTAAAGTGCAAATTACCCAAGTTGAGGGGTTTAAGTGCAATTTTTCATGATAATATGTTCCTCATGTGTTGAAGAATCATGAGAGTGAAAATGATGCTGAGGTATGGCTTATGGAAGCCTGAACACTAAGAAAGAGCTGATAAAGCAATGTTTGTGCATAAAAACCTAGTTTTGGAGTAATGGCAATTTACCCAAAACCAAGGGTTCAATATGAAATTTACCACTTCAATAAAGACCCTAATGTTTCTTGGCATTATGTAGAGAAAATAAAATGAGAGGGACTTCTCATTTTAATTAAGATGGAGGAGAGAGAATCTTGATATTAAAATAATCAAGATTTAATCCTAAGTGAAACCCTAATCCAATTTAGGGCAAAAATGAATGTATTAATTAAAGGGCCTTCAACAAAAATTAAAAAGGTTGGATTCATATGTGTGTGGATAAGACTAAAGCCTTGCAAAGGCACGAGCATATCCTAAGGAGGTGAAATTCCACTCACCATTATTATAAGAAAAAGAATTTCCACTCAAATAAGGATATTCTTATTATAAGGGTTAAGGTGCTTAATTTCTTTTCCCTTAATTCATGGATAATGGAAGGGAGTTCGGTGGGGATAGAGATGCCCTTGCATGCAAGAAACCAAGGGGGAAGTGGTGGCAACAATTTTGGAATTAAAAGACTTTTATAAAGTATCTTCTCTCTCCTCAAGTTTCTTATAAAAGTACCTTTTTCAAGCCAAATGAAAGGCTTTTACAACACCACTTCTTCTCCTTGCTTGCAAAACCGACCAAAAAGGCTAAGGACAGAAGGTAGCACGTCCCCAACCTGTTGGTAAGCCTTTCATCTTCGTTCTTCATGATTTCATGGTGAAAATCATAAAACAATGTGTAATTCCTTCATTTCTTTACTCAATCTTCAATTCTAGCTGATCATTTCACTCCAAATCTTGAAGTTGAGCCTTGGAATAGTTGGAGAAGCTTCATCCACCATTAGATCCGTGTAGCTTGGAGCTTGGAGATCATATTTGAGGTGGGTTTTATAACTTGAACCCTTTTTCATTGTTATTCAACCATTAATCTTGTAATTTCATTGATTCCTTCATTATCTTGATTAATTGCTGGTTGAAAATGATTAATTCATGAAATCAGAAGTTCTTAGAACTTCAGGGACGAAGGTAGATGATGATGACATCATCTTGGATACTTTTCCCAAAGAAATCTTGTTCCAATCGGTTTCAACATGTTTGCTCATGCGGTTTCACCAAACCGTTTGAGAGAAAACGGTTTGAAACCGTTTGAGAGAAAACAGTTTCAAAACCATTTGAGGGAGTTGACCAAGGGTTGACCATTTGAGAATCTTGTTCTTAATAATGTTGGTTAATAAATCACCAAAATTGAGGGGTTAATTCCAAAGGCATCGTGAGTTGAAGGCTAATCAATTAGGCAATCCCTAATTGGATTAAGTGCTGATCTTCAACCTGATTAATTGGAATTTTTGGGAAAACGGTATCAAAACCGTTTGAGATGGTTGACCAAGCATTGACCGTTTGCTATTACTGTTCCTAATAATGTTGGTTAATAACTCACCAAATTTTAGGGGTTAATTCCAAAGGAATCGTGAGTTGAAGGCTAATCAATTAGGTAATCCCTAATTGGATTAAGTGCTGATCTTCAACCTGATTAATTGGAATTTTTGGGCAAACGGTTTCAAAACCGTTTGCGATGGTTGACCAAGTGTTGACCGTTTGCGATTACTGTTCCTAATAATGTTGGTTAATAACTCACCAAATTTTATGGATTAATTCCAAGGGAATCATGAGTTGAAGGCTAAATCATTAGGCAAATCCTAATTGGATTAAGTGCTGATTTTCAACTTGATTAATTTGCCTTATTGGGAAAACGGTTTCAAAACCGTTTGATATGGTTGAACAAGCATTGACCGTTTGATATTACAGTTCCTAATAATGTTGGTTAATAACTCACCAAATGTGATGGATTAATTCCCAAGGAATCATGAGTTGAAGGCTAATCAATTGGGAAAACCCTAATTGAAATCAGTGCTGAATTTCCAATGAGTTAATTTGAGATTTTGGGTTGGATAGCCCAAACGGTTTCAAAACCGTTTGGGGATCACCCAAACGGTTTCAAGACAGTTTGGGGATCACCCAAGACCGTTTGGAGGTCTGGGGTTAAGTATAGTTGACCAATTGAAGGTCCAAAGGTACCAAATCATATTACAACCAAGTGCTGATGGGTTGATCAACTCAATAGACCAAACCTTGATGAAATTTCACTAGAATCCAAGGGTTGGATGGGCAAACGGTCTTCACCTACTTGGCCAAACGGTCTTCATCTACTTGGCCAAACGGTCTTCACCTACTTGGCCAAACGGTCTTCACCTACTTGGGCAAACAGTCTCAAACCGTTTGGAGACCTAGGTGGTTTCAAGGTCAAGTTATGTTATGCAATAGAAGGTTCAATTGATTAGTCCAATGGAGAACCTAATGCAACTGAAGGTCCAATTGATTAACCTAATTTAGTACCTATTGCAATTGAAGATTCAATTGGCCAATTCAATTGGATACCCTATGTAATGGAGGTCCAATGTGATTGAATCTCTTGAGAATCAAGATGATGAATGATCCATTGATCCAATGTTGATTAGTGATGATAATCAATGAAGGTACAAAGGTTGAAACCCTAATGGTACCTAAATGATTAGAGCTAATTAAGGGATGAACCCTAATTGTTTGTAGAATCAATGACTTAGTACACTATGTTAATCATAGTTGTATGTACTTGATTGAAGGGTCGATGTGACCTAATCAGATTGAGATAATGTTAACATGAATTCATACATGAATATGATTCATGAGGTGATCTCCTGTAGCAAGACCGTGTAAGGTAGCACGGCCATGGTGGCTTCACTTTGCACGACCGTGCAAGGTATCACGGCCGTGGTAGCTTCCCCTCACACGACCGTTCTTGGTTGCACGGCCGTGGTGCTCTATGCTTGATTTAGAGGTGATTTTAAAGTGACCTCATATGATCGTATACCTTGATATGTTATAAGTCCAATTTAATTGGATGAAGGATACATGATATATGTGATGAGAAACCCTAGTTGAGGGTGTATCATTGTGATTGTTTATAAGAAACTTTATAATAAAGCCATGCCTTAAACTAAGATAAGTCCATATCATGTGAGATAGCTATACAATTCTAATGTGTGGCCTTTGCATTATATGCTAAAGGTAAGAGATTAGTGATGGAATGTATTAAGAGGGAAATACCTTAATACAAGATAAGATGGATAACTCAACAGAGTTTGAAATGATAAGAAAGTGATACATCAATATATGATAGTTATCACATTCATCATTTCAGGGTTTATATGCCTTGATGTACTTCAAATCCAATATAATTGGGTAAGAAACATATGAAGTGTGTTATGCAACTATTACAATGAAATGTAATGAGTTGTTACACCTTGATGAGTGTTAATTAATGTACCTTGAGAATGGGGTTAAGCCCAAATGATGTGTATGATATAATCATACCATGATGAGGATGAGAAATGAACTCATACCTTGAATTGACGATAATTAATGATATATGATGAAAGTAATGTTCTAGAATAATCAAATATGATATCCTTGAATGCCCCAGAGGTATGGAATAATGTATTAAGGGTTGGACAGATAATGAGATCATGAAATCTTTATTAATGAGAAATGGGGAACCCTAACCCTAATTTGGGTAAAGGGAATGAAAAGCCCTATTTGACAGTAAACCCTAATTCCTGGTAGAGGAATAATGGTGTTACTATTGCATCACATGATGTGATGAATATCTTGTATGACTATTATCATGCCTATTAACCATACAAATATTATGAGGTGATGTATATAGCTAGTTTGAGCTGTGAAATTTATATAATAAATGTTGATTGGCATTATGTGCCTTAATGTTGTTGTTGCTTAGTAAAAGAAGCAATATGCATGGACTTTTATGAGTCACATGAGTAAGTTGTTACCTAGTGAGAGGTGACAATATATTTCATGGCCTTGTGAGCCAGGTGTGATGCTTGTGTAACAAGTATCATGAATGGCTTGATCAGATGACCTGAAGGTGATAGTTACCTAAAAAGGTATAATAATTCTCAATGATGAGTTAAGGGTTTGAATACCCAGAACCATATGATTATGGTGATGAGAATGTGAAGGGATGAGAATTCCCAGTATTGAAATGAAGGATTGAGTTCCCATTGTCTTTGAAAGACTGATAAATATCTGATAAAAGTAGTACATGTCTCTTTATAGAATTGTTGTAATAAGTTATGTTTAAGAACTTGGTTGATGCTAAAACAATATGAGAATGTACATAATAAATCAAGTGAAATCTATTCATGTAGTGCTCTGACCATAGATCCATCATTGTCAGGAATAGGTGATGGTGAAACGGGTGCCCACAACAAAACCCGGAGCATATATTTTGAATATGTGGGGGTAAATGGGCAA
Source organism: Alisma plantago-aquatica (assembly GCA_963693085.1). Classification (NCBI taxonomy): domain Eukaryota; kingdom Viridiplantae; phylum Streptophyta; class Magnoliopsida; order Alismatales; family Alismataceae; genus Alisma; species Alisma plantago-aquatica. The sequence goes on along the minus strand of OY856414.1, from coordinate 537,423,047 downwards.
AAATATCCTTATGTCCGCTTGAAGAGATTGTTGGAAGGTAAACAAGAAACCTCTCAATCCTTCATGAATATGTCGGGATGGATGTATCACGAATCTCCCAATGATACTTAATGTCAGATCGAGGAGATAAACAAGAAATCTCTCGATTGGCGATGAGAGTGCAGTTGACGCTGTAACTCTGTAGCGAAGGTGCCATAATACCCTGTCTAGCTAGTTAGCAGAGACACGAGATGTCCTGCATGTGGTCTCGTACTGACCGAGACAGATGAGGTCATAAGAATCTGGCTCTTTTGATGACCTATGTATGGTACCGAGGCAATTTCATAATGGTCGGTTGGAGTATGAGCGGTATATCTCATCTCCTCAGAGCATAAGTATGATTGTAAAATGTAATCAACCATATAGCATGTTTTCTTAAGGATTGAATATGGAGATTCATTAGCTGATGTTGCATTTCTTTGTGCATTCCTTAGTAGTTAAATGTTAGTTATGTTTCTTTATATTCTCTGCAAGGTAGACAGATGAATTACTTAACTACCATGGGTAGATGCAATGACCTCCTTGAGAATGGAGATTATCTTATTCTGTTCTATGATGAATAACTCTGCCTGATAATGTAAAAATAACCCATGCTCAGTTTTAATTTAATGAACTGCAATAACAATGTTTTTGGCGGAGAGTTATATCTCTCGTTGGGGCAATTTTCAATTGTCTCACCCCCGTGGGAAACATTTTTAGGTATGCATGGGAGGCAAAGCAGAAATCCTAGAACAAGGAAAGAGCAATAGCAATAGCAACAACAGGGACAACAGTAAGATCTCAGGTGGAGATATTGTCTGTCTAGTCATACAGATAGTAGTCCTATGTGTCGTCTCTGTACTCTCAGGTCCTCGGAGTTTTTAGTCAGTGTCTTATGACTCAATCTGAGGTTTTGGCTTGATGCCTCGAGATTCGTATATTGTCTGTATATAATGTTTATAATATAGTTGATGTTGTAATCTTTGAGAAGGAATGGTACATTTGTATACTTGTGAACCAGGATGAATTTGAAATACTTTGGTTTTTGGTTAAAGAGTTTTCCTGTGAATGAATCTCTTGAAAAAATTTTAAATTTTCAGTGATTTTCAGTAATCCACTGCAAATAATTTGCTTCCGCATTAGTTAATCATGTTTTCACAAGACGGTCGCCACAATTAGTGGTATCATAGCTCTAGGTTCGTTGAGTCTACAGAGACATAGGAATAAGGTAGTAGAGTCTGTTCTGGTGTCATCCAGTGTATCTGATAGTGTCTTCTGCTCATATAAGAGAAGAAGAACTTAAAGATGACTGGGTCACATGAGGAGATTTATGCTGAGAGCAGCAATGTTGCACCAAGAAGAGGTGCATGGGAACATGCAAGAGAGAGACAATTGCCTGAGAATCCCCTAGCTGATCCAACTATAATAAGAAAATCCTTCTTTAAGTATTACTGTTGGAGAACTTAGGGCAACATTAATGTATATAGTGGATCAAGTTTTGACAGTGTAACCTACATTACCAGTCCCAATGATGATGTTATAGATATCAACAAGATTTGTAATTAGCATCAGCAGGTTGAAGCAAAAGGAAATGATGAATTTCTGGACTTAAATTGAGTCTGTGCTCAACCATAGCATGTTGAATCAACCTTTGAGGCAGAATTAGCCTGAGGCAGTGAATAATCCATGAATCATGACAAGTTAGACAAGATAATGTCATGCAAATATGTTACTTTATGAATTCCTGGATTAATTGAGAAAGGAAATGATTGAACTTTCCTTGATTAGTCCTATGCGGACTTCTGTTTTGCATAGTAAAACACTACAAATGTTTTATGTTGTTCTTACCTCCTTGAGAAAAGATGAGGTATAGAAGGGATGCCTGGATAAAATCTAGAGATGTTAAGCCTTATGCTTATGATAATATGAAAAGAAGGAATATGATAGCATACAAAGTGCATACCACTTGATCTCAGTATTTATATACCCTAGCATGTATACAACTATTGATGATAAAGTGGGTATGGAAACTCTTAGATTGTTGTCTTTTTGATTGCTCTGATCAAGTAGTCATTCTGAGACAATCTAATGAGTATCATGAAATCAGAAATCTAAAATGAATAAATGTGTCATATCCCATGCATGAGAAAGATAAGTCTGAGATAATCCCAGATGAGCATGTTGTATGAGGAACTAAAAATGTACTCCTCATAAGATAATAATAAGAATAAGGGAGATGAACCTTGTTCAATAATGATGCCTACATAACACAGATATTTCCCATAATGAGGAAATGGGAGATGTGATGAGATCATGAGATGATCATAAACATGCTAGATAACAATAAAGAAAGGGATAATGACATGCAATCATCCTTACAAATTCCAATACTAAAGGCAAGGAACCTAGGATGAGATAAAGAGTAAATGGTTTAAGAATAGTTGAAAATACATGAATTAATAAGAGGAATATGAATCCTTGTTTTCTTTCCTTTTAGGGACATGACAATCAAGTCGGTCTTAGGACACTTGATGTGCATAAGATAAAGGAGTTCATGTATTGGATACTTAGAAAAGTATCAGTTATCTTGGACTTTAGTCCCAAGATGAGGACATATGAAACAATTAATGTTCCAAGATGAAATGAAGAGATATATATGATGTGTTTCCAACACATGTGATAGATACCAAGGTGAAAGATTCTAGTTTTTGAGAGTTATCAGATGGGTTAGGTTGGCTACCTGGGGTGGTCAACTGTGAAATTAGTCTGGATGTATAAAACAATATGAACATCATATGTTAGGGGTTTATGCTCTGCATAAACATGATATTAATAAAGAATGCACGATGTTTCTCTGAACAAGAAAAGTGTTATTTGACATAAAGTTGACTTTATAGTCAATGATGAGGAACAATGGAGCATGTGCCTTGTGTGTTGATTCTATGAGAATCTTGTATGGAAACACTTTGTGCTAATGAAAGTTTTATGGTGTCTCCATAATAAGGAGATGTTATGCGAAGACTAGATAGTATGAAGAATAAAATACATATGTCTTCCTTTATCTGGATTTCGAGGACGAAATCCTTGTTAGGGGTTTATAGTTTGTAACAACCCTGACCTGGGTTATAATTTAACCCTAGGTGTTTTGATTAAGAAATGTGATTAAATGCTTAATATCATATTATGAAAAGTAATTAGGCCTCAAGAGGAACTTATGTTGCAATTCTAGTCCTTTTTGAACATTGTTGAAATCAATGTTTTGTTTGTATTGGACTAAAGTGCAAATTACCCAAGTTGAGGGGTTTAAGTGCAATTGTGCATGATAATATGTTCCTCATGTGTTTAAGCATCATGAGAGTGAAAATTATGCTGAGGTATGGCTTATGGAAACCTGAACACTAAGAAAGAGTTGATAAAGCAATGTTTGTGCATAAAAACCTAGTTTTGGAGTAATGTGCAATTTACCCAAAACCAAGGGTTCAATATGCAATTTACCACGTCAATAAAGTCCCTAATGTTTCTTGGCATCATGTAGAGCAAAGAAAATGAGAGGTACTTCTCATTTGAATTAAGATGGAGGAGAGAGAATCTTGATATTAAAATAATCAAGATTTAATCCTAAGTGAAACCCTAATCCAATTTAGGGCAAAAATCAATGTATTAATTAAAGGGACTTCAACCAAAATTAAATTGGTTGGATTCAGATGTGTGTGGATAATCCTAAATCCTTGAAAAGGCACGAGCATATCATAAGGAGGTGAAATTCCACTCACCATTATTATAAGAAAAAGAATTTCCACTCAAATAAGGATATTCTTATTATAAGGGTTAAGGTGCTTAATTTCTTTTCCCTTAATTCATGGATAATGGAAGGGAGTTCGGTGGGTATAGAGATGCCCTTGCATGCAAGAAACCAAGGGGGAAATGGTGGCAACAATTTTGGAATTAAAAGACTTTTATAAAGTATCTTCTCTCTCCTCAATTAAATTATAAAAGTACCTTTTCCAAGCCAAATGAAAGGCTTTTACGACCCCACTTCTTCTCCTTGCTTGAAAAACCGACCAAGAAGGATAAGGACAGCAGGGAGAACGTCCCCAACTTCTTGGTAAGTCTTTGATCTTCGTTATTCATGATTTCATGGTGAAAATCATAAAACAATGTGTAATTCCTTCATTTCTTCACTCAATCTTCAATTCTAGCCGATCATTTCACTCCAAATCTTGAAGTTGAGCCTTGGAATAGTTTGAGAAGCTTCATCCACCATTATAGCCGTGTATCTTGGAGCTTGTAGATCATATTTGGGGTAGGTTTTATAACTTGAACCCTTTTTCATTGTTATTCAACCATTAATCTTGCAATTTCATTGATTCCTTCATTATCTTGATTAATTGCTGGTTGAAAATGATTAATTCATGAAATCAGAAGTTGTTAGAACTTCAGGGACGAAGGTATATTATTATTACATCATCTTGGATACTTTTCCCAAAGAAATCTTGTTCCAATCAGTTTCAACATGTTTGCTCATGCAGTTTCACCACATCGTTTGAGAGCAAACGGTTTGAAACCGTTTGAGAGCAAACGGTTTGAAACCGTTTGAGAGCAAACGGTTTCAAAACCATTTGAGGGAGTTGACCAATGGTTGACCGTTTGAGAATCCTGTTCTTAATAATATTGGTTAATAACTCACCAAAGTTTAGGGGTTAATTCCAAAGGAATCATGAGTTGAAGGCTAATCAATTAGGTAATCCCTAATTGGATTAAGTGCTGATCTTCAACCTGATTAATTGGAAGTTTTGGGAAAACGGTTTCAAAACCGTTTGATATGGTTGAGAAAGCGTTGACCGTTTTAGTTTAATGTTCCTAATAATGTTGGTTAATAACTCACCAAATTTTAGGGGTTAATTCCAAAGGAAGCGTGAGTTGAAGGCTAATCAATTAGGTAATCCCTAATTGGATTAAGTGCTGATCTTCAACCTGATTAATTGGAATTTTTGGGCAAACGGTTTCAAAACCGTTTGAGATGGTTGACAAAGAGTTGACCGTTTGAGATTACTGTTCTTAATAATGTTGGTTAATAACTCACCAAATTTTATGGATTAATTCCAAGGGAATCATGATTTGAAGGCTAATCCATTAGGCAAATCCTAATTGGATTAAGTGCTGATTTTCAACTTGATTAATTTTCCTTATTGGGAAAACGGTTTCAAAACCGTTTGCGATGGTTGACCAAGCGTTGACCGTTTGAGATTACTGTTCCTAATAATGTTGGTTAATAACTCACCAAATTTTATGGATTAATTCCCAAGGAATCATGAGTTGAAGGCTAATCAATTGGGAAAACCCTAATTGAAATCAGTGCTGAATTTCCAATGAGTTAATTTGCGATTTTGGGTTGGATATCCCAAACGGTTTCAAAACCGTTTGGGGATCACCCAAATGGTTTCAAGACAGTTTGGGGATCACCTAAGACCGTTTGGAGGTTTGGGGTTAAGTATAGTTGACCAATTGAAGGTCCAAAGGTACCAAATCATATTACAACCAAGTGCTGATGGGTTGATCAACTCAATAGACCAAACCTTGATGAAATTTCACTAGAATCCAAGGGTTGGATGGGAAAACAGTCTTCACCTACTTGGCCAAATGGTCTTCACCTACTTGGTCAAATGATCTTCACCTGCTTGGCCAAGCGGTCTTCACCTACTTGGCCAAACGGTCTTCACCTACTTGGCCAAACGGTCTTCACCTACTTGGGCAAACGGTCTCAAACCGTTTGGAGACCTAGGTGGTTTCAAGGTCAAGTTATGTTATGCAATAGAAGGTTCAATTGGTTAGTCCAATGGAGAACCTAATTCAACTGAAGGTCCAATTGATTAACCTAATTGAGTACCTATTGCAATTGAAGATTCAATTGGCCAATTCAATTGGATACCCTATGTAATGGAGGTCCAATGTGATTGAATGTCTTGAGAATAAAGATGATGAATGATCCATTGATCCAATGTTGATTAGTGATGATAATCAATGAAGGTACAAAGGTTGAAACCCTAATGGTACCTAAGTGATTAGAGCCAATTAAGGGATGAACCCTAATTGTTTGTAGAATCAATGACTTAGTACACTATGTTAATCATAGTTGTATGTACTTGATTGAAGGGTTGATGTGACCTAATCAGATTGAGATAATGTAAACATGAATTCATACATGAATATGATTCATGAGGTGATCTCCTGTAGCACGACCGTGTAAGGTAGAACGGCCGTGGTGGCTTCACTTTGCACAACCGTGCAAGGTAGCACGGTCGTGGTAGCTTCCCCTCGCACGGCCGTTCTTGGTTGCACGGCCGTGGTGCTCTATGCTTGATTTAGAGGTGATTTGAAAGTGACCTCATATGATCGTATACCTTGATATGTTATAAGTCCAATATAATTGGATGAAGGATACATGAGATATGTGATGAGAAACCCTAGTTGAGGGTGTATCATTGTGATTGTTTATAAGCAACTTTATAATAAAGCCATGCCTTAAACTAAGATAAGTCCATATCATGTGAGATAGTTGTACAATTCTAATGTGTGGCCTTTGCATTATATGCTAAAGGTAAGAGATTAGTGATGAAATGTATTAAGAGGGAAATACCTTAATACAAGATAAGATGGATAACTCAACAGAGTTTGAAATGATAAGAAAGTGATACATCAAGATATGATAGTTATCACATTCATCATTTCAGGGTTTATATGCCTTGATGTACTTCAAATCCAATATAATTGGGTAAGAAACATATGAAGTGTGTTATGCAACTATTACAATGAAATGTAATGAGTTGTTACACCTTGATGAGTGTTAATTAATGTACCTTGAGAATGGGGTTAAGCCCAAATGATGTGTATGATATAATCATACCATGATGAGGATGAGAAATGAACTCATACCTTGAATTGATGATCATTAATGCTATATGATGAAAGTAATGTTCTAGAATAATCAAATATGATATCCTTGAATGCCCCAGAGATATGGAATAATGTATTAAGGGTTGGACAGATAATGAGATCATGAAATCTTTATTAATGAGAAATGGGGAACCCTAACCCTAATTTGGGTAAAGGGAATGAAAAGCCCTATTTGACAGTAAACCCTAATTCATGGTAGAGGAATAATTGTGTTACTATTGCATCACATGATGTGATGAATATCTTGTATGGCTGTTATCATGCCTATTAACCATACAAATATTATGAGGTGATGTATATAGCTAGTTTGAGCTGTGACATTTATATAATAAATGTTGATTGGCATTATGTGCCTTAATGTTGTTGTTGCTTAGTAAAAGAAGCAATATGCATGGACTTTTATGAGTCACATGAGTAAGTTGTTACCTAGTGAGAGGTGACAAGATATTTCATGGCCTTGTGAGCCAGGTGTGATGCTTGTGTAACAAGTATCATGTATGCCTTGGTCAGATGACCTGAAGGTGATAGTTACCTGAAAAAGGTATAATAATGCTCAATGATGAGTTAAGGGTTTGAATACCCAGAACCATATGATTATGGTGATGAGAATGTGAAGGGATGACAATTCCCAGTATTGAAATGAAGGACTGAGTTCCCAGGGTCTTTGAAAGACTGATAAATATCTAATAAAAGTAGTATATGTATCTTTATAGCATTGTTGTAATAAGTTATGTTTAAGAACTTGGCTGATGCTAAAAGAATATGAGAATGTACATAATAAATCAAGTGAAATCTATTCATGTAGTGCTCTGACCATAGATCCATCATCATCAGGAATAGGTGATGGTGAAACGGGTGCCCGCGGCAAAACCCGGAGCACATATTTTGAATATGTGGGGGTAAATGGGCGAAAATATCCTTACGTCCTCTTGAAGAGATTGTTGGAAGGTAAACAAGAAACCTCTCAATCCTTCATGAATATGTCGGGATGGATGTATCACGAATCTCCCAATGATACTTAATGTCGGATTGAGGAGATAAACAAGAAATCTCTCGATTGGCAATGAGAGTGTAGTTGATGATGTAACTCTGTAGCGAAGGTGCCAGAATACCCTGGCTAGCTAGTTAGTAGAGACACGAGATGTCCTGCATGTGGTCTCGTACTGACCGAGACAGATGAGGTCATAAGAATCTGGCTCTTTTGATGACCTATGTATGGTACCGAGGCGATTTCATAATGGTCGGTTGGAGTATGAGCGGTATATCTCATCTCCTCAGAGTATAAGTGTGATTGTAAAATGTAATCAGCCATATAGCATGTTTGCTTAAGGATTGAATACGGAGATTCATTGGCTGATGTTGCATTTCTTTGTGCATCCCTTAGTAGTTAAATGTTAATTATGTTTCTTTATATTCTCTGCAAGGCAGACAGATGAATTACTTAACTACCATGGGTAGATGCAATGACCTCCTTGAAAATGGAGATTATCTTATTCTGTTCTATGATGAATAACTCTGCCTGATAATGTAAAATAACCCCTACTCAGTTTTAATTTAATAAACTGCAATAAAAATGTTTTTGGCGGAGAGTTATATCTCTCGCTAGGGCAATTTTCAATTATCTCACCCCCGTGGGAAACATTTTTAGGTATGCATGGGAGGCAAAGCAGAAATCCTAGAAGAAGGAAAGAGCAACAACAATAACAACAACAGGGACATCAATAAGATCTCAGGTGGAGATATTGCCTGTCTAGTCATACAGATAGTAGTCCTATGTGTCGTCTCTGTACTCTCAGGTCCTCGGAGTTTTTAGTCAGTGTCTTATGAATCAATCTGAGGTTTTGGCTTGATGCCTCGAGATTCATATATTGTCTGTATATAATGTTTATAAGATAGTTGATGTTGTAATCTTTGAGAAGGAATGGTACATGTTGTATACTTGTGAACCAGGATGAATATGAAATACTTTGGTTTTTGGTTAAAGAGTTTTCCTGTGAATGGATCTCTTGAAAAAGTTTTAAATTTTCAGTGATTTTCAGTAATCCGCTGCAAATAATTCGCTTCCGCATTAGTTAATCATGTTTTCACAAGACGGTCACCACATGGGGATTCTTAGGCAGTCATTCTTCTCTCACCTAATCCCTTGCACCTTCTCCTGGTGCAACAACATTACTCTCAGCAATGTGTTCCTCATGTTCTCCACACATCTTTAAGCTTTACTCTATCTTCTGCATAAGCAGAAGTCACTATAAGATATACTGGAGAACACTAGAACAGACTCAACACCTTAGTCCTATGACTCTGTAGACTCAGCAAACCTTAAGCTATGATACCAAAACTGTCACGCCCCAATCTCACATTAACCACAAACTAAGAGATTAAGACGCGACAGGATGGGATTAACACATAACCAACCATTCATCACTTTTTAAAACAATTCAAGGCATTTAAATGATAACCAAGTTTAAACTGTAAACAGAAAACTGAGCAAACTGAAGGAACTTTTCTTATCTAACTGATTAAAGATACAAGCAAGGTCTACAGCATAATACATTGATTAACATAAAGAAAGCATAACATTAATTTACATCTTTGTACACATTCTCTCTCTCACTCACACCTTGTCCCGAAGATCGAGGGGAATGGACTAAGAGACCTCTACCTAGACTAACTACAAACCTTCTATCAACTAAGCGTTAGGATGAAACGATCCTTCTGATCCTTGATGTTGTTGCTGACCTGAAAATGTTTTGAGTAGAGGGATGAGCCTACTCGCTCAGTGAATAACATTTCACTTAGCTATCACTAAACAACTCGTCAAGTTTATAAACTGAAAATAAATAAATATACAGTTCAAGCAGGGCAGTTCTACTGACATAGCAGATATACAGATAATAATCTCATTTCTAAGCATCAATCGGTAATTCAGATAGATGAACAGATTATACAAATTTACTGTGAACCTACTTGATTATTTATTCATTTTATTATTATGCCCTAAATATATGCAGTGTACTCTGCATATAAAGATCCGCAACAAGTTCATGCTACGGTCCCACCGTACAAGACTTAGCGACACACCCGGGAAATGCTAAGTCTGACTGCTGTCCTGGTCTGCACAGGACTCTCAGGCACTCAAGGGCCTCAGGCACTCAAGGGCCTCACTGTACTCTCAGGCGCTCAAGGGCCTCACCGCAGGTCCTAGGCACTCAGGGGCCTCTCTACAGTATTCTAGTACTCTAGACTCCTCCTCTAACCTGAGCACACAGGCGGAGAGTCTCACAGGGTTACCTTCGTGACACAAGCACGAATGGTGTTAGATAACCAAGTTTTCCTTTTCCTAGTGCCATCATGACACACGCACGATTGTTGTTAGACACTGCCTCTCTTTCCTCGTTTGTCCGTGATACAGGCACGGATGATGTTGCAACACGAGTTTCACCCCTAAGTTGCAGATACCTCTTAGGGGTTCTACGGTGCTAGGGCACCTAGGTCTATTAATTAAATAACAGATAAACAATTAAACAGGAATATCACATTACAACTGTTAAACATAGAATTTCCTCTTTCTCATCATTCTGATCACGCATTTCAAGTTCCAATGAACTTATCACACTAAAATGTACATGCTACACTGTTTAAAGGTCATATCAACTGACTTGAAAGGTATTTACATCCAGGGGTATGAGATTAGCAGCAAAGGTGAAACCTTCAAAAGATAACAAGCATCCGGGACAAGACTCGGATAAAACTGTTGGCCCGCCTAGTGGAACCCTCAACACTAACTCATCTACCAACTCTTGAGTTAACAAGTTAAGTTCACCAACTAAAGAGCGTCGTATGAAAGAGTGGGTAGCACCCGGATCTATCAAAACTGAAACTGGTATACTATTAAACAAAAACATCTCTCCTGTAACAACTTGTGAAGAAATTATACCTTCCTGAGGTGTCAAAGAAAAGAAACGTGCTGTAGCTCTCCCTCTGCCATGCTGTCCTCTTTGACCACTTCTGCCACTAGACACTCCACCACCTCTAGAACCAGAAGCCACAGAAGAACTCGGTCCTTCAGCTGGAGGTTGTCTATGAACATCATAAAACTGAGACTGAGAAGCTTGTGATGCTGCTGGTTGAAGCTGAGGACAAAACTTCTTTATATGTCCTATCTGCCCACAATGAAAACACTCTACATAGTTTGAACCCTCACATTGCCCATGGTGGAACCTTCCACCAGCATTACATACTCGCATCTCCTGCCTCTGTGGACCAGTCACAGAAGTAGATGATCCAGATGGCTGCTCTCTAGACGCCCTACTCCATCTCCTTGGGTTGTATCCCCCTCTGCCTCTAGAAGTAGTGACATCCTCAGATCTCTGCCTGCCGAAACAACCAAAACCACGCCCAAGTTTAGAAAAGAAGCCTCTACCTCCACCTCGGTATCCACTACTGGATTGCCCTCTACTGAATTCTGCAGATCTCTTCTTAGACTCAGGCACCTTGTCAGCATTCACAGATTCTTCAACCTGTCTAGCAGCCTCGACAAACTCACCAAAGTTCTCTCTGTTCCTCCTACTAGTAGCAGAAACTGTATGCCGAATCTCTGGCCTTAGTCCTTCCTGAAACCTTCTACATCTCTCTATGTTATCGGGAACAAGCTGTGGACAGAAGTTAGCTAACCGTGTGAAAAGTGCTTCATACTCTGTAACTGTCATGTTCCCTTGCTTAATATTCTGTAACTGCCTGATTTTCTCATTAAGAAAAGTGGGTGGATAGAATTTGAGATGAAACTCCTCAGAGAAATCCTGTCAGGAAAGCTCTATACCTCTCCTCTTTTCCTCCACACCACGCCACCACAACTCTGCATCGCCTGTCAAAAGGTAGACTGCATGATTAATCTTCTTCTCTTCAGGAAGCTCCATCAGGCGAAAGACCTTCTCTATCTGTCTAAACCATTCATCAGCCTCTGCTGGATCTGTAGTGCCACTAAACTCCGTGCCACCAAGCTTCTTTACAAGCTCATAAGATCGCATCATATCTTTACTGCTGGTAGAAGAAGATTCTCGCCTATCAGCCTTGTACTTTTCTTTGGTTTCCGGAAACATCCTGTACATCTGGGATGCTTCATCCACGTGGTCACCACCACATGGACCCAAGTACAAAGGATCAGGGCCAACATGGCTCTCGGCCTGATCATCACGATCAAAGCCTCTTCCTGCCATCTGCAATGATATAACAGAATATTTCCTGTTAGAAAACTACAGATAGAAGAAAGACACCTAAACCTTAATCCTATTGGTCTCTTATCGTCCCTCGACTTGGACTCTGAGTAACTATGTACTCAACCTAAGCTCTGATACCAAGAGTTGTCGCGCCCCAATCTCACATTAACCACAAACCACGAGATTAAGACGCGACAGGATGGGATTAACACATAACCAACCATTCATCACTTTTTAAAACAATTCAAGGCATTTAAATGATAACCAAGTTTAAACTGTAAACAGAAAACTGAGCAAACTGAAGGAACTTTTCTTATCTAACTGATTAAAGATACAAGCAAGGTCTACAACATAATACATTGATTAACATAAAGAAAGCATAACATTAATTTACATCTTTGTACACATTCTCTCTCTCACTCACACCTTGTCCCGAAGATCGAGGGGAATGGACTAAGAGACCTCTAACTAGACTAACTACAAACCTTCTATCAACTAAGCGTTAGGATGAAACGATCCTTCTGATCCTTGATGCTGTTGCTGACCTGAAAATGTTTTGAGTAGAGGGATGAGCCTACTCGCTCAGTGAATAACATTTCACTTAGCTATCACTAAACAACTCGTCAGGTTTATAAACTGAAAATAAATAAATATACAGTTCAAGCAGGGCAGTTCTACTGACATAGCAGATATACAGATAATAATCTCATTTCTAAGCATCAATCGGTAATTCAGATAGATGAACAGATTATACAAATTTACTGTGAACCTACTTGATTATTTATTCATTTTATTATTATGCCCTAAATATATGCAGTGTACTCTACATATAAAGATCCGCAACAAGTTCATGCTACGGTCCCACCGTACAAGACTTAGCGACACACCCAGGAAATGCTAAGTCTGACTGCTGTCCTGTTCTGCACAGGACTCTCAGGCACTCAAGGGCCTCACTGTACTCTCAGGCGCTCAAGGGCCTCACCGCAGGTCCTAGGCACTCAGGGGCCTCTCTGCAGTATTCTAGTACTCTAGACTCCTCCTCTAACCTGAGCACACAGGCGGAGAGTCTCACAGGGTTACCTTTGTGACACAAGCACGAATGGTGTTAGATAACCAAGTTTTCCTTTTCCCAGTGCCATCGTGACACACGCACGATTGTTGTTACACACTGCCTCTCTTTCCTCGTTTGTCCGTGATACATGCACGAATGATGTTGCAACACGAGTTTCACCCCTAAGTTGCAGATACCTCTTAGGGGTTCTACGGTGTTAGGGCACCTAGGTCTATTAATTAAATAACAGATAAACAATTAAACAGGAATATCGCATTACAACTGTTAAACATAGAATTTCCTCTTTCTCATCATTCTGATCACGCATTTCAAGTTCCAATGAACTTATCACACTAAAATGTACATGCTACACTGTTTAAAGGTCATATCAACTGATACTGAAGCAAATAAGAACTTAAAATGAGTTAAATAATGATTTCTAAATGAACTGCTACTCACCCACTTCGGTGTGCTCGTATACACCGAAAAACGTCCACAAACACGCCTAATTCTGCCCTTTACAGCAGCGTGCACGCCGTGCACCTAGGCTGCACGCCGTGCACCTTCAGTGCACTTCTGTTCTACTTTTCTGCACCTTTGCACGCCGTGCAATCTGACCTTGCACGCCGTGCAAACTGACTTGCACGCCGTGCAAACTGATTTTGCACGCCGTGCACCTGGGCTGAAACTCGTTCCGCTATCTGTAACTTTGCACGCCGTGCAAACTGACTTTGCACGCCGTGCACCTGCGCAGAAACGGAATTCCCCTAAATCAGCTTTCTGCAATGTTGCACGCCGTGCAAAACGGATCTGCACGCCGTGCAACCTGCGCAGGGGCGGAAATTGCAGAAATAAAAGAGGAGATTGGGGTCGATTCGGTGGACGATTCTTACCCGAATCGCTCCTATAGCTTCGGATTGACCTAGCAAGCACTTGGCAAGAAGAAAGAACGGAGGGGAAGCACCGTTTGCTCCCTAGACCATCTCCATGGTCGTCTTCTTCGCGGTTGCAGGAGGAAGAAGAAGATGATGCCGCTGGTTGATTTGGCTGGAGAAGATGAAGAAATTGAAGAAGAATGGAGAAGGAAGGAGCTTGGTTGCCTAGCTTCTCCTCTAGCTTGCTCTCTCTCCCTTTCTCCTTCTCTGTTTTTCCCAAGCGGCAACCGAAGGAAATGAACTATCGTTCATTCCAAAGTCAGTTAATAGAGTTAAAAAGGAAAACTGAAGGAAAGGATAAGGAAGGGCGCCCAGGGGGCCGGATGTAAATTGCCCAAAAACTTTCCGAAATTACACATAGGTCCCTGCACACTAAAAAGCTTATATCTTTTTACTCGTAGGTCGGTTTTGCATGATTTCTTCGGCAACGGATTAAGCACAAACTTGTCCTCAACCTCAGGACAAGAAAACAAGCTAATGATACATTAACACTAGCTCAAAGATCAAAACACTATTAACAAAAGCAAGTACTCATCTCAACATAACTAGTTCAATTATGCACTAACCAAGGTACTTATCGGTAAAACGAAACGTGGGTCATGACAATCTCCCTCCCTTATAAGAATTTCGTCCCAAAATTCCTAAAAGAGAAAAGGAAACTTGTTACGCATTTCTGATTCAAGCTCCCACGTAGCTTCCTCTATATTGTGATTCCTCCACAAAACCTTCACTAAAGGTATCTCCCGGTTCTTAAGCTTTTTGATCCGGTGATCAACTATCTGCACTGGTCCTTCAACATAGGACACATCTGTCCTAAGCTGTGCCGGTTCTGGATCTAGAATCTTTTCTGTACCGGGATGACACTTCTTCAGCATAGACACATGAAACACATCATGAAGATTTGCCAACTCAGACGGCAAATCCAACCTGTAAGCTACAGGTCCAATTCTCTCAACAATAGGATATGGACCCATATACCTAGGGGTCAACTTACCCCTCTTGCCAAACCTCAGCACTCCCTTCCACGGTGAAACCTTCAAGTAAACCTCGTCACCAACCTCGAACTCAAGAGGTCGACGTCGTCTTTCTGCATAACTTTTCTGTCTATCCTGAGCAGCTTTCAACTGATCCCTGATCACAGATATCTTCTCTGTAGTTACATCAACTAGCTCAGGTCCAAGAATTTCCTTCTCACCCACCTCGTACCAACAAACTGGCGATCTACACTTCCTACCATAAAGAGCTTCATATGGAGCCATTCCAAGACTAGAATGGTAACTGTTATTATATGCAAACTCCATTAGGCTTAAGTGTTCTTCCCAGTTACCTCTAAACTGTAGCACGCATGCTCTCAGCATGTCTTCAAGGGTCTGAATGGTCCTCTCAGATTGACCATCTGTCTGTGGGTGAAACGCTGTACTGAACCTCAACCTTGTGCCCAACGCACGATGTAACTGATCCCAAAACCTAGATGTAAACTTAGGATCTCTGTCAGAAATAATGGAAACTGGAATCCCATGTAATCTGATTACCTCATCCACATAAATCTTAGCCAGCTTTGGAACGTCAAAGGTTGACTTGACAGGAAGAAAGTGAGCCGACTTAGTTAGTCTATCCACAATCACCCAAATCGAGTCCGAACCCTTAGGCGTCCTAGGTAATCCTACCACAAAGTCCATCGTGATGTGTTCCCATTTCCATTCTGGTATAGGAAGCGACTGCAAAGTACCAGCAGGTTTCTGATGCTCAGCCTTAACCTGCTGACACACCCCGCACCTAGCCACGTATTCAGCCACATCCTTTTTCATACCAGACCACCAGTACAGCTCTTTGAGGTTCCTGTACATCTTTGTGTTACCTGGATGCATAGCATACATAGAAGTATGTGCTTCCTCAAGAATATGCTCTTTCAACTCACAGTTTCCAGGTACACACAACCTGTCATGAAGATACAGCACACCATCGTCAGAAAACCTGAACTCTGTTCTCTTACCTTCTGACATATCTTGCATGACTTGCCACAACTCATCATCACTCTGCTGTAATTCCTTAATCTGATTATAAAAAGTAGGTCTGACTTGCATCTGAGCAATCAACCCACTTTGTCCAGTCACATCCAAGTCCAAGTTCAATTTTCGCATATCTACAAGCAAGTCTCTCTTGAAACATGTCATAGAAAATGCATTTGCTGTTGAACTTGACTTTCTACTCAAAGCATCAGCTACAACATTCGCCTTACCAGGATGGTAATCGATTGTCACATCATAGTCTTTAATCAGCTCAAGCCATCTGCGCTGTCTCAAATTCAAGTCTCTCTGAGTGAAGATATATTTCAGGCTCTTATGATCTGTAAACACCTGACATGTCTCACCATACAAGTAGTGACGCCATGTCTTAAGAGCATGAACTATAGCAGCTAATTCCAGATCATGAACAGGATAATTCTCTTCATTCTTCTTAAGCTGTCTAGAAGCGTAAGCCACAACTTTGCCTTCTTGCATTAGTACACAGCCCAAACCTCTCCTGGAAGCATCACAGAACACTGTATAGCCTTTTTCTGCTTCAGGCAAAACCAACACTGGTGTTGAAGTCAACCTCTTCTTCAAAATCTGAAAACTTCTCTCACAGTTATCAGACCAAACAAACGGTACATCCTTCCTCGTCAAGCGTGTCAAAGGTGATGCTAACGCACTGAAGTTCTGTATGAACCTTCTGTAATAACCTGCTAATCCCAAGAAACTTCTGATCTCAGTAGGAGTCTTAGGCTGTTCCCACTAAAGTACCGAATCAACTTTCTTAGGGTCAACACTAACTCCACCTCTCGAGATAACATGTCCAAGAAATGCTACCTCGGCCAACCAGAACTCGCATTTGCTGAATTTAGCAAACAACTGGTGTTGTCTCAACAACTGCAACACTACTCTCAGGTGTTGCTCATGCTGTGCATCGTCTCTGGAGTAGATCAGAATATCATCTATAAAGACTACAATAAACTGATCTAGGAACGGTTTGAAAATCCGATTCATCATATCCATAAAGGCTGCTGGGGCATTGGTCAGCCCAAACGACATGACCAAAAACTCATAATGCCCACACCTGGTTCTGAAAGCTGTTTTGGGAATATCAGAAGCCTTTATTCTGAGCTGATGATATCCAGATCTCAAATCAATTTTAGAAAAGATCGTCGCTCCACGCAACTGATCAAACAGATCATCTATTCTCGGCAATGGATACTTGTTCTTTATAGTGATCTTGTTCAGTTGCCTGTAATCTATACAGAGACACATGGTACCATCCTTTTTCTTAACAAACAGGACTGGAGCACCCCACGGTGAAAAACTGGGTCTAATGAAACCCTTATCTAGCAATTCCTGCAACTGCACTTTGAGTTCCTTCAACTCTGCAGGTGCCATCCTATAGGCTGGCAGTGCTACTGGATGACTACCTGGATATATCTGAATTTCAAAATCCAAGTCTCTGACAGGAGGTAGGCCGGCAAATCTTCTGGAAAAATGTCAGAAAACTCACAAACCACGGGCACATCATAAACACTGGCGGTGCTCTTCTCTGCTCTGGTGTCCACCACATGAGCAAGGAACGCTTCACATCCTTTCTGTAACATCTTATCAGCTACTGCAGCTGATATTATGCACGTAGGCAGAACTTTCCTGTCTCCAGTAAAGATACAAGAAAATTCCCCTAGTTGAAAGGTAGCTTCCTACTTCCAACAATCGAGTTGCACTCGATATGTTTCAAGACAATCCATACCCAAGATGACTTGAAAGGTATTTACATCCAGGGGTATGAGATTAGCAGCAAAGGTGAAACCTTCAAAAGATAACAAGCATCCGGGACAAGACTCGGATAAAACTGTTGGCCCGCCTAGTGGAACCCTCAACACTAACTCATCTACCAACTCTTGAGTTAACAAGTTAAGTTCACCAACTAAAGAGCGTCGTATGAAAGAGTGGGTATCACCCGGATCTATCAAAACCGAAACTGGTATACTATTAAACAAAAACATCTCTCCTGTAACAACTTGTGAAGAAATTATACCTTCCTGAGGTGTCAAAGAAAAGAAACGTGCTGTAGCTCTCCCTCTGCCACGCTGTCCTCTTTGACCACTTCTGCCACTAGACACTCCACCACCTCTAGAACCAGAAGCCACAGAAGAACTCGGTCCTTCAGCTGGAGGTTGTCTATGAACATCATAAAACTGAGACTGAGAAGCTTGTGATGCTGCTGGTTGAAGCTGAGGACAAAACTTCTTTATATGTCCTATCTGCCCACAATGAAAACACTCTACATAGTTTGAACCCTCACATTGCCCATGGTGGAACCTTCCACCAGCATTACATACTCGCATCTCCTGCCTCTGTGGACCAGTCACAGAAGTAGATGATCCAGATGGCTGCTCTCTAGACGCGCTACTCCATCTCCTTTGGTTGTATCCCCCTCTGCCTCTAGAAGTAGTGACATCCTCAGATCTCTGCCTGCCGAAACAACCAAAACCACGCCCAAGTTTAGAAAAGAAGCCTCTACCTCCACCTCGGTATCCACTACTGGATTGCCCTCTACTGAAGTCTGCAGATCTCTTCTTAGACTCAGGCACCTTGTCAGCATTCACAGATTCTTCAACCTGTCTAGTAGCCTCGACAAACTCACCAAAGTTCTCTCTGTTCCTCCTACTAGTAGCAGAAACTGTATGTCGAATCTCTGGCCTTAGTCCTTCCTGAAACCTTCTACATCTCTCTATGTTATCGGGAACAAGCTGTGGACAGAAGTTAGCTAACCGTGTGAAAAGTGCTTCATACTCTGTAACTGTCATGTTCCCTTGCTTAATATTCTGTAACTGCCTGATTTTCTCATTAAGAAAAGTGGGTGGATAGAATTTGAGATGAAACCCCTCAGAGAAATCCTGCCAGGAAAGCTCTATACCTCTCCTCTTTTCCTCCACACCACGCCACCACAACTCTGCATCGCCTGTCAAAAGGTAGACTGCATGATTAATCTTCTTCTCTTCAGGAAGCTCCATCAGGCGAAAGACCTTCTCTATCTGTCTAAACCATTCATCAGCCTCTGCTGGATCTGTAGTGCCACTAAACTCCGTGCCACCAAGCTTCTTTACAAGCTCATAAGATCGCATCATATCTTTACTGCTGGTAGAAGAAGATTCTCGCCTATCAGCCTTGTACTTTTCTTTGGTTTCCAGAAACATCCTGTACATCCGGGATGCTTCATCCACGTGGTCACCACCACCTGGACCCAAGTACAAAGGATCAGGGCCAACATGGCTCTCGGCCTGATCATCACGATCAAAGCCTCTTCCTGCCATCTGCAATGATATAACAGAATATTTCCTGTTAGAAAACTACAGATAGAAGAAAGACACCTAAACCTTAATCCTATTGGTCTCTTATCGTCCCCCGACTTGGACTCTGAGTAACTATGTACTCAACCTAAGCTCTGATACCAAGAGTTGTCACGCCCCAATCTCACATTAACCACAAACCACGAGATTAAGACACGACAGGATGGGATTAACACATAACCAACCATTCATCACTTTTTAAAACAATTCAAGGCATTTAAATGATAACCAAGTTTAAACTGTAAACAGAAAACTGAGCAAACTGAAGGAACTTTTCTTATCTAACTGATTAAAGATACAAGCAAGGTCTACAGCATAATACATTGATTAACATAAAGAAAGCATAACATTAATTTACATCTTTGTACACATTCTCTCTCTCACTCACACCTTGTCCCGAAGATCGAGGGGAATGGACTAAGAGACCTCTAACTAGACTAACTACAAACCTTCTATCAACTAAGCGTTAGGATGAAACGATCCTTCTGATCCTTGATGCTGTTGCTGACCTGAAAATGTTTTGAATAGAGGGATGAGCCTACTCGCTCAGTGAATAACATTTCACTTAGCTATCACTAAACAACTCGTCAGGTTTATAAACTGAAAATAAATAAATATACAGTTCAAGCAGGGCAGTTCTACTGACATAGCAGATATACAGATAATAATCTCATTTCTAAGCATCAATCGGTAATTCAGATAGATGAACAGATTATACAAATTTACTGTGAACCTACTTGATTATTTATTCATTTTATTATTATGCCCTAAATATATGCAGTGTACTCTGCATATAAAGATCCGCAACAAGTTCATGCTACGGTCCCACCGTACAAGACTTAGCGACACACCCAGGAAATGCTAAGTCTGACTGCTGTCCTATTCTGCACAGGACTCTCAGGCACTCAAGGGCCTCACTGTACTCTCAGGCGCTCAAGGGCCTCACCGCAGGTCCTAGGCACTCAGGGGCCTCTCTGCAGTATTCTAGTACTCTAGACTCCTCCTCTAACCTGAGCACACAGGCGGAGAGTCTCACAGGGTTACCTTTGTGACACAAGCACGAATGGTGTTAGATAACCAAGTTTTCCTTTTCCCAGTGCCATCATGACACACGCACGATTGTTGTTACACACTGCCTCTCTTTCCTCATTTGTCCGTGATACATGCACGGATGATGTTGCAACACGAGTTTCACCCCTAAGTTGCAGATACCTCTTAGGGGTTCTACGGTGTTAGGGCACCTAGGTCTATTAATTAAATAACAGATAAACAATTAAACAGGAATATCACATTACAACTGTTAAACATAGAATTTCCTCTTTCTCATCATTCTGATCACGCATTTCAAGTTCCAATGAACTTATCACACTAAAATGTACATGCTACACTGTTTAAAGGTCATATCAACTGATACTGAAGCAAATAAGAACTTAAAATGAGTTAAATAATGATTTCTAAATGAACTGCTACTCACCCACTTCGGTGTGCTCGTATACACCGAAAAACGTCCACAAACACGCCTAATTCTGCCCTTTACAGCAGCGTGCACGCCGTGCACCTAGGCTGCACGCCGTGCACCTTCAGTGCACTTCTGTTCTACTTTTCTGCACCTTTGCACGCCGTGCAATCTGACCTTGCACGCCGTGCAAACTGACTTGCACGCCGTGTAAACTGATTTTCCACGCCATGCACCTGGGCTGAAACTCGTTCCGCTATCTGTAACTTTGCACGCCGTGCAAACTGACTTTGCACGCCGTGCACCTGCGTAGAAACAGAATTCCCCTAAATCAGCTTTCTGCAATGTTGCACGCCGTGCAAAACGGATCTGCACGCCGTGCAACCTGCGCAGGGGCGGAAATTGCAGAAATAAAAGAGGAGATTGGGGTCGATTCGGTGGACGATTCTTACCCGAATCACTCCTATAGCTTCGGATTGACCTAGCAAGCACTTGGCAAGAAGAAAGAACGGAGGGGAAGCACCGTTTGCTCCCTAGACCATCTCCATGGTCGTCTTCTTTGCGGCTGCAGGAGGAAGAAGAAGATGATGCCGCTGGTTGATTTGGCTGGAGAAGATGAAGAAATCGAAGAAGAATGGAGAAGGAAGGAGCTTGGTTGCCTAGCTTCTCCTCTAGCTTGCGCTCTCTCCCTTTCTCCTTCTCTGTTTTTCCCAAGCGGCAACCGAAGGAAATGAACTATCGTTCATTCCAAAGTCGGTTAATAGAGTTAAAAAGGAAAACTGAAGGAAAGGATAAGGAAGGGCGCCCAGGGGGCCGGATGTAAATTGCCCAAAAACTTTCCGAAATTACACATAGGTCCCTGCACACTAAAAGGCTTATATCTTTTTACTCGTAGGTCGGTTTCACATGATTTCTTCGGCAACGGATTAAGCACAAACTTGTCCTCAACCTCAGGACAAGAAAACAAGATAATGATACATTAACACTAGCTCAAAGCTCAAAACACTATTAACAAAAGCAAGTACTCATCTCAACATAACTAGTTCAATTATGCACTAACCAATGTACTTACTGGTAAAACGAAATGTGGGTCATAACAAAAACTTTGTGACGACCCAACATCAAATCAAGCCATCATCAGTAACTAATTGCGGAATAACCACAAGCAACATATTAACAAAAGAACTAAAAATTAAAATCATTTTGCAAAGAGATCCATTACCAGGAAACTCTTACTGAAAGATCCAAAAACTTTATACATATCATTGTTTGCATTATACATGCTCTGTATCATCTCATCTCGAGGACAACATATAATAGTTGCTTTGCCAAAACTTATACATAAGCAACATAAAACCTCAAGGCAATCAAGTCAAAATCTGAGATCATTCATAAAACCATTACGTACTGACTCCAAGGACCTGAGAGTACATAGACGACACATAGGACTTCTATCTACAAGACACGACAGACAGTACACTCAACCTGAGTTGTTACTGTTGCCCTTGTTGTTGTCCTTCCTCTGTCGAATGGTCTCTACCTCCTCGTGTACGTCCACCTAAAAATTGTGGATCCCACAGGATTAGAAAATTATTCCATCGAGAGATATAACTCTCTGCCAACAATATTATTATCACATGTAAACATTATAAAATTGAGCAGGGGATGCTTTATGCAAGTAAGCATGTTTATTTGCAGTACCAAAGCAAAAACATTGATAAGATAATTCAACTATCCATAGTAGAGCTATAAATCATCTATTTGCTTTATAAGGAATATGAAGAACATGTATAACATCTATCAACTAAGATGTATATAAGTAATGAAGCATCAACCATTGTTTCCCATATTTAATCCTTAAGAAAATACGCTACATGGCTGATTACATGTTCACAATCACACTTATGCCCTAAGAAGATGAGGTATACTGCTCATACTCCAAATGACCACTACTAAGTTGAAATTGGTACCATACAAGGTCAATGGCAGAGCCAATTGTCAAGACCTCACCCATCTCGATCAGTATGAGACAACTAGCAGGACATCTTGTGTCAGCTACTGACAGGACATCTTGTGTCAATTGCAATTAGCTTACCATGGTATACTGGTATCTTCACTATAGAGTTACAGCCGCAGCATGCACTCTCTTTGGGAGAAGACCATTGAGGTCTCCCAGATTATAATGATAAGGAAGATTATACATCAATTCCTCACCTAGTCAGGAGATTATCATCAATCCCAACAACACATAATAATAATAAAGAAGAATTTACACATCAATTCTTTATTTGGTCGAGAGATTCACATCATCCTGTTATAAATAAGGAAGGTGCTACATTAATTCTTCATTAGGATGTATGGATATATTTTGTTCTTCACCCCCACATATTAAAAAATATGCTCTCTGAGTTAAACTCATTTCACCATCAGCAATTTCTGACACTGAATGGATCTATGGTCAGGGCAACTACATGATGAGATTCCACTTGATTAATTAGGTGCATTACAATATCTTTTAGCATCAACCAAGTTTCAAACATTATTTATAACAGATTCTATAAAGAAAAGTGTAGTATTTTTATAACCTTTGGTACTCTTTAAATGTATAACACTCGGGATCTCAGTCCCTTATCACATTACTGGAAATTCACATCCCTTAATATCATCATCATCATGATTACTAGATCTGGTTATTCAAACCCTTAGTTCATCACTGAACATTGTTACCTCTTTAACAAGTAATTGTTACCTCTAGGTCCTTAGACCAAGGTATTCATCACACTTGTTGTACACGTATTTCACATATCTCACATGGCCCATTAAATATATTATCACCCCTCACTAGGCAACAACTATATTTTAAGATATCAGAATGTATAATCATTATACTTATTGTACAAGTATTTCTCATGGCTCACAAGGCCCATTAAATATCTTGTCATATAAAATATCATAGCTCATACCTGGCTATGCTCTTCATCTCATGATTCCTGTATTGTTAGCTCTTCATGATAAAAACTCTAGAAGTATATGATATCACCATGCAATTCATGAGAAATACATCCTTCCCATTATTAGGGTTAGGATTTCCCATTTTAACCGAATGGGGTTTTAGATTCACATCATCACTATGTGATATATTAGGGTTAGGGTTTCCCCCTTATTTTAGGATTTCAAATTATATCATCTCCCTTCATTAGGGTTAGGGTTTTCCCCTTATTAAAAAATTAAGAATTTAAGTTCATATTATCAAGAATCAAACCCTAATTCCTACTCCATTCATTTTAGGATTATTAATGTATGATTATTAATAGGATTATCACAAATGTAAAAGTTTCTCTCTTATCCTCATTAGGATGTTGAATGCATCATAATTTATTAAATTGGCTCAATCCTTCTCTCAAGGTACATTGGTCTACACTTAACACACTTCATTAAACTCTTTATGTCTTAATGTATTACTTGACATAACATAATTCATGTGTTACTCCATCAATTAAATTGAATTGAGATGCTTCAAACATATTGGGTATAAAGGTATGTACTTGACACCATATCATATTTTCATATCGGGCTTGAGGTGTAGCCTCATCACTATATCGTGCATCTATATCGGACATGAGGTATATCCTCATTGTAACACCCATGCCCACTGCCTAAGGCTCTAGCAGAGTTTTAGGAATGACGACTAGCCCCGCAGACCACCACTAGCCTTAACTACACAATTTTTCATCACTCACACGCAAGCCGGGGTCAACTTCCTGACTGGTCACCCATCCTAGTACTACTCCAAGCTGAGCACACTTAACTATGGAGTTCTTTAGTGATGGACTCCCGAAAAAGGAGGTTCACCTTGGTTATATGGGTAGTCCAATCATTCCTTATAAGATCATTTTATCTGGGGCCTCAAATCCTGGGATGTTACAATCTCCCCCACTTAGAATCTTGATGTCCTCATTAAGGATCAACTATATGGCCTCATAATATCACCCCATTTCAGTGCAGACCCAGAATGGCCCATGGACACCCAACTCCCAATTCAGAATACCAGTGCAAGGATGGCTACGTCAACCTTAGATAACCTTTTTCCAACACATCTGGACTGCACGACTCAAGATTGGCATGTCACATGCCCATGTGAGCTCCACCTACTGGAGGGGTTATGGCTCTGATTCCATTTGTAACACCAGGGCCCACTTCCCAAGGCTCTATTAGAGTTTCAGGAATGACGACTAGTCCCACAGACCACCACTAGCCTTAACTATGCAGTTTTTCCTCACTCACGCGCAAGCCGGGGAAACTTCCTGACTGGTCACCCATCCTAGTACTACTCCAAGCTGAGCACACTTAAATATGGGGTTCTTTAGTGATGGGCTCCCATAAAAGGAGGTGCACCTTGGTTATATGGGTAGTCCAATCATTCCTTATAAGATCATTTTATCTGAGGCCTCAAATCCTAGGATGTTACACAAAGCCACCCAGTCATCACTGTCATAACAACCCATGTTTCAGGACTGTGTTTGATGATGTCAAAGTGTACCCAATCACATTTGATAAGTGCAGTGATTTCAGGTCTAAGAATCACAATCACCACCATCACTATGAGAGATGACTCTGACTAGCATGTCATGGTTCCATGTGTCACTCTCTTGGTGGGCCTGTCTGATACACTATTCTCTAACATGTATCTGTGTGCTTGGTTTGATATTATATATCATGACTAATGAGACACTGTAATCAACCAACACACACTCTAGTCTTGAAGTGTCATTATTTTCTATCAACCTTCCATAATGACATCTGACTAGGGACATAAACAAGAATGTACATACTCTTCGCATCCATATGATCTCATTGTTCATGTCCTTAACCTGAAGACATACGTCATTGAGTATTATCATTCTTTATACATTCATTCTTCTCCATAATTTATCTCATAATTGATTGAGCTAGAATAAATTGGAAGCTTGCCTTTGATATTTATCAAATCAATCATGATGTATGTCAATCCAATCATCATATGGTTGGCTCTCATGGCATACATACCAACAGGGAACCCTGACCATGCCCTCTACTATAAATATAGGGGTATAGGGGGCTTCTCCAGATACACAATACACACAACTCAGAACATCAGTTGCTCTACAAAGTTGTTGTCCTCTCCGGTTTTGGTAACTGAGAGAGCCCAAGCAAGTTCTACCCGTCCAAGGAGGAATAGTGGGGGAAAGAGATCTGTTGAAAAACAACTAGTTGTCAGAGAGTGTGTTGGTGACTAGTACACCAATAGAAGGGGACAAATCCTTCTAGTATGTTCTTCAGGATGACTCGAATTCCCAGTAGTCCATGTGGACTATCTATAGAGGCAGGACACTTCTGCCGCTCAGGAGGATGACTATCAACCGCAGTCTGGGTTAAGACCAAAAGCTGCACAGACATCGTCGAACATAGGTTGTTGAAGACCACACTTGCTGTGAGGTATAGTCGCTGAGCAAGCCTCAAGAACATGTATAACTCACTAAAACCATACTTCCCATTACATTGATGTTGATGCTATCTACTGGTTATGGGTTTATGGTCAAGTAATTTATTTTTATTTCCGTTGCCTACTTCGACGACGTAAAACCCAACACTTATATATTCCAAGGATGAAAAACATCATGAGCAACATCGGAGAATAGCTTTGCAGTTTTTGAGACAACATCAGTTGTATGCTAAGTTATGAATACATGACTTTTTGTTGTTTGAATTTTACTTTCTTGGACATTTCATTACAGATAATGAGTCAATCTAGACCATAAGAAAGTGGAATATATTCTTCAGTGGGAGTAGGTTACAACTCTTGTTGAAATTAGAAGTTTTCTTGGGTTAGCCAGATATTATAGATGGTTCATAATGAATTTTAGTGTTCTATAAGAAACACTTATATTTTAAGAAAGAAAGGATGTGTCTTTTGTGTGGTCTCATAATTGTGAGAAAAGTTTTTATATAATAAAGCAAAGATTTACCTCATCACCAGTTTTAATCCTACAAGAAGCCAAAAAAGGCTATATAGTCTTCTGTGATGCATCTATGATTGGTTTAGGATGTGTTCTTATGTAAGAAGGACAAATGGTAGCTTATGATTCTAGAAAAATTAAGAAAAGTGAAGAAAACTATCATACATATGATCTTGAGATGGCAGAAATAGTACATGCCTTAAAGAAATGACGTCATTATCTATATATTAGTCATGCCAAGTGTTTACAAATTATAGGAGATTAGAATATATTTTCACATAGAAGGATCTTAACCTAAGACGACAGAGGTGGATGGAACTTATAAATTACTATGATGTTATTATTGATTACCATCTAGGGAAAGCTAATATTGTAGAAGATGCTATGAGTAGGAAGTCTACATTATCTATACAAATACTTTCTATGGCATGTATAAGAAGAGATTTACTAGTCAAAATGAGGGAATGGATTTTAGATTTAAGCATAATAGATCAAGGTGTGATGATTACATAGATATAGGTTAGACCTACATTTTATGATCAGATTAAATATCTTCAAAAAAATCATAATTAATTGAGGAAAATCATGCATGATATGATAGAAGGAAAGATGACAAAGTTCATATATTCAAATGATGAAATGTTATATTAATAGACCATATTATGTGTACTAGATAATATTGAACTAAAGAAGCAAATTCTTGAGAAATCTCACTCTTATATGTATTTGATGCATCTAGGTAGTTCTAATACGTATATTATCCTCAAAGAATTGTATTGGTGGTTAGGTATGAAGAAAGATGTGGTTGAGTATGTGAACAAGTGTGGTGTATGTCATCAAGTCAAGGTTGAACATCAGAATCCAAAAAGTACTCTACAAACACTCCCTATTCCTATGTCGAAGTTGGAACATACCACTATGAACTTTATAGTTAAGTTACATAGGACACCACATGGATTTTACTTTATATGAGTAATAGTTGATAGATTAAGTAACTCTTCTCACTTTGTACCTATTAAGGAAATATGGGGTACTCCAAATCTAGACAAAGTCTATATAGATGATATAGTTAGATTACATGGAATACCCATTTTATAATATCAGATAAAGATCCAAAGTTCACATGTAGATTATAGAATCAGTTGCATCATTCATTGAGAACAAGATTGAAAGTTTATTAGAGATTTTCATCGTCAGATAGATGGACATTTAGAACAGACAATTCTAACATTAAAATACATGCTAAGAACATGCTTTTGCAGTTTAGTGGTAGTTGGGATGACCACCTTAGTCTTATGTAGTTTGCATATAATAATAGTTATCATTCTAGATAATAATGTCACCCAATGAAGCTTTGTATGGGAGAAAGCGTAGATCACTTATTTTTTGGTGTGAAGTTGGAGAAAGAAAAATTTTAGGCTAGAGTTAGTGGAAGAGACAAGAAAAAGACATTTGTAATTAGGTAGTAGTTGAAAGCTACTCAAGACAAAAAAATATATGTTGAGAAACGACTTAGACAAATTATGTTTGAAGTTGGTGATGAATTTTATTTAGAAGTGGAGCCACGGAAGGGTGTATTAAGATTTGGAAAGGGAGGCAAACTAACTCCTAGATATATATGTCCTTATCCAATCATTAAGAGGGTTGGTTCGTTAGCATATAAGCTTGAATTATCTCCTGAGATACCTAATTACATGATGTATTTCATGTATCCATGTTGAAGAAATGTTATCTAGGTACAGAGAAGATCATATACCCACAACCAATAAAGTTAAGAGAATATGTCTCACATGTAGGACTACCTATTCAAATTCTAATTTATAGGATTCAAAAGCTTTAAGAGAGAGAGATAACCCTAGTGAAAGTTTTTATGGAAAAATCATGGAGCAAAAGAAGCTAAATGGGAGTTAGAATGAAAATGTGTAACAAGTATATCTTTCTCTACTAGGAATTCCAGGACAAAAGTTTTCATTAGAGGGGGATATTATTACAACAACAATCACGCTTAACTGGTAGTCATAAAATTAAAAGATAACCCTAGTACTAATTATGCATATTGTTACTTTAATTACTTTGTGAATTATTATAGTCTTGATATGATTAGTTGTGGCACAAAAATATAAATAAGTAAACTATGAATTCACATAAACAAGAGTGAACCAAGTCAAAGTAGAAATGAAGAAGTTAGAGTCTTTTTAGTCTTTAACAACTTTTCCAACAATTGACAACCGAAGGATGTAGATTGAAGGTTTTTATGTCTTAAGATGGAAGGATTTATGTGTACCTAGATTGAAGGTTTCTCCTACTAAAAAAGTGGTTAGCCCAGAGAGTTGGAAACTGATGATTAGGAGATAAAGGTTAGGTTGATTCCATAGATCAATGGCTTGGTAGATAGACAAAGGCATTGACCGTAAACAAAATGTTTATCAAGAAATGTCTTCTGAAGATTTTGCTCGAAAGTGTCTTCCTATGTATCTACTGAAAGGATGCCTTTTTTTCTTCTACAGAAGGACCTCCTACTAAGGGTTTTGGAAGAATTAACCTTCTGATGGTTTTTCTAGATAATGCCTTCTGATGGTTTCTTGGGGTAGGCACCTACGAATGGCCACACTAATAGACTTCAATCAACAATTTGTGAGTCAGAGGTGGCAACCAACAATGCATCAACCGAAGTTGTCTATTTATGGAACAAAAATCAAAGGTAGAAACCAAAGGCTTACACCTTTTGATAGTCTCGATGTGTGGCACCCAACTCTACTAATCGCGAGATCCTTACATCCCAATAGATAGTTGAAGGAAGCTGATGGAATTGAGTGTGATAACTTCAAATTTTGATCCTTATCCACCCGAGAACCCTAAAAATATTAGTGAGAGGCGATCATAGAGATGAAAGGAAGGACGATGATGAGGAAGACAACTAGATCGACAAAAACCAAAGGTTTCCCTATAGTTTTGTTTATGTAAGTGTTTTTTATCTATGGATCTTCTTTTCCTTCATGTATTCATGCCAAAGACCTCTATTCCATCAACTGAAGGTTTTAGTTAACCTTCATTTTTCATCTCCTACCTCAAACAATTCCTTTTTGAGGTCAATAAACCTACTGACATGTCATTTGGATGAGTTTTTGAAGGTCTAAAACATGGATCATACTTGAAGGAGATTATTTCAGGATTGGCTGAGATTGAATGTGAGATCATTAAACTATATCATGTGTAGATGAGTGGAAAATCACCTTGTAACATTTTTTTACAATATATAAATTGAAATGATGGTGTTTCCGTGATGATTCTTATTCAATAATTGTTACTGCAAAATTATTGTATACACATCATACTTTTGATTGAATGAGAATGTTGGTCAATATATCATGTGCTATGATGTTGATATGTCAAATTATTATGTGAACTGACTTTAAGACAAAGTGAATAGTTTAGTGGATTTTGAGGCAGACAAGTCCTAGGTTTTCCCTAATTCTTAATCTAAGAAGTTGAAATGTGATTTTGAGAAGAATTCTGACAATTGCATTTATGTCAAATGAATATTGTGAATATCCTAAATGCTCAGTTGGCAAAAGTAGGGTAATATTAGCAACAATAAAGATGTTACTTTTATGAATTAAATGTCATTATACGATAGATGCCCTGAACATTATGAAATCTTTCATAGGAGGTATGCATTATGAGGAGGAAATGTGCTTTTGATTGGAGGATAAGTCCACACTGAGATAGCCATATCGCACCACATTAGGGTTTGGTTGTCAAGGCCAGTGAGGGAAGACTCCTTACTACAATGCATATCAAGGATTGCTTCTCTTTAAGCTACATATAGGAGGAGCTTCTAGAAGTAATCCGTCAACATTCTTTTGAAAAATTTGTGTCAGATTTAGTTGTTGTAGCTAGCATAGATGATTTTTCTCTTAGTCATTCAGATCCTAGAAGTGAGGGGATGGATAACGTTTTCATAAACATGATATGGCTTGTTCACCTTGTGAATACTTTAACAATTTAATAGATAATTTACTTTTGAACATATTTTAGTATATTTGTAACAGAAGTGAGACCATATATTACTCTTCTAAAATGTATGGCAATTATAATATATTTTCATGGGTAATAACAAGAAACATTTCATTTAATTTCCAATTCTACTAAATATTGCATGCAATTTCCAATTTATAAACGTGGCTTATTTAGTTTAGTTTCCCCTTGAATACCTTTATCCTAGATCTTGGGGTTTGTGTCACTGTATATTACATATTTAGAAAATAGGTTGACGATAGAGTCACCAAAACATGAATATGACTAAGATTCTTATCCCTTGAACATATAACAATCTAAAAATGGTATTTTTTATGGATATTCAAATGACCAAGATTGATAGACTTGAACAATTAGAGAATGACGTTGTACTTGTACAAGCCCATGTTGTATAGAGAGAGGATAATAAACATGAATCCACAACTAAGCACATTTTTGTGTCATAATTTAATGATAAGAGGAAGAAGAAGGATGAAGCTTCTAACGCTTCCCGCTCTATGAGCTAATGATATATTATCATTTAATGAAGAAGAAGGAGGGAAAAGGTTTGTTGATACCTCAAATTGAATGGAATCACATGAGTGGTTGAGATAGTTGTCATGGTTGAAGATTCTTGAGGTGTCGTGGATAAACCATATATTTATTTCATAAATGGTGATGTAGTAGTATACAATGGAATCTTAAAAAGGAGTTAAGGTTGTGGTCTGGAAGGACTTCGTGAATGAGCTCAATAAAATGTATTTTCCTCCTACAATTTAGAGAAGTAAGGTCTAGTTTATGGAGAACCTAAGAAAGGGTGGCATGATTAGAAAGGAGTATGAGGTACTACAGTATATACTAGTGAATTTTGTGCATAGTTAGTGCACGACGACATAGATAAGTCCTTGAATTTTTAGGTGGGTCCAAACCTTAGGTAAAATATCATGTGCATGTGTTCAACCAAATAGACATGAAGAACTTTAATGGGTTTCTTGAAGTGAGGAGATTTATTGAGGAGTCAATTAATGATTCAATGAATTTATATGTTTAGAGATAATGTGTTTGTTAGAGACAATTATGGCATCCTCAATGGCTTCTTTGGCAAGTTGAAGTAAATTTTATCCTTGTGATAACCATAAAAACTTAATGATGATATAGGATTGTGTGGTAATGCAATAATTTCTAGATTTAAACCATTGTTTGACCAATTAGGTTTATTCCTTAAATAGGCTCATTTCAAGGGATAGTAAAAGTACTTTTGAAAATTAAACTCATAGTAATCATAAATAAGTAAAAATACCTCTTAATATATGTTGTGATCCTCAAAAATAGAGTTACCTAACATAATGAAATCAGAAGAGATTCAATTGACCATAAATATAAAAACATACACATCAAATGACATAATTCTCACAATTACAGTAATATCACATGAACACATATAATATTCATAATCTACCACTAAATTTATTATATGTTCTATACTATAATATATGTCTGACACCCAATATGCATATAAAGACACAAACACTCCCCAAGGATAGGTCTAACACATAGAAAGAAATCTAAAATAAATAATTATGATGTAAGCAAGACTAATATCAATTGGCCCGAAGGTAAGGAAATTCTCAAAAAAAATTATTAAGATTCACAAATACAAATATAGAAATAAGCCCATGCATTCAAATATTACCAGTTGTTGTGGATTTTTAATCATAAGTGACCTAAGTCATAAAATGTATATACAAAACTTATGCATGTTTATATGTATAACATGTAGATCATACACGAGGCATACTACTAAAAATTGAGTGATTGATACATCCTTGTGAAAAGACACCTTCCCACATTTTGCTCAGTAGTCCTTTGTAGGTGTGCCCTTGATGCAACCCTATTTAGGGCTTCATCTTTTGTCTTTTTGTATTTGAATCACATCTAAACATAGTAGAATTCAAGTTAAATCTCCCAATATGCATATTATTGTCAAATGCACTTATGGACGTTCTTTGCATACTCTTTAGATACTTGGACCATGCTTTGGATGGATGAGAGAGAAGGAAGGAGTTATAGGGTTCCTCCACCCACGGAGGGGTCCAAAGAAGACCCAAATCTCCCTCAACCTACCCCTAATGGCTAAGGGTCAGCGTCAAGAAAAGAAGTCTATTGATCATAAAGTTTCAGAGTGAAATTGCCAATGAAGACCCCAACACGGTCGTGGTGTAAAGGAATAGCCGTGCTAGGAAATGCCAAAGTTATAGTACCAATATCAAAAATTGCAAGATACAACAACTTGGCCAAAACGGTCATGCTACCCAACATAGTCATGTTGTAAAGACCCCAAAATGGTTGTTCTAGATAGCACAGCTGTGCTGCCAAAGATGAGAACGAGCATGCTAGCTAGAACGACCTCCATTTCACCTCCCCCTACATGGTTGTGCTACACAACATAGCCGTTCTACCTAGCCCTCACCACGGTCATGCTACCCAGCACGGCGGTGCTACCAGCCTTCATTTCACCAAAACTATTCTGACATTTTCCACTTCCTAGAATGGTCATTCCCAACCACCACAACCGTTCCAACCATCATCCACCATGGCCATGTTGCCCAGCACGACCGTGCTACCTCCTAAACCCTAGCATTTTCTACATTGTTTTTCCAACTATACCCCTACTTACCCTAGTGCTTCCACCACCACCTGTGTATACATGGGTGGAAGCCACAACACTAGGTTAGTTTCCATTAATTCCCCCTACCTACTCTAGAGCATTCATTGCCTCATTCCTTGCATTCAAGACATCCACCCACCATTTTACCTCATTTCCACCATAGAAACCTAGTTTTCTAGGTTTTCTACCGTAATCCCTTTCATTTCCATGCCCTTCACCCACCTTGGAAGAGGGAGGTCGTTCTACAGTAGCTAGGAGGTGAAGAAGGAGAAGCTACTCTGAGCTCTATGGACTCCTATCTCTTTCTTCTGATTTCTTTTCTCTTTTATTTGAGCATGTCTAGCTAAGCCCCTAGTGGTGGGCTGTTTGGGGTTAAAATGTGACTTTGAAACCATGTTGGTGGAAAATAAGTTGTATTGAATATAATTTCATTCTATGATGATTGCCTCTTGCTTCCATCTCATTTCCCATTATCTTGCATGTGGTTTGTGCTTATTAACATAAATTGCTTGTTTTGTGATGATTGATGACACTTAACTTCTAGGAGGAAATGGAATGTATATGTCAATCTTAGGAATGGTTCATAGGTCAAATTAGTGGATCCCTATCTATCCCCTTTGTTCCTACATACACCTACCTTCTTCTGCAAGTGAGTGTGAAATCTAAGTAGAAAGTGTAAGTGTGATTAGTTCAATTTCCTAAAGGCTAGATGGCAAGTAACATGAGGTGAAACACCCTCATTTATACTCCCATTCCTACCCTTGGCACTTAATTGCCCTAATACTACTTACCCTAGAAACCTAGACTTGTCAAGTCCTATTATAATTATTGTGATGCGCCGTTCGAACAAAATGTTATTAACTGGGAGGAAGCGATCATTAACAATGGATTACTGAAAATCACTAAAAATTAAAACCATTTACAAAGAGATCCAAACAAAGGGAAAACTCTTATAACAAGAACCAAAGTATTACATATACATTCTGATTCATAAGTACAAGTCATGTACCATTCCTTCTCGAGGTTTACAAGCATCAACTTCCCTGTTAAACTATACACATGCAGCATAAGAACCTCGAGGCATCAAGCCAAAATCTCAGATCGATTTATTAAAGTACTAGCTACTGACTCCGAGGACCTGAGAGTATAGAGATGACACATAGGACTCTCTAAAGAAAACATGACAGCCAGTGTCTCCACCTGGAATGTCAATGTTGTCACTGCTGCTGCTACTATTCTTCCCTTGTTGTAGGATTTCTTCCTCTTCTTCCTTGTCTACCTAAAAACATTGGATCCCATGGGGGTGAGATAATTGAAATAGCCCCAATGAGAGATATAACTCTCTGCCAGAAATATTATTATTCTAGTTTAATAGATTAAAACTGAGCAGAAGAATCATAAGTATTCAACAGCAGATAATTCAATTATCTAAGAATATAAGAGCAACATTCTTCTTCAAAGTATTTTAGCTTGTAACTTGATAAAGCGATATGTCATTTATCCAATAAGGAATATGAATAACATGTATAACATTGATCCATCTAGAATATACTAAACAAGATATCATCGACCAATGATTCTTGTATTTCAACATTAAGCAATATTTTACACGGCTGATTACATTTTACAATCATATTTAAGCCCTGAGGAGATGAGGTATACCGCTCATACTCCAACCGACCATTGCGAAATAAAATCGGTACCATACAGAGGTCAATGGAAGAGTCAAATTCCCATGACCTCATCTTCCTCAGTCAGTGTGAGGACCAAATGCAGGACATCTTGTGTCTCTACTAAATAGCTTTCCAGGGTATCCTGGAAACTTCACTATAGAGTTACGGTGGCGGCTGTACTCTCTTCGCAATCGAGAGATTTCATGTTTATCTCATATCGATCCGGTATTTAAGATTATCGGGAGATTCGTGATACATCCATCCCGACATTCGAGAGATTAGTGATACATCCATCCCGATATATATAATGAAGGATTGAGAGATTTAATGTTTATCTCAAATCAATTCCTCCATTATGGCGTAAGGATATTCACGCCCATAACCCCCACATACTCAACAGTATGCCCTCCAGGAGATTATGTAGGAAAACCTATTTCACCATCACCAACTATTGACGATAATGGATCTATGGTCAGGGCTCTACATGATAAGATTTCACTTGGTTAATTAAGTGCATTACCATATTCTTTTAGCATCAGGCAAGTTTTCAAACATAAAACAATTGCTACTCAGAATAAGTAATACTTCTATCAGGTACTTTTTAAAGTTTTATGAAAAATCGAGATCTCAATCCCTTGTCACATCAGGAGTATTCTCATCCTTGAACATCTCATCATTAAGATTATGAAATATGGGTATTCAAACCCTCAATTCATCAAGAAAACTTGTTACCACTTATCAGGTAACTACTACCTTCAGGTCATCTGACCAAGGTAAACATGATATTTGCAATACAAACATTTCACATGGCTCTTAAAGCCCATTAATCTCTTGTTACCTTTTATTAGGCAACAAAGCATATTTTGGCTCACAAGGCCCATAAAATAATTTCAATAATAAAACATCATAGCTCATACCTGGCTATGTCCAACATCTCATGATACCTGCATGATTAGTGCACATGATAATAGTTATATCAATTACATATCAACACTATGCAATGTAAGAGTAGCATCACTATTCCTTTATTAGGGTTAGGATTTCCCAATTCATGTCAATTAGGAATACTCATCCCATTACCCAAATTAGGGTTATGGTTTATCATCATATTACCCAAGATTAGGATTTCACGTACCTTCACCCTATATTAGGGTAGGATTTCATATAACATTACATAACATCACCTTAGATTGAGTTTCATATCACATCTTTGAATTAGGGTTTCACTTGACATCACCCTTGATTAGGGTTTCACATTACCCCTCTGCATTAGGGTTTCACATGTCATCACCCTTATTAGGGTTTCACATTACCTCTCTCCATTAGGGTTTCACATGTCATCAGCCTTATTAGGGTTTCACATTACCTCTCTGCATTAGGGTTTCACATGTTATCACTCTTATTAGGGTTTCACATGTCATCACCCTTAATTAGGGTTTCACATGTCATCACCCTTAATTAGGGTTTCACATGTCATCACCCTTAATTATGGTTTCACATTATCTCTCTGCATTAGGGTTTCACATGTAGTATTGTCCTAATTTAGGGTTAGGACTCATCAACCTTTTCAATTAGGGTCTCGTGATCTCTTTATCAAGAATCATACCCTAATTACATATTTCATTCATGTTGAGAGTGTTGAGATTTAACCATTACATGATTATTATACATGTATGGAATTTCTCTCTCGCTCATACTTTCTAGGATATTAATCACTTCAAACTTGATTAAATTAGGTTAACTACTTTAATCTTGATTAGATTGAATCATCTTGAATGAAGGGTTGACATTGAGTATTACGTCATTGCTTCCATAAGCATCAAAGGTTAACCACCCAAAAGGTACTAATCACTTAAGTACCTTGAAGGTACAACCATTGTAATTACCTTTGATAAACATCATCAACAATTATGGGGTTGATTGTACTTACATGGTTTGAATCAATTAGACCTTCAAATGGTCTTGGGGTATTAGACTCTCAAACGGTCTTAAAGAATTGTAAATTGAATCAACCCATTCGGTCTTGAAACCGAATCAAACCATTCGGTCTGGAAACTGAATCATCCATTCGGTCTTGAAACCGAATCCATCCATTCAGTTTTGAAAGTGAATCATCCATTCGGTCTTGAAACCAAATCCCTTCATTCGGTCTTGAAACTGAATCATCAACCATTGATTTGAAACTGAATCAATCTATTGGATCTAGGGTTTGCAATCAATGGACCCTCCAACATTGCAACTATTGGAATTAGATCAAATTGAGACCATTGGATCATCATCCAACTTATGAAATCACTTGACCTCAAACGGTCTTGAGACTGTTTGGTCTCAAACAATCTTGAGACCGTTTGAGCCATTCAACTTAGAAATTGACTCAATTGATTTAGGGTTTCAACCATTCAATCCAATTAGGGTTAGTAATAAATGGATCACCCATCCTTGAATCCATTAAATCAAAACTGATTTGAGCCATTGGATCTCCATTATTAACATAAGCAATTAACCCCAAATGGTTTTGAAGTTCAATTTACCCATTCGATTTTGAGATCCATTACCTATTCGGTTTTAAACTAAATTGCCCATTCGATCTTGACGTCAATTACCCATACAGTTTTGAGGTAAATTACCCATTCAGTCTTGTGTTCAATTGTCCATTCGGTCTTGGGTTCAATTGTCCATTCGGTCTTGAAACCAAATCCCTTCATTCGGTCTTGAAACTGAATCAACCCAATCGGTTTTGAAACCGAATAAGCTCAATCGGTTTTGAAAACTGATTGCCCATTCCTTTGTTGAGGTGTATGCTTAATATGACATCATCATCTTCAAGCTTCAAACCTTCAAAATCAGTTGTAATTCTTATGGTGATTTCAACAACTAAACAAAAGGAACTCGAAAAAGAAGAAAGGTTCAACACATGATGAATAAATTGCAAGCAATAATGACATTTAAGAGTTCAAGTTATATAACCCACCTTAAAAATTGAATCCAAGCTTCAAGATTCACGTCCTAA
This sequence comes from Alisma plantago-aquatica, assembly GCA_963693085.1. Classification (NCBI taxonomy): domain Eukaryota; kingdom Viridiplantae; phylum Streptophyta; class Magnoliopsida; order Alismatales; family Alismataceae; genus Alisma; species Alisma plantago-aquatica. Next base: position 537,384,682 of record OY856414.1, on the reverse strand, counting down.
ATGGTGAATGGATCTCTCAATCCAAGGCCCATTCTCAAATCTTTGAGTGAAATGAATGGCTAAGGTTGAAGATTGAATGAAGAAAAGAAGAAATTAAGCATTGAATTTCGATTTCCACCATGAAATCAAGGTTGAAGATGACTATGGAGCTTACCTATAGGCTGGGGACGTCCTCCTATTGATCCTAATATCCTTTGTTCATGGCCAAAGCAAGGAAAGAAAAAGGGATCGAAAAAGCCTTTCATGTGGGTTGAAAATGGGATGTATATAAGGGAATTCCAATGAGAGAGAAAGTAATAATAAAATCCTTTAATTCCCAAAATTGGTGCCACATACTCCCATAAATCCCTTGCATACGAAGCCATATCCCCCACCTTGTAATTCCTCTTCATTATCCATGAATTAAAAGAAAACAAATTAAGCACCTTAATCAATATAATAATATCCAAAATTGAGTGGATATTACTTTTTAGTTAACTAATGTGACTGGGCTCTCCACTCACTTTAGTTATTTCGTGGCATTTGCAAGGCACAAGTACGTTAAAACTTATGAAAATTCAACCATCTCATTTTTGGTTGAAGGTCACTTCAATTAATATATTTATTTTTGCATTAAATTGAAAAAGGGTTTCAATTATGCTTAAATCTTGATTATTTTAATATCAAGATTCTCTCTCCTCCAAAGAGATTCAAATGAGAAGCCCCTCTGATTTTCTTGTCTCTATATGATGCCAAGAAACATGAGGGACTCTCTAGAGGTGGTATTTTGCATATTGAACCCTAAGTTTTGGGTAAATTGCACATTACACTAAAACTAGGTTTTAATGCACAAACATTGCTTTATAAGCTCTTTCTTGGTGCTCAGGCTTTTACAAGCCATACCTCTACATCAATCTCATTCTTATCATTCTTCAAAACTTGATGACCATTTTATCATGTAACATTTGCAAGTTAACCCCTCAACTTGGGTAATTTGCACTTTAGTCCAAAACGAGCAAAACATTGTTTTCAACTTTATTCAAAAAGGACTAAAATTGAAACATAAGTTCCTCTTGAGCCTTAATTACTTTTCAAAAGGTAAGAGAAGGCATATAATTAACTTTATTAAACAAAACATCTAAGGTTAAATCATAACCCTGGTCAGGGATGTTACAATTACAACTAGCCCTAGTTCTCCAACTAGTAGTATAGGGTATATTCTAAAAGCACTTGTTGTTTGGTTTGGTAATCTAGATTGAAATGTGAGAATTGAATGCTATGTTGACCTTCCCCCAACTAATATCAAGTTTCATTCCTAAATGGCCCACCTATCCATCCTACTTATTAAAATCCACATTTACCTTCCTAGCTTGTTAATGCTAGCTTAGTCAATTACCTTTGTTAATTCTTAGCTAATTTCTTAGCTCTAGATAGTTAGTTCTTGCTCAAGTAGTTAGGGCACATTTGAGCTTGCTTGTGTAAATTTAGCTAACTAGTGATAACTTAGGCTCTTGCTTGTCTCATTGCTTAGCTTGCATATTAGTTGACAACTTGGTTTTCTAGTCTAGTGTAACTGTAACATCCCAGGATTTGAGGGATCAGATAAAATGATCTTATAAGGAATGATTGGACTACCCATATCACCAAGGTGCACCTCCTTTTTCAGGAGCCCATCACTAAAGAACTCCATAGTTAAGCGTGCTCAGCTTGGAGTAGTACTAGGATGGGTGACCAGTCGGAATTTGACCCTGGCTTGTGCATGAGCAAGGAAAAAGCACGCAGTTAAGGCTAGTGGTGGTTTGTGGGGCCAGTCGTCATTCCTGAAACTCTACTAGAGCCTTGGGTAGTGGGCCCAAGCATTACAAATGGTATCAGAGCCAACTCCCCTCCAGTAGGTGGGGCCCACATGGGTCTGTGGCATGCCAGTCTTTGAGTCGTGTGGTCCACGCATGTTGGAAAGGGCTATCCGAGTTGATGGAGCCACCCGTGCATTGGTAGTGTCCAGGCATGTTGGAAAGGGCTATCCGAGTTGATGGAGCCACCCTTGCATTAGTAACCGTGATCGGGAGTTGGGTGTACATGGGACATCTAGGTCTGCACTGAAATGGGGATAGATTATGAGGCCATATACTTGTTCCTTGATGAGGACGTCAAGAGTCTAAGTGGGGGAGATTGTAACATCCCAAGATTTGAGGCCTCAGATAAAATGATCTTAAAAGGAATGATTGGACTACCCATATCACTAAGGTGTACCTCCTTTTCTGAGAGCCCATCACTAAAGAACTCCATAGTTAAGTGTGCTCAGCTTGGAGTAGTACTAGGATGGGTGACTAGTTGGGAAGTTGACATCGGCTTGCGTGTGAGTGAGGAAAAAGCTGGAGTAGTACTAGGATGGGTGACCAATCAAGAAGTTGACCCTGGCTTGCATGTGAGTGAGGGAAAAGTTGGTTGGAGTAGTACTGTAATGCATGGGCCCACTACCCAAGGCTCTAGTAGAGTTTCAGGAATGACGACTGACCCCACAAAATACCAACGCAAGGGTGGCTACGTCAACCATGGATATCCCTTTCCAACTTTCCTAGATCGTACGGCTCAAAATTGGCATGCCACATGCCCATGTGGGCCCCACTTACTGGAGGGGTTATGGATCTGATACCATTTGTAATGCCCGATCCCACTGCTCAAGGCTCTAGTATAGTTTCAGGAATGACGATTGGCCCCACAAACCACCACTAGCCTTAATTGTGTGCTTTTTCCTCGCTCATGCGCAAGCCAGGGTCAACTTCGTGACTGGTCACCCATCCTAGTACTACTCCACGCTTAACGCGATTAACTATGGAGTTCTTTAGTGGTGGACTCCTGGTAAAGGAGGTGGACCTTGGTGATATGGGTAGTCCAATCATTCCTTATAAGATCATTTTATCTGATCCCTCAAATCCTGGGATGTTATAGTGAACCGATCAGTTCACTTGTGAACTGGTCAGTTGGAAATGTGAACTGGTCGGTTTACTTAGTGACTAGTTGGGAAGTTGACCCCGGCTTGCGTGTGAGTGAGGAAAAAGTCGGTTGGAGTAGTAGTACTGTAATGCCTGGGCCCACTGCCCAAGGCTCTAGTAGAGTTTCAGGAATGATGACGGACCCCACAGAATACCAACGCAAGGGTGGCTATGTCAACCATGGACAACCCTTTCCAACTTGCCTGGACCGTACGACTCAAGATTGGCACGCCACATGCCCATGTGGGCCCCACCTACTAGAGGGGTTATGGATCTGATACCATTTGTAATGTCTGGGCCCACTGCCCAAGGCTCTAGTAGAGTTTTAGGAATGACAACTGGCCCCACAAACCACCACTAGCCTTACATACATACTTTTTCCTCGCTCATGCGCAAGCCGGGGTCAACTTCCTGACTGGTCACCCATCCTAGTACTACTACAAGCTGAGCACGCTTAACTATGGAGTTCTTTAGTGATGGGCTCCCGGAAAAGGAGGTGCACCTTGGTGATATGGGTAGTCCAATCATTCCTTATAAGATCATTTTATCCGATCCCTCAAATCCTGGGATGTTACAGTGAACCGATCGGTTCACTTGTGAACCGGTCGGTTTCCTTAGTGACTAGTCGGGAAGTTGACCCCAGCTAGCGTGTGAGTGAGGAAAAAGCCGACTGCAGTAGTACTGTAATGCCTGGGCCCACTGCCCAAGGCTCTAGTAGAGTTTCAGGAATGACAACTAACCCCACATAATACCAACATAAGGGTGGCTACGTCAACCATGGACAACCCTTTCCAACTTGCCTGGACCGTGCCGCTCAAGATTGGCATGCCACGTGCCCATGTGGGCCCCACCTACTAGAGGGGTTATGGATCTGATACCATTTGTAATGCCCAAGCCTACTTCCCAAGCCTCTAGTAGAGTTTTAGGAATGACGACTGGCCCCACAAACTACCACTAGCCTTAACTGCACACTTTTTCCTTGCTCATGCGCAAGTCGGGGTCAACTTCCCGACTGGTCACCCATCCTAGTACTACTCCAAGCTGAGCAAGCTTAACTATGGAGTTCTTTAGTGATGGGCTCCTGGAAAAGGAGGTGCACCTTGGTGATATGGGTAGTCCAATCATTCCTTATAAGATCATTTTATCCGATCCCTCAAATCCTGGGATGTTATAGTCAACCGATCAGTTCACTTGTGAACCGGTCAGTTGGAAATGTGAACCAGTCGATTTACTTAGTGAACCGGTCATTTCATTTCCCAGACTTGCCCACAATTGACTTTCCTTATTCATTTCTAATTAATACAAATATTAATTCTTGTCCTAATCGAATTGAATAAGTGAAACGGAAAACATTTTCTCACAAACTAGGACAACCCAACACTGCTCGTATTGACAAGTGAACCGACCGATTCACCAGAGTGAATTGGTCGTCTCACTGACCATGAGCCAATTGGTTCACCCAGTGAACCGGTCAGTTGGTGGACCAAGTTGTGCAGAAGACACTCAATTCGGTTCTCAATCAATCTGACACTCAAATCAGTTGGTTCAACACTTGAACTTTGATGATTCTGAGTCAAGTCTATTGATTCAATGTTTGATTGAGTACCTAAACACTTTAGTAATCAATCCAAACTTCATTCATGGATAAACTCCTCATCTAGATTAATCCTTTTTGTGTGACCCTATAGGTCCCATTTCACATTGGCAGTGAATGTCCATAACTAGCTTATGACATCACAAGCAAAGAGCGGTACCTAGTCGCACATCAGTGCTACCCAAGTGAAAAGGAAAGTTGGAGAACAACTTTCAATCCTAGAGTCTATGATTGGTGTTCTAGTGAATGTATAATTCCTTTATCTCTGATATCTTGAATGAACTCAAGGCATGGAGTTATCATCCTTTCAATGTTCATTCATGTTTCGTGAACTAGAGCAGACTGTCTAAGATATGTGTGACATCAGTATCACATATTGATTCACATGTGCATGCACATGCCTTTCCCAGTCTCGCTTATCAAGTGGCCTAGACATCATACTCCCTTAGGAGGGACAAATCACATATCTATCACTCATAGTCTATCTCATGCATCAAAGTGTAATACTCAGGCCCACTATCCTAGGCTCTAGTGGAGTTTCAATAATGACAACTGGCCCCACAGACCACCACTAGCCTTAACTATGTGCTTTGTCCACTCATGCGCAAGCCAGGATCAACTTACCAACTGGTCACCCATACTAGTACTACTCCAAGATGAGCACGCTTAACTATGGAGTTCTTTAGTGATGGGCTCCCAAAAAAGGAGGTGCACATTGGTGATATGGGTAGTCCAATCATTCCTTATAAGATCTTTTTACCTGAGGCCTCAAATCCTAGGACGTTACAATCTCCCCCACTTGGACTCTTGACGTCCTTATCAAGGCTCAACTATATGGCCTCATAATATTTCCCCATTTCAGTGTAGTCCCAGAATGGCCCATGGATACCCAGCTCCCGATCACAGAATACCAGTGCAAGGGTGGTTACGTCAACCATGGACAACCCTTTCCTACATGCCTAGACCGCACGGTTTAGGACTGACATGCCATGCCCATGTCGGCCCCACCTACTGGAGGGGTTATGGCTCTAATACCATATGTAATGCCTGGGCCCACTGCCCAAGGCTCTAGTAGAGTTGCGGGAATGATGACTGACCCCACAGACCACCACTAGCCTTAACTGCACGCTTTTTCCTCACTCACACGCAAGTCGGGGTCAACTTCCCGACTGGTCACCCATTCTAGTACTACTCCAAGCTGAGCACACTGAACTATGGAGTTCTTTAGTGATTGGCTCCCAAAAAAGGATGTGCACCTTGGTGATATGGGTAGTCCAATCATTCCTTTTAAGATCATTTTATCTGAGGCCTCAAATCCTGGAATGTTACAGTAACTCCTTGCTCTAGCCTAATTTCCTTCCTTGCATAGTTCCTTAGTCCTAACTTGCTTAGAGTAATCTAGGGCTCTTGTTAATCTAGTTTCTTTCTTGCTTGCAATCTTAGCATAATCAACCAAACCCATCTTTAAACCCTCAAACCCTAGACTCTGCTTTAGGAACATAACTAACATTATCCTAGCTCTAGTGCCCCCTCTATCCCTGAGGATCGACCCTAATATTACCAATAGTGAGCCTATACTACAACTCAATCCCGTGCGCTTGCAGATACATGCAATTAGTTGAGCCTGTGCATTGGACTAGGTTCATATACAAATTTTTAGATATTTTTGTTTTTTCCCTTGGGGTAGCATCTAGCCACCTTTAGTTGGCTAGTGTGTGGCCTTAGAAGATCGCACCAAGCTTTTTGGCACCGTTGTCGGGGATAGAAGTGCTCAACCTAGCTAGTTAGTATAGCTTCACCTTTCCTTCTACCCTCATTATTGCTATTCTTTATTCTTTGTTTACTTTTGCATATTGTCTTTCTAACTTTACTTTTATTGCTTGTTTATTTACTATGCAGGTGATAGCCGTGCATGCGTAATGCACGTTCAACTTGTACCAACTTGGTGTTATACGACCCCGAGATAGGTTGAAGGAGACACCAAAGCCTCCACAAACAAAACTGAGAAACTGACATGGGTGACCATTGTTGGATAAATTGGATATTATGATAAATCCCCTTTGTTTCGATGATGACAAACATTTCATTCTTATTTATCTAACGAGCTACTTGAGCGTGCAGGATGACACAACTATAAGGGAAATCCAACATGAAGTATTTATATTTTCATGCAAATGTAATCATTGTAAAAACTTGTACAGAATTATAATGTACAAGTACTTAGAATCGCATGTAAATCAAGCATTGGATTTTCCCTAGCTAAACACCTTAGTCATCCATTCAATAGGATCACATAATGCACACTTATACACACACTTAGTATCTTAATTGAAAGATTGAAAACAGAGTCAATCTCGGTCGACCACACTCCTCGACCGAGACACTCTCGGTCGACAAACCTCTCGACCGAGATTGACCAAAAATAGCCGTTAGACACAGCAGTTAACAGTTGCAAATAAACGTTAATCCAGAGAGCCTGTCGGTCGAAAAATCCTCGACCGACTGGACATCTCGGTCGACAAGTCCTCGACCGAGATGGTCTCTGACAGCAACTGCAGAATTAATTAACTAGCCGTTGCTAATGCACCTAACTTATTCCTAACGGCTAGTTAAGCACTAGGAACCCCCTAGAAGTTGTCTAGAATGTCCTTAAGCATACTTAGGCCATTCCTATAAATAGGACAAGCCATAGGACACTATGATACACTTTCTCACACTTGCTATACTTGAGAAAATACTTGAGCCCTCTTGTGCAATCTGTGTGAACTGAGCTGTGTGATCAATTGGCCATTTTTCTCCTTTGCTAAAGCTCGTCCTATAGGCTAGATTTTCCTAACCCTAGCAATCACAAGTCCATCATATTGGCTAGGAAAATCCAAACGCTTGATCTAGGGAAATCAAGCCTTGAGCTACAAGGATAAGTTGTATTTTCTTTTATTCCTTTCTCGTTCCTTTGTATTACTTGTACTCTCCTTGCTACTCCAGGTAGGAGGCTGAGGATTGGAGAGGTTGAAGCTCTTCGTGTGAAGAGGAGGACTTTGGACTACTTCGGAAGGCTGTCTTGACGGGAAGCTACTTCAGGAGGAAGGCTACTTCAAGGGGGAGCTTGAAGTTACTTCAAGGAAGGCTGCTTCGAGGTTGGCAAGACTACTTCAGGGTGAAGGCTGTCCAAAGGGTGTTTAGAAAGTATTGTAAATTTTATGTAACATCCTTGAGAGGTAATAAAATTTAGTACTTTCAAAATCCCGGTTGGGTAAGCAACCGGGTAGTGGACTGACTCCTTAGTATTTGCTAAGGTGGAACCACTCTAAACACCTGTGTTCCTCTTCTCAATCGTTACTTTGGTTGTTTGATTTTAAATTATTTTAAAATCTCTATAAAACTCTATTCACCCCCCCTCTAGAGGTTTTCAATTGGTATCAGAGCAGGCTTCAAGGAGCCCTAACAAGGTCTTGAAGAAATAAAGGGAGGAGGTGACTACAACCACAAGAAAAGGAGCATGGACCAAAGTTCGACAAGTTGCAATTGGTGCTTGGGAACAAAGCACTCTACGTCTAAATGTCCATGGAGGTCAAAGAAAAGAGATGCACATAAAGAGTGTTTCGTTGCTACAATAAGTGAGGAAGAAGAAGAAGAGGTAAGTTTGCTTGATTTACCCAAGGAGGAGTTAGTTGCTATTATTGAAGAAACACATAACAAATATGTTGAATACAAAAAGAAATTAAAGAAATCAAATAAAGAAAATGATGATCTAAATGCTAGACTTCTTGAGCTTACATCCGAAAATGATGATTTATATGCTAAATTGAATACTCTTGGTTTTGAAAAAGATAGCATTATGTCTGACAATCGTACTTTGAAATCATCTCTGAGTAATAGTGAAGTGAAAATTTTCACTCTAGAGACTAACTATGATCTTCTATGTCAAGAAAAGACTGAATTGCTTGCAAAGTTAAATGATATTCAAAAACAACCTATATTGTGCACCCATGTAGATTATGACAATATAGTGAAAGAAAGAAATATGTTATCATCCAATCTAGATCAAGCAAAGTTAGATATCAAGAAAAGAATGGATGAGATCGTTAAGTTGCAACAAAAAGTTAGCAAGTTAAGCAACAATGGAATCCTTGATAATATACTAGAAAATTCCTATCATCAAATAGGGAGAAGAGGACTAGGTTATAAGCCTAATGAGAAATCCCATCAACAACCTAGAAGGACACAAGCGAGTCAATCTGCTTATATACCTAGAGGCACAAAAATGTATATACCCAAGAATAACCTAGATCAAAACTATAGAAAAAGGCTTGAGGTTGATTCAATTTGTTGTCATTATTGCTCACGCCTTGGACATTATTCTTTTTCATGTCCATACAAGAAAAAGCATGTCGAAATGGTATGGGTTCCAAAAACCCCAAATTAAATAGGTTCGACTAAGTTGAGATACGACCACAGATCTAAATTTGTATATCCTTATGTCTATCTCAACTTAACATTTAGGGATAACAAAATCTTTACATTGTATGTGAAAATTTTTTCTTGAAAGATTCTATTTAATCATTTTTTTAAATACTTGCAATGAATAAAAATGTTTCAAAATTTTTTGTGTATGCTTTTATATTATAGTCTATCCAAAGTAATCTTAAATTCATGAATGGATATTATCAGTACACTTTAATGTGTCTCAAATTGATACTTCCAAGCTATCTGCAGAACTCATACTTCGCATATAAATGATTCATACTGGAAACCTGCAGAATATGCCTCTTGGTTAAAATAAAATTTGACCAAGGGGCGCCATGGTCGTAATCAAGGGCGACCTAAAATAAACTTTGATAAAAACTGTTTATTTGAACATTATTTTATTGAACTTTATCTTAGCACATTTTTAAATTAAAACGTCAAATCATTTGTGGTAATCAAAAGCCTTAAATATTATTACTCCCTTGGAATATACATATGCTCTACAAAAATGTTCTATGACTTGCATTAAGATTGAACTCAGAAAGTTAGTCGGTCGACGAGTGCTCGACCGAGAACCACTCGGTCAGCCCGTCTCACTCGACCGACTGGGTTTCTGTTTTTCCAGGTTGACAAAATTGCATACATCTTTAACATATTGGACATTTTATGTATTCACTGAGTATTCATTTGAGATGTCTATCGAAGGGGGAGCAAAGCATAAGAAAGAGGGGGAGATCATTAAAACTTTGATAATTGTTTAAAAGAAGCTTACAAAAACTTTGCTATCACTATGTGTAGCTGAATATTTTTTTTTTTTTTTTTTTGAAATCTATATCGTGTACTTGAAGGAACTCTCTACCCAAAATGGGGCTTAACATCCCTTGCTTTTGGATGGAGATATTTTTTTTGGATTCTCATTTAATCTATAACTTAACATTCTTTGCTATATGAGAAATCCATTCATCATATGCTTAAGGGAATCTCATATCGTTTCAAGGCCTAACATCCTTGCAAATGATTGAGAAACAAATTGTGGATAAATTAGATACAAATCCATGTTCCTAATAGGATATCTAATTACGGGGGAGCATTACATTAAGGGGGAGAAGATCAATAAAACATTCAACTTGGATATCTTTTTGAAATGACAAAGGGGGAGAAAGAATGTAAAAGTATATATAAAAGGAGTTTTCATCATATCTTGGCCAGCACTCACTTGAAAAACATAAATGGCTACAAAAGGTAAATTTCCAGGTATGAAACTCACATGATTTATATTTCCTTATTTCATATTTAAGAAATGTTTGTCATCTTCAAAAAGGGGGAGATTGTTGGATAAATTGGATATTATGATAAATCCCCTTTGTTTCGATGATGACAAACATTTCATTCTTATTTATCTAACGAGCTACTTGAGCGTGCAGGATGACACAACTATAAGGGAAATCCAACATGAAGTATTTATATTTTCATGCAAATGTAATCATTGTAAAAACTTGTATAGAATTATAATGTACAAGTACTTAGAATCGCATGTAAATCAAGCATTGGATTTTCCCTAGCTAAACACCTTAGTCATCCATTCAATAGGATCACATAATGCACACTTATACACACACTTAGTATCTTAATTGAAAGATTGAAAACAGAGTCAATCTCGGTCGACCACACTCCTCGACCGAGACACTCTCGGTCGACAAACCTCTCGACCGAGATTGACCAAAAATAGCCGTTAGACACAGCAGTTAACAGTTGCAAATAAACGTTAATCCAGAGAGCCTGTCGATCGAAAAATCCTCGACCGACTGGACATCTCGGTCGACAAGTCCTCGACCGAGATGGTCTCTGACAGCAACTGCAGAATTAATTAACTAGCCGTTGCTAATGCACCTAACTTATTCCTAACGGCTAGTTAAGCACTAGGAACCCCCTAGAAGTTGTCTAGAATGTCCTTAAGCATACTTAGGCCATTCCTATAAATAGGACAAGCCATAGGACACTATGATACACTTTCTCACACTTGCTATACTTGAGAAAATACTTGAGCCCTCTTGTGCAATCTGTGTGAACTGAGCTGTGTGATCAATTGGCCATTTTTCTCCTTTGCTAAAGCTCGTCCTATAGGCTAGATTTTCCTAACCCTAGCAATCACAAGTCCATCATATTGGCTAGGAAAATCCAAACGCTTGATCTAGGGAAATCAAGCCTTGAGCTACAAGGATAAGTTGTATTTTCTTTTATTCCTTTCTCGTTCCTTTGTATTACTTGTACTCTCCTTGCTACTCCAGGTAGGAGGCTGAGGATTGGAGAGGTTGAAGCTCTTCGTGTGAAGAGGAGGACTTTGGACTACTTCGGAAGGCTGTCTTGACGGGAAGCTACTTCAGGAGGAAGGCTACTTCAAGGGGGAGCTTGAAGTTACTTCAAGGAAGGCTGCTTCGAGGTTGGCAAGACTACTTCAGGGTGAAGGCTGTCCAAAGGGTGTTTAGAAAGTATTGTAAATTTTATGTAACATCCTTGAGAGGTAATAAAATTTAGTACTTTCAAAATCCCGGTTGGGTAAGCAACCGGGTAGTGGACTGACTCCTTAGTATTTGCTAAGGTGGAACCACTCTAAACACCTGTGTTCCTCTTCTCAATCGTTACTTTGGTTGTTTGATTTTAAATTATTTTAAAATCTCTATAAAACTCTATTCACCCCCCCTCTAGAGGTTTTCAACCATGAAGTTGGAATACCTCATGTAGATGCTTCACTACAACACAACCGCCATCTCCATGACTACTTCACCCCAGGGAACTAAAACTCCCCAATTGCCACCCTAGTTGACCAAATGTCGGCTCAACATCATTTCACCCTCACTTCTTGGACTCCTTCCTACTTACTATGGGATGGAGAATGAGAACCCTACCACCATATCGACACCTTACTTGAAACTTGTTCCACTTTCCACACACCTGCCGCCACCGATGACTCAATCCACAAAACCATTTTTTCCTTCTCACTGAAAGAAAAAGCTAAGGAATGGTACATCTCAAAGTCTGAGTTGGTGACATAGAACGCGGTAAATAATGAGTTTCTCAAGAAGTTCTTACCGATTGCCAAGCTGAGCCAAATGCAAAGATGTATCACTACCTTCTCAAAGAAAGAAAATGAACCCTTCCACGAGGTGTGGGAAAGGTTCTAAAAGCTCATGCATGATTGCCCCCATCATGAGTTACCTTTGTGGTAGCTGGTTCAAGCATTCTACACTGGGCTAGTGGAGTTGAGCCAAAACACTGTTGACTCGTCATGTGGAGGCTCCTTCATGGAAAAGCCACCTGAGGAGTCATGGCCCTTGTTCAAGCACCTTGCTGAGAATTCTCACCAACGGGCTTCTACTAAAGGGGAAAATTGTGACCAGAACTACATATGTCCACCTCCTCTCGTAGTTCCAGCCCTAACTATAGCCAATATCAACATGATGAAAATGATGGAGGATATGATGAATATGATGAAGAACCAAGCTAGTGGTTCTTCTAGCTAATCCAATATGGTAGTTTATGTTGAGGAAGAAGAAGTGCATGCTTTGCATGCCTTTGGAAATCAAAACAACCAAGGCCCGATGTTCAGCTCCCATACTCCCAAGTGGAGGAATCATCCAAATTTCTCATGGAAACAACAAAATGAGGAGGGGCAAGGGCATCTAAGGCAACACCAAGGGCCCAATTACATATCCAAGTTTGAGGAGGAAGTTCTAGGAAGTCTAAGGAACATCGATGAAGTGAAGAAAGAGATGTCATATCAAGGACAAAACATTAGCTGCCTTGAACCAAGTCTTGATCAAATATCCCTTTCACTTGCCCTCCATGAAGAGGGGAGGCTCCCATCTCAACCCATGGCCAACCCAAACAATGATGGAGGTTATGTGATCTCTACTCAATGTGCTTATATCCCACCACAAGGCCAAGTACCCCCACTTCACCTGTACCAACGACCACCACATCCATATGATCCTCCACCTCAACAACCCCCTTACAACTATCAATATCCTCCACCTCACTCATACCAACAACCCCCTCAACAATATCACCCCCATCCACCACAAAAACCACAACAACAACCCCAACCCCAACCATAATTTATCTTTCAAAACCTGAATCCACCACACTCAAGGCCACCACCACCTCAACAGCCATAAACAAATCCACAAGCTTCCTCTTCTGCTACCCATGAGCATGTGAAGGAAGTGACAGTTTTGAGGAGTGGTAGGACCTTGGAGAAGCCACATGGTACTTCTATTGATAGCACATCCAGTGATGACAGGGTTGATACTATGATAAGGGATGTTGATAGTGAGATTCAGGCTGATGATACTGTGATATTGAGAGTTGGTACCACTATTCCATTGATACTACTTGATACTACTATTGACTTGAGTCAGTTAGGATCACAAGTCTGTTGATTCCCCAATGCACTTGAAGATCCATCCACCGAAAGAAGGAAGAAGAAACATACATAGGACATCATGGAGACCTTTAAGTAGGTCAAGATCAACATTCCTTTGCTTGATGCGATCAAGAAAATTTCATCTTACACTAAATTCTTGAAAGACTTGTGCATGTTCAAGAGGAAGACTACAGGAAGGACACCAATGAAGGTCAAGGTCACTGAGCAAATGAGCTCAATTCTACAGCACACTGTGCCACGAAAGAGAAAAGATCTTGGTGCTCCCATCATCTCACACTACATTGGACCACATAGCATAGACCAAGCTCTTCTTGACTTGGGTTCTAATGTGAATCTGATGCCTTATGATGTGTTCACTGAACTACAAATGGGACAAGTGGGTCCCACTCAGTATACCTTGTAGTTGGTCGATAGATATGTGAAAATGCCTAGAGGGCGTGTTGATGATGTGTTGGTCAGACTTTATGATGAGACCTCTGCATTCTTTCCTACTTATTTTATTGTCTTAGAAATGGAAAAAGACTCGAGGAAAGTACCTATCATCTTGGGGAGACCCTTATTGGCCACAGATGACGCAGTTCATCTGAGGACCAACACCATGTATGTGACTTTCATGCACATGAAGATCTGATTGAACATCTTCAAGTTTTCTAGTAAAGCGGAGGTGATAGGTGCTACAGAAGAGGATTGTTATCTGATTGAGTGTCTTGATGAGATAGTAAAAGAGTGTCAACATGCATGGATTCAAAGCACCAAACAAGGTAGAGCTATACATCCCATTTTGGAATTTCCCAATGATGATGAGGATGAGGATGAGGATGAGGAAGAAGACTCAGCCTCAGTGGCTGCAAGTGAAGACCTCCTGTCCATTTTTGAACCATTGAAGAATTCTCTTGAAGAGCCTCCAGTTCTTGAGCTCAAGTATCTTCCTGAAGGATTGAAATATGGCTTCTTAGGCACCAATGACACTCTCTCGGTGATCATTTCTTCTATTATTTCTCCAGAGCAAGAAGAGGCATTGATGGCAGCTTTGAAGAAGAACATTCAACCATTGGATGGTCCATAGCTAATTTGAGGGGTTTTGACCCTTCTATTTGTGTCCATAGAATCAACCTTGTGGATGATGCTAGACCAACCCATCAAATGGAAAAATGATTGAACCCCAAGTTGAAAGAGGTTGTAGAAAAAGAGGTCGTGAAGCTACTTGATGCCAGAATCATATATCCCATTTCAGATAGCCCATGGGTGATGTAACATCCCTGACCTGGGTTATGAACTAACCCTATATGTTTTTCTTAAAATATGATTAGAGGCATGTGATTACCCCCTTGATATGTCATTAAGCTTTAGAAGAATCTATAATTTCATTTTTGTCCTTTTATTACAATGTTGTTGTAACATCCCTGACCTGGGTTATGAACTAACCCTAGGTGTTTTGCTTAATTATGTAATTAGATACTTGTGATTATCTTTTGGTATGTAATTAAATCTCCTAAGAACATACATTTCCATTTCTGTCCCTTTTGAACAATGTTGTAATATTGTTTTGTAATACAGGGACCTATGTGCAAATTACCCAATTAAAAGGGGTTAACTTACAAATTGCACATGTTAAGATGTTCCTTTGGTGTTTAGACATCATAAGAATGAATATGATAAAGTATGATGGATTCTCCAAGCTTGGGCACCAAGATGCAGCTTGTGGAGCAATCCTTGTACTTAAAACTCTAGTTTTGGTGTAAAGTGCAATTTACCCAAAATATGGGGTGCAACTTGTAAAATACACCTTCTAGAGTATATTTTATGACTCTTGGCATCATTAAGAGTAAGAATGATGAAGAGGTCACTTCAATTGAATAATTAAATAAGAATGATAACCCTTATAAATTAAATGATCAAGTTATAACTCTAATAACCCTTCTATATGTGCAACTTAGTAAGAAGTTGGCTTTCTTCACCTTTAGACCTTGGGTTTAAGATGAGTTTTGCTTATGTATGGAAGGGAGAAACGTGGTTTATAATAAGGGAAGGACCTAGAGGAGAAATGGAGAAACAAGTTGTCCTTATGTTGAAATTTCACCTAAAGTATATATACACCTTTTCTCACTTAGCAAGGATCGTTTCCTTCACTTCCTTTCTTATCCCCTTGCTTAGACCGACTTAGGACAGAGATCTGGAGAAGAGGAGAACGTCCAAGAAGTTCTAGGTAAGCTTTGATCATCATCTTGCTCGCATTCATGGAGGAATTCATGGTGCAAGGTTGGTTTTATGGTCTTCCTTACTTGTTTCTTCTTTCTAGCCATCTTTTCCCAACCTTTCCTTGGATAAACACCCTTGGCCGACCTGTGGATCTCAAGACACCATTAAAGACTTTAAGCTTGGAAGCTTGGAGCTCAAGGAACGACCTTAAGGCGGGTTTTATAACTCTAAACATTATGCTTTGATTATACATCTTTTTCTATGCATATAGTTGCTAGTTCTTCTTCTTCCCTATCTCCCCTTGCATCCTTGCAAGCAAAATCATGAAGGACTGCTACTGTTCTTGAGGTAGAAGATAAGGGCGTTAATTCCTATGCTTATCCACGGATTTCCACTTTACCAAACGACCTCCACCAATTGCCCATACGGTTTACACAACCGTTTGGTGGGCAAACGGTTTCAGGGTCGTATGAAGGAAAATGGCCTTCCATACCGTTTGGTCGCGTTGACCAAGCGATGACCATATGGGAATCTTGTTTATAATTATGTAGGTTAATCACCCACAAAATTTGAGGGGTTAACGCCAAAGGAATCGTGAGATATAAGCAAATCAATTAGAAAATCCAATTGAATTAAGTTCTGATTTTCAATCTGTTTAGTTTGCCCTTTTTGGGCAAACGGTCTCAAGACCATTTAAGATGGTTGACCAAGCGTTGACCGTTTGGGATTACTGTTCATAATGATGTTGATTAATGACTCACCAAATTTGATGGATTAATTCCAAACGAGTTATGAGTTGAAGGTTGATTAATAGGGCAAATCCTAATTGAAATCAGTGCTAAAATTCCAATGAGTTAATTAGTGATTTTGGGTTGATTAGCCCAAACGGTCTCAAGACCGTTTGGGGAATCATCCAAACGGTCGCAAGACCGTTTGGGGATCACCCAAGACCGTTTAGAGGTCTGGGGTCAAGTATAGTTGACCAATTGAAGGTCCAAAGGTACCAAATCATATTGCAATTAAGTATTGATGTGATGATCAACTCAATAGATCAAACCTTGATGAATTTTCACTAGAGTCCAAAGGATGGATGGGCAAACGGTCTCAAGACCATTTGGAACTCATCCAAACGGTCTCAAGACCGTTTGGTGTCAACCCAAGACCATTTGGAGGTCTAGGGTTAAGGTAATTTGATCAATTGAGGGCCGAATTACAGTGGGTTATTGAAATAATCAAATTGCTGATTTATGACTTAATTAAGGTTCAACCCCTATCACATCAACTTAGATTTTGATGAATTCTTGGGCAAACGGTCTCAAGACCGTTTGGAGGTTATCCAAATGATCCCAAGACCGTTTGGGCCAAGTTTGAGCCCGATTGGAGGTCAATTGATGGGATCAACTTCGATTTGATTCACATTGTTGAGTGTTGATGGTTGAATGTTTATAGACCTTAATTGAACCAACTCCAACCCTAATTGGATATCAATTGAGTGACCAATTGGTTAAGGCTAACCCTAATTGTCTCAATCGATAAGTGGTTAGCAAGCTTGAGACCAATTGAAGGCTTCAACATAGGAAACCCTAATCGAGTTTACCCTTTGAATGACCTTAGAGGTCCATGCGATCTTGAGCTTTTAGGACCATACGACTTCAGGACCGAATGAGTTCATACGACTTCAGGACCGAATGAGTTCATACGACTTCAGGACCGAATGAGTTCATATGACTTCGGGACCGAATGAGTTCAAATGACTTCAGGTCCGAATGAGCTCAAATGACTTCAGAAGTCAAACTATGACTAAACGGTCTTCACCCCATCTTGGGCAAACGACCTCACGATCGTTTAAGGGTAAATGGTCTTGAGTGTCATGCGGTCTTGAAGTCAACCAAAGCTAAACAGTCTACAAACTTAAACGATCTCAGGATCGTTTGATGGTTGAAGGTGTGAAACCTATTGGGGACTTTTAAGGATAAGTCTGCCTAATGCCTTGAAGGCTTAGATGGTTTGATGGTTGTTCAACCTAAACCCTAATGATACCTAGGGACATTAAGGGTCAAGTGGTTAGTATATTAACCCATGTTATGATCAATGGTGAACTTTACCAAAATACCCTTTATGGATTCAAGTAGGTAACCCCTTTTTATCATGCAAACCCCAATGGTTACAATGGTGATGACTTGGCTAGGCTTATCAATGTTGATTAGACCTAACCCAATCTAAAGGGATGTAATCATCACCTATGAGAAAGAGGAGAGAGAAAATCCCAATTATGGTTGAAATCCAAGTAAAATACCTTCAATATATATGAATGTACATGATTAGGGTATGATCCACCTATGTGAGATCATGAAAACCCTATTTATGATAATTGATGAATCTTAATCTTATCTGAGGACTTTAATGATGATGTTTCTCATACATGGTGATGTTATGAGATCAATTCACCAATAGGTGAATAGTAAACCCTAATTCTAGGATGATGACATGTATTGTGAATAGTAAACCCTAATTGATGAAAATCAGGGATACCTAGCTCTTGTATGAGTAGGGAGATACAACTTCTTTAAATGAGTTATTTATTGTTATTAGTTGATTTAACCATGCAGGTTCCTATATGAGGATGATCATATACAGGTATGGATGATGATACTATATTCATTGAAAGCATGTTGTTAGCTTTATGAATAAGTGATTTATCCCGATGCCTTGTTAATAGCACCTTATGAGATTGATAGGCTGTGAGAGCCATGAATACCATCAAGGTCATGTTTTAAGAGATGACTTATGATGAGAGTACTGAGAAATGATGATTATGTGAGTTAGACTTGATACATTTAGTATTCTACTTTCATAACTGTTGTTCTAATGATTAATGTTTGAAAACATGTATGATGTTAAAAGAATACTAAAATGTACCTAACTAATCAAGTATAATCATACCATGTAGAGCCCTGATCATAGATCCATCATTGTCAGAATTTAAATAATAGTGAAACAAGTTTTATAAAGGGAACTCCTGGATCACATACTTTAGAGTATGTGGGAGTATATGGAATAACTGATAAAAGTTAAGCTTGACAGGTTTCATATAGAGGTGATCAGATCCAGGTAAGATTTATAATGATAATTGCATTAAGAACACTTGTTACCTATAATTAAGAGTATAACTAAATGTCATGTTATCTGGTAAGTGATAACATATGAGCTTGATAGGTTGAATGAGCCACGAGTAATATGATTTGTTGATCTTCAAAGGTCATATTATTTAGATAACCAGATAAAATGAGATGTTACTTGGTAACAAATGCTATGATTAGTCCAGGGGTTTGAACTCCCACTTTCCGTATTTCATATTAATAAGATGGTTAGGGATTGATATCCCAATATTAAAAATATGAGGTATGACCTAAATCAAAGTGTTTCTATGTGAAATTCTATTACGGAATAATCCTATGAAAAGCTTAACTACAGACTAATGGGTTATGAATGTAAATAACCCTTGTATTACATAAGTAATGTTAAGTCTGATATCATATGTACAAGTTATGCAGATATGTTGTGGAGTTGGAATCCTAACACTTTGGGAGAAGGAGTATGGCTACAGGCCATCCTTTCCCAAATAATAATGCCAGGCAATGGATATATGATCCAAGTCTGAAGGGAGTTAGTGATGTGATAAGTGACATGTGATTTTATCAATTTATAGTTGCATTGCTTTTAGTAGAAAGAATAGTTTAATCTATTAAACATTTTTTTAACTACTCTCAAATATACATAACTTCTTTGTGTACATTTATTCTCTTATGCTGCAATAATTATGCTTCTGGCGAAGAGTTATATCTCTCGCTGGGACGATTTTTATAATTGTCTCACCCCGTAGATTTCAACCTTTAGGTGGACGTGGGCGAAGAGGCAGAAATCCTTCAATTGGTGAAGGACAGCAGTGAAGCTTCAGGTGGAGGCATTGGCTGCTATGTCATGTGTAGATAGTGTTAGAGTCCTATATGTCGTCTCTATACTCTCAGGTCCTCAGAGTAATAGTTAGTGCTTTCGAGTTTTTGGTACAGTCCTTAGAGACTTTTGTATCTTGCCTTACAGAGTTTTACTGATGGATCAGTTGTAAACAACTTATCATGTTGCTTTATGAGAAAGCTTTACCTTTAAAGGATCTCTTCGTAAAAAGTTTAAAATTTTTAGTGATTTCTGGTAATCCGATGCTTAGTGAACGCTTCCGCATTAGTTAATCTTGTTTTCTCGATATAGACGTTTCAATTAGTGGTGTCATAGCTCTAGGTTCGCTGAGTCTACAGAGACACAGGACTAAGATTGTAGAGTCTGTTCTAAGTGTTTTCCAGATTATCTGATAGTATCTTCTGCTCACATAGGAGGAGAAGAACTTGAAGATGTTTGGACCACGTGAAGAGCATGCCGATGAGGGCCGTTCTGCTGCACCAGGAGGAGGTGCAGGAGACCAGAATAGGGAAGGGCATGTACCTGAACAGCCCCAGTTTGACCCAGCTGAGATAAAAAATCCAGCTACTTATGCCTTATTTGATAAGTTTCTGGCAGCCATAACACACATAGCAGATAGGGTGCCACCATCTACATCTAGGGAACCAACCCATCAGGAAGGTTATGGAACCGGTAAGACTTTCGAGAGACTTCGCCGGGTGGGAGCCATAGACTATGGTGGTACATCTGATCCAGCAGATGCTGATCTATGGTTGACAGAGCTGGAAAAGACTTTCAGGATCCTTGATATTCCTGAAGCTGAAAAGGTTAAGCATGCAGTATACCTCCTAAAAGGAAGTGCTGGTAATTGGTGGATGATAGAGGAAGATAAGAGACCAGGTGAAGAAATAGGATGGGAGGTTTTCCGACGAGAATTCGTCAATAGATACTTCCCTAAGACGTATCTAGATGAGAAGATCTCTCAATTTGAGAAGATCACACAAGGACTGATGAACGTTAGAGAATATGAAGCTAAGTTCATGGAGTTACTACAGTTTTGTCCACAGATGGCAGTTAGTGATGAAGAAAGAATTCGGCATTTTGAGAAAGGATTGAATGCTGAACTAGCCACTCCTGTGTCTTCCTTGGAGAATAGAGAAAGGTTTGCCACCTTTGTGGAGTCAGTAAGAAGGATAGAGAGGTCGGAAACTGTGAAACAACAGACAAGTAGTAAGAAGATGTACACCCAGCCTCAAGAACAAAGGCCTGAAAGTTTTAAGAAGCCAAGATTTTCTACACCAACAGAAATATCATAATTCCCTACCCAGACACAATGGGTGTCAAGTGGAAATAGGGACCATAGTAGTATTCCAAGAAGACCCTCCGACATAGCCTCAGCATCGGTAACTGGATCGTATAGACACCTTGCACCCAGGATCTGTTACTTATGTAGACAACCGGGACATCTGGCAAGGGATTGTCCAGACAGGAATGCAATAATGACTCGACCTCAAGGACAGAGTCTACAAGGCCCACAAGGGAGGCAATATAATAATAGAGGACGTGGACAAACATCCCATACAGGTCAGATGAAATAAGTATTGTTTTATTATTACATATTAGGATTCTATGTGTTAAAAATATGGAAGTTAGCTGCTTTTGAATTTCTTGACTAAGTCCTAGAAGGACACAAGAAAGATAAGAATTCATATCTTACTCAATATTCTTTAAAACAATTTATAATCTCCCTTAATTGTGTATTAAAAGGATGAGATATAGATGTGATACCTGAAGAATAACCTAGAGTGATAAATTCTGCGTGTATAATGATATGAAAAGCAAATAATAGGATGATAAGTAAAATACATACTACCTAATCTCAATACTTATATACCCTAGCCAGGTATATGGTTATTGTAGATAAGGCAAGTATGAAACTCTTAGATTGTTATCTTTTGATTACTCTGATCAGGTAATTATTTTGAAACAATCTAAGGAGTATAAGAAAAATTAAATGAGAGGATCTTAGTGAATACTTAGTGAACATACTTTGTGAACATACTTAGTGAATATACTTAGTGAATTTCCTCAGTGAATACTTAGTGATCATACTCAGTGAATTTCCTCAGTGAATACTTAGTGAACATACTTAGTGAACATACTCAGTGAATATACTCAGTGAACACTCAGTGAACATACTCAATGAATATACTCAGTGAATACTCAGTGAACATACTTAGTGAACATACTCAGTGAATATACTCAGTGAATACTCAGTGAACATACTTAGTGAATATACTCAGTGAATACTCAGTGAACATACTTAGTGAATATACTCAGTGAACTTACTCAGTGAATACTTAGTGAGCAAACTTAGTGAATGTACTTAGTGAATATACTCAGTGAACTTACTCAGTGAATACTTAGTGAGCAAACTTAGTGAACATACTTAGTGAATATACTCAGTAAACTTACTCAGTGAATACTTAGTGAGCAAACTTAGTGAACATACTTAGTGAATATACTCAGTAAACTTACTCAGTGAATACTTAGTGAGCAAACTTAGTGAATATACTTAGTGAATATACTTAACGAACTCTTTCAGTAAAAGCCTTTGAAACAATACCCTTAGTAAATTTACTTAGTGAAATCCTCCAAGACAAATTGCTTAGTGAACCTTCTCAGTGAATGTTTCCAAATTAGTTGATTAGCAAGATATGATACTTAAATAATATCTGCTTCCTTTTATCTGAGATTTCGAGGACGAAATCCTTGTTAGGGGGATATAATTTGTAACATCCATGACCTGGGTTATGAACTAACCCTAGATGTTTTGCTTAAAATATGATTAGAGGCTTGTGATTACCCCCTTGATATGTCATTAAGCTTTAGAAGAATCTATAATTTCATTTCTGTCCTTTTAAAACAATGTTGTTGTAACATCCCTGACTTGGGTTATGAACTAACCCTAGGTGTTTTGCTTAATTATGTAATTAGATACTTGTGATTATCTTTTGGTATGTAATTAAATCTCCTAAGGAGCATACATTTCCATTTCTGTCCCTTTTGAACAATGTTGTAATATTGTTTTGTAATACAGGGACCTATGTGCAAATTACGCAATTAAAAGGGGTTAACTTACAAATTGCACATGTTAAGATGTTCCTTTGGTGTTTAGACATCATAAGAATGAATATGATAAAGTATGATGGATTCTCCAAGCTTGGGCACCAAGATCTAGCTTGTGGAGCAATCCTTGTACTTAAAACTCTAGTTTTGGTGTAAAGTGCAATTTACCCAAAATATGGGGTGCAACTTGTAAAATACACCTTATAGAGTATCTTTGATGACTCTTGGCATCATTAAGAGTAAGAATGTTGAAGAGGTCACTTCAATTGAATAATTAAATAAGAATGATAACCCTTATAAATTAAATGATCAAGTTATAAGTCTAATAACCCTTCTATATGTGCAACTTAGTAAGAAGTTGGCTTTCTTCACCTTTAGACCTTGGGTTTAAGATGAGTTTTGCTTAAGTATGGAAGGGAGAAACGTGGTTTATAATAAGGGAAGGACCTAGAGGAGAAATGGAGAAACAAGTTGTCCTTATGTTGAAATTTCACCTAAAGTATATATACACCTTTTCTCACTTAGCAAGGATCGTTTCCTTCACTTCCTTTCTTATCCCCTTGCTTAGACCGACTTAGGACAGAGCTCTGGAGAAGAGGAGAATGGCCAAGCAGTTCTAGGTAAGCTTTGATCATCATCTTGCTCGAATTCATGGAGAAATTCATGGTGCAAGGTTGGTTTTATGGTCTTCCTTACTTGTTTCTTCTTTCTAGCCATCTTTTCCCAACCCTTGGAGAAACACCCTTGGCCAACCTGTGGATCTCAAGACACCATTAAAGACTTGAAGCTTGTAAGCTTGGAGCTCAAGGAACGACCTTAAGGCGGGTTTTATAACTCTAAACCTTATGCTTTGATTATACATCTTTTTCTATGCATATAGTTGCTAGTTCTTCTTCTTCCCTATCTCCCCTTGCATCCTTGCAAGCAAAATCGTGAAGTACTGCTACTGTTCTTGAGTTAGAAGATACGGGCATTAATTCATATGCTTATTCACGGATTTCCACTTTACCAAACGACCTCCACCAATTGCCCATACGGTTTACACAACCGTTTGGTGGGCAAACGGTTTCAGGGTCGTATGAAGGCAAACGGCCTTCAAGACCATTTGGTCGCATTGACCAAGCAATGACCGTATAGGAATCTTGTTTATAATTATGTAGGTTAATCACCCACAAAATGTTAGGGGTTAACTCCAAAGGAATCGTGAGATATAAGTAAATCAGTTAGCAAATCCAATTGAATTAAGTTCTGATTTTCAATCTGTTTAGTTTGCCCTTTTTGGGCAAACGGTCTCAAGACCGTTTAAGATGGTTGACCAAGCATTGACCGTATGGTGTTACTGTTCATAATGATGTTGATTAATGACTCACCAAATTTTATGGATTAATTCCAAACGAGTTATGAGTTGAAGGTTGATTAATAGGGAAAATCCTAATTAAATCAATGCTGAAATTCCAATGAGTTAATTAGTGATTTTGGGTTGATTAGCCCAAACGGTCTCAAGACCATTTGGGGAATCATCCAAACGGTCTCAAGACCGTTTGGGGATCACCCAAGACCGTTTAAAGGTCTGGGGTCAAGTATAGTTGACCAATTGAATGTCCAAAGGTACCAAATCATATTGTAATTAAGTATTGATGTGATGATCAACTCAATAGATCAAACCTTGATGAATTTTCACTAGAGTCCAAAGGATGGATGGGCAAACGGTCTCAAGACCGTTTGGAACTCATCCAAACGGTCTCAAGACCGTTTGGTGTCAACCCAAGACCGTTTGGAGGTCTAGGGTTAAGGTAATTTGATCAATTGAAGGCCCAATTACAGTGGGTTATTGAAATAATCAAATTGCTGATTTATGACTTAATTAAGGTTCAACCCCTATCAAATCAACTTAGATTTTGATGAATTCTTGGGCAAACGGTCTCAAGACCGTTTGGGGGTTATCCAAACGATCCCAAGACCGTTTGGGCCAAGTTTGAGCCCGATTGGAGGTCAATTGATGGGATCAACTTCGATTTGATTCACATTGTTGAGTGTTGATGGTTGAATGTTTATAGACCTTAATTGAACCAACTCCAACCCTAATTGGATATCAATTGAGTGACCAATTGGTTAAGGCTAACCCTAATTGTCTCAATCGATAAGTGGTTAGCAAGCTTGAGACCAATTGAAGGCTTCAACATAGGAAACCCTAATCGAGTTTACCCTTTGAATCACCTTCGAGGTCGATGCGATCTTGAGCTTTTAGGACCATACGACTTCAGGACCGAATGAGTTCATACGACTTCAGGACCGAATGAGTTCATACGACTTTAGGACCGAATGAGTTCATACGACTTCGGGACCGAATGAGTTCATACGACTTCGGGACCGAATGAGTTCAAACGACTTCAGGTCCGGATGAGCTCAAACGACTTCAGAAGTCAAACTATGACTAAACGGTCTTCACCCCATCTTGGGCAAACGACCTCAAGATCGTTTAAGGGTAAACGGTCTTGAGTGTCATGTGGTCTTGAAGTCAACCAAAGCTAAACGGTCTACAACCTTAAACGATCTCAGGATCGTTTGAAGGTTGAAGGTGTGAAACCTATTGGGGACTTTTAAGGATAAGTCTGCCTAATGCCTTGAAGGCTTAGATGGTTTGATGGTTGTTCAACCTAAACCCTAATGATACTTAGGGACATTAAGGGTCAAGTGGTTAGTATATTAACCCATGTTATGATCAATGGTGAACTTTACCAAAATACCCTTTATGGATTCAAGTAGGTAACCCCTTTTTATCATGCAAACCCCAATGGTTACAATGGTGATGACTTGGCTAGGCTTATCAATGTTGATTAGACCTAACCCAATCTAGAGGGATGTAATCATCACCTATGAGAAAGAGGAGAGAGAAAATCCCAATTATGGTTGAAATCCAAGTAAAATACCTTCAATATATATGAATGTACATGATTAGGGTATGATCCACCTATGTGAGATCATGAAAACCCTATTTATGATAATTGATGAATCTTAATCTTATCTGAGGACTTTAATGATGATGTTTCTCATACATGGTGATGTTATGAGATCAATTCACCAATAGGTGAATAGTAAACCCTAATTCTAGGATGATGACATGTATTGTGAATAGTAAACCCTAATTGATGAAAATCAGGGAAACCTAGCTCTTGTATGAGTAGGGAGATACAACTTCTTTAAATGAGTTATTTATTATTATCAGTTGATTTAACCATAGAGGTTCCTATATGAGGATGATCATATCCAGGTATGGATGATGATACTATATTCATTGAAAGCATGTTGTTAGCTTTATGAATAAGTGATTTATCCTGATGCCTTGTTAATAGCACCTTATGAGATTGATAGGCTGTGAGAGCCATGAATACCATCAAGGTCATGCTTTAAGAGATGACTTGTGATGAGAGTACTAAGAAATGATGATTATGTGAGTTAGACTTGATAAATTTAGTATTCTACTTTCATAACTGCTTTTCTAATGATTAATGCTTGAAAACATGTATGATGTTAAAAGAATACTAAAATGTACCTAACTAATCAATTATAATCATACCATGTAGAGCCCTGGTCATAGATCCATCATTGTCAGAATTTAAATAATAGTGAAACAGGTTTTATAAAGGGAACTCCTGGATCACATACTTTAGAGTATGTGGGAGTATATGGAATAACTGATAAAAGTTAAGCTTGACAGGTTTCATATAGAGGTGATCAGATCCAGGTAAGATTTATAATGATAATTGCATTAAGAACACTTGTTACCTATAATTCAAGAGTATAACTAAATGTCATGTTATCTGGTAAGTGATAACATATGAGCTTGATAGGTTGAATGAGCCACGAGTAATATGATTTGTTGATCTTCAAAGGTCATATTATTTAGATAACCAAATAAAATGAGATGTTACTTGGTAACAAATGCTATGATTAGTCCAGGGGTTTGAACTCCCACTTTCCGTATTTCATATTAATAAGATGGTTAGGGATTGATATCCCAATATTAAAAATATGAGGTATGACCTAAACCAAAGAGTTTCTATGTGAAATTCTATTACGGAATAATCCTATGAAAAGCTTAACTACAGACTAATGGGTTATGAATGTAAATAACCCTTGTATTACATAAGTAATGTTAAGTCTGATATCATATGTACAAGTTATGCAGATATGTTGTGGAGTTGGAATCCTAACACTTTGGGAGAAGGAGTATGGCTACAGGCCATCCTTTCCCAAATAATAATGCCAGGCAATGGATATATGATCCAAGTCTGAAGGGAGTTAGTGATGTGATAAGTGACATGTGATTTTATCAATTTATAGTTGCATTGCTTTTAGTAGAAAGAATAGTTTAATCTGTGAAACATTGTTTTAACTACTCTCAAATATACATAACTTCTTTGTGTACATTTATTCTCTTATGCTGCAATAATTATGCTTCTGGCGAAGAGTTATATCTCTCGCTGGGATGATTTTTATAATTGTCTCACCCCGTATATTTCAACCTTTAGGTGGACGTGGGCGAGGAGGCAGAAATCCTTCAATAGGTGAAGGACAGCAGTGAAGCTTCAGGTGGAGGCATTGGCTGCTACGTCATGTGTAGATAGTGTTAGAGTCCTACATGTCGTCTCTGTACTCTCAGGTCCTCGGAGTAATAGTTAGTGCTTTCGAGTTTTTGGTACAGTCCTTAGAGACTTTTGTATCTTGCCTTACAGAGTTTTACTGATGGATCAGTTGTAAACAACTTATCATGTTGCTTTATGAGAAAGCTTTACCTTTAAAGGATCTCTTCGTAAAAAGTTTAATTTTTTAGTGATTTCTGGTAATCCGATGCTTAGTGAACGCTTCCGCATTAGTTAATCTTGTTTTCTCGATATAGACGTTTCAGGTGAGTCCCATCCAAGTTGTACCCAAGAAGGGTGGGATCACAGTTGTTGAGAATGAAGATGGGGAATTGATTCTTGTGAGAGAGAAATCCAAGTGGAGGATGTTCATGCATTACAGAAAACTGAATGAAAACACCAAGAAAGATCATTACCCTCTCCCATTCCCTTATCAGATCTTGGAAAGATTAGCTGGACAGAGTTTCTATCATTTTCTTGATGGGTACTCTAGTTACTTCCAAATAGATGTCCATCTTGCCGATCAAGATAAGACAATGTTCGCTTTCCCAAGTGGTACTTTTTCCTACAGGAGGATGCCATTTGGGTTGTGAAATACCCCTTAAATATTTTAGAGATGTGTATCATCCATCTTCGTGGATATGCTTGACTCGTCGCTTGAAGTCTTCATGGATGACTTTTTTGTGTTTGGTAAGACATTTGATGAGTGTTTGCTTCACCTTGAAGTTGTTCTCAAAAGGTGTGTCAAGGTCCATTTGGTTCTATCTTGGGAGAAAAGCCACTTCATGGTGCCTCAAGGCATTGTTTTGGGCCACTGAGTCTCTAAAGCCAGAATTGAAGTTGATAAAGCCAAA
Source organism: Alisma plantago-aquatica (assembly GCA_963693085.1). Taxonomy (NCBI): domain Eukaryota; kingdom Viridiplantae; phylum Streptophyta; class Magnoliopsida; order Alismatales; family Alismataceae; genus Alisma; species Alisma plantago-aquatica. The sequence continues at coordinate 537,356,423 of OY856414.1, read as the reverse complement.
GTGGGCCTGATCTCCACTCTCACCATTCCTTCCACCATAAGACATGTTTGATCCTTATTGGGGAATGCGGGTTTCTCCCGTCGATTCATTAAATATTTTAGTAAGATTTCGAGTCCATTTTGTCATTTGCTTGAAAAAGATGTGGAATTCAATTTTGATGATAAGTGTGTTGAAGCTTTCAACCACTTGAAGAAAAAGCTTGTCTCTGCTCCTATAATGCAACCCTCAGATTTCTCCTTGCCATTTGAGATCATGACCGATGCATCAGACATGGCAGTGGGGGAAGTGTTGGGCCAAAGGATTGGCCAGATTCCACATGCCATTTACTATACAATAAAGACTCTTGATGAATCTCAAAGGAACTACACTACCACAGAAAAAGAGTTGCTTGCCATGATTTTTGCTCTTGACAAGTTTCACTCTAATCTCTTGCAAAACAAGGTGGTGGTTTATACAAATCATGCAGCCTTGAAGTGCCTAATGACAAAGAAATATTATAAACCAAGGCTGGTCTGATGGATTCTATTGCTCCAAGAGTTTGATTTAGAGATTGTTGATAAATAGAGAGTAGAAAAATTATGCAGCCGACCATCTCTCCCGCATTGAAGCATCGTATGATGATAGGAACCATATCAAAAAAATAATGCCACATGAGCATCTCTTCTTGATTTCGTCCACCCAAAGACCATGGTATAAGCACATAGCTAACTTCTTATCTAGTAGAAGGATGTCGAGTACTTGGACAAGGGAGGAAAGCAAGAGACTATTTTCTATGGTGAAGAACTAGGCTTGGGATGACCCACATCTTTTCAAATATTTTCCCTATCAACTCATTAGAATATGTGTTTCAGAAAGTGAGCAGTAACTGATCCTAGCAATGTTCCACTTCAGTGCATGTGGAGGTCATTTCAGTGGGAAATGCACAACTGCCAAGTGTAACATCCCTGACCTGGGTTATGAACTAACCCTAGGTGTTTTGCCTAATTATGTAATTAAGATAATTCGGATTATCTTGTGGCATGTAATTAAAGCTCTTGAGGAACATATGTTTCCATTTCTGTCCTTTTTAAACAATGTTGTAGTATTGTTTTGTAATACATGGACCTATGTGCAAATTACCCAATTAGAAGGGTTAACTTGCAAATTATACATGTTAAGATGTTACTTTAGTGTTGAGACATCATAAGGATAAATATGATGAAGTATGATGGATTTCCCAAGCTTGGGCATCAAGATGCAGCTTGTGGGGCAATCCTTGTGCTTAAAACCCTAATTTTGGTGTAAAGTGCAATTTATCCAAAATGTGGGGTGCAACTTGTAAAATATACTTTCTAGAATATCTTTTATGACCCTTGGAATCAGTTAGAGTAATAATGATGAAGGGGGCACTTTATTTGAATAATTATATAAGAAGGAACACCTTTGTGGTTAAAATCACCAAGTTGTAAGTAAGGAGACCCTTATATATGTGCACCTTAAGTGATAAGTTGACCTTCTTTGCCTTTAGTTTTTGGTCTTAGAAGGAGTTTTGCCTTAGAAATAAGGAGAAGGGACGTGCAAAGAAGAAAGTAGGGACCCAGATGAGAAATGGAGGATTAGATGTCCTTATGTTGAAGTTTCACCCAAAGATATATATACAACTTTCCTTTGCAAACAAAGGAACGTTTCTCTTCTTCTATCACTTATCACCTTGCTTGGACCGACTAAGGCAGATATTTGGAGCTATGGAGCAGAGGAGAACGACCAAGGAGAATCTAGGTAAGCTTGGGTCATCTTCTTGCTCGAATTCATGGAGGAAAGTGGATTACAAGGTTGGTTTCATGGTTATCTTACTTAGTTCTTTCTTTCTAGCCGACTTTTCCCAACCTTTTCTTGGAGAAACACCTTTGGCCGACCTGTGGAGCTCAAGATGCCATTAAAGGCTTGAATCTTGGAAGCTTGGAGCTCTAGGTACGACCATAAGGCGGGTTTTATAACTCTAAACATTTTGCTTTCTTATGCATATCTTTATTCTTGCAATTAGTACTTAGTTCTTCTTCTTCCCCACTCTTTCTTGCACTTTTGCAAGCAAAACCATGAAGTAACCGACCTGTTCTAAGGTTGAAGATTATGGGCGTGATTCCCTAGGCTACTTTACCAAATGACCTTGGACTATTTGGTCTAAATGGTTTGCAAGACCGTTTGAAACCAAACGGTCTCACAACCGTTTGATTTCATGTGGTTTGCAAGACCGTTTAGATTCAAACGGTCTCCAAGACCGTTTGGTAGAGTTGACCAAGTGAAGACCATTTAGAGGTCTTCTGAACACATGTTGAATTAATCACCTACAAATAATTATGCTCTAATTGCAAACCAATCACAAGTTGAAGGTACTTCAACCTTCTAAACCCTAATCGGGTTCAATTGCTGAATTCAAGGATCAATTTGGTTGAACCTTGGGTTGAGTGGACCAAACGGTCTCAAGACCATTTGGGGACCACTCAAATGGTCTCAAGACCGTTTGGTGACACCCCAAGACCGTTTGGAGGTCTAGGGTTAAGGTAATTTGATCAATTGAAGGTCCAATCACAATAGGTTGTTGAATTAATTGAAAATTGCTGATTTGAGACTTAATTAGGGTTCAACCCTTATCAAATTGACTTATATTTTGATGAGACTTTGGGAAAACGGTCTCAAGACCGTTTGGAGGGTGACCAAACGATCCCAAGACCGTTTGGGCCAAGTTGGGGCCCAATTGGAGGTCAATTAATGGGTTCAACATCAAATAGACTCATGTTGATGGACATTGATGGTTAACCGATTCCAAACCCTAATTGAATTAGATTCAACCCTAATTGGCTATCAATTGAGGGTCAATTGAGTGTCCAAATGGTTAAGGTTAACCCTAATTATCTCAATTGATAAGTGGATAACATAGATGAGGTCAATTGAGGGATTCAACCTTGAATACCCTAATCGATTACAAGTCTTAATGCACTTTTTGGGTCCAATCAGTTTGGAGAAGTTTGGACCAAACGGTCTCAAGACCGTTTGAGTCCAAATGGTCTCAAGACCGTTTGGGACCAAATGGTCTCTAGACCATTTGAATCCAAATGGTCTCAAGACCGTTTGGGCTCAAACGATCTCAAGGTCATTTAGATCCAATCGATCTCAAGGTCGTTTCAATTCATGCGATCTCAAGGTCGTTTCATTTCAAACGGTTTCAAATTCAACTCTTTCAAATGGTCAACAAGTTGAAATGGTCTCAAGACCGTTTAGATTCAAACGGTCTTGAGGGTGACCAAGACCAAACGGTTTGGAAGTCAACCTAACCAAACGGTCAACACATCCAAACGGTCTCAGGACCGTTTGGAGGTTGAAAGTGTGAAATCGTTTGGGGACTTTTAGGGTTAAGATTTCTTATTGTCTTGAAGGCTTAGATGGTCCAATGGTTTCTAACCTAAACCCTAATGATACCTAAAGACATTAAGGGGTTAAGTAACTAGTAGTTTGAACCATGTTATGATTAAGGGTGAACATTACCAATGTACCCTGGGAGGGTTCAAGTAGACAAACATCCCTTGATCAAGCAAACCCTAATGACCACAGTGGTGATGACTTGACCTATGTTAATCAAGTTGAATTGACTTAAACTAATCTAGAGTGATGAATACATCATCTAATAGTGAGAGGAGAGAGAATTCCCCTAATATGAATAAGAATCAAGTAACATACCTTCAATATGAAAGAATGTACATGATTAGGGTATGATCCACCAAGGTGAGATCATGGGAACCCTAATTATGATGTTTAATGACTCTTAACCTAATTTGAGGGCATCAATGATGATAATTTTCATACCTGATGATGCTATGAGCTCCATTCACTATGAAGTGAATAGTAAACCCTAATTCTAGGGTAATAACATGTAATGTGAATAGTAAACCCTAATTGAGGGTGATGTGTTGAAATGTACAATAAACCCTAATTCCAGGTTATGCTTTTAAGCATGAATCTTCATGATTATAAATACGGTGAGGAATCATTATTCCTAATCATAATGAAAGGGATTGGATATCCCTAATTGATGTAAATAAGGGAACCTAGCCTTAATGAAGGCATGAAGGTACAACCCTTGAATTGAAAGATTATTTTTTCTTTATAAATTGCTAATCTGGAAATGAATTGTTTATTGTTGTCAATTGAATTAACCATGCAGGTTCTTATAAGAGAATGATCATAAGTTATGATATCATATTCATTGAAAGCATGTTATAGCTTTATGAATAATGACATACTATGTTGCCTAGTTTAAGTGGCATCATATGAGATTGATAGGCTGTAAGAGCCATGAGTAACATCAAGGTCATGCTGATTAGATGACTTGTGATGAAATGATTAAGATATGATATCTAAAGGATAACAAATGTGAGCTAGACTTGATACATTTAGTATTCTACTTTCATAGTTGTTGTTCTAATGATTAATGCTTGAAAACATGCTTGATGCTAAAAGAATGCTGAAATGTACCTAACTAATCAAGTATAATCATACCATGTAGAGCCTTGATCATAGATCCATCATTGTCTGAAGCTAAATAATGGTGAAACCGGTTTTCCTAAGGGAACTCCTGGATCACATACTTTTGAGTATGTGGGGGAATATGGATGTGAATATCCTTACATCCTAGTGTAAGAGTTGGTGTAGATGTACCTTAATCTATCAACGCTTCACTATATGTTTATGTCGGGGTGATGTGACACTATTCTCTCGAGGGAATCTTTTATACCGCATCGATGAGAGATAAACAAGAGATCTTTCGATAGAGAAGAGAGTACAGAATGCCAATGTGATTCTAAAAGTGAAGTACCAGAATACCGTGGTAAGCTATAGTAGCAGAGACACTAGATGTTCTGCATGTTGATCCTCATACTGACTGAGGAAGATGAGGTCATAAGAATCCGACTCTTTTGATGACCTAGGTATGATACCGATGCGACTTAGTAGTGATCGGTTGGAGTATGAGCGGTATACCTCATCTCCGCAGGGCATAATAATGTTTGTAAAACATAATCAACCGCGTAGCATATATGCTTAGGTTGAACTACGAGAAACAATGATTGATGTTACATTGTTTATAATAATGATCTGTTCAAGTATTTAGTATACATGTTCTTCATATGCTTTAATGAAGTGACTGCTTAAGTAAGTATTGCTTTACTTATCATCAAACCTGTTGCTGAATGATTTAAGTTATTTTGCTTATATTATCCCTTAAATGCTATAACAAAGCTTCTGGCAGAGAGTTATAACTCTCACTGGGATGATTATTCAGATTGTCTCACTCCGTATGTTTCAACTTTTTAGGTGGACGTCGAGGACGGTGAAACCAATATGAGGGTGAACAGTATCAGCAACGGCAACACCAGGGGTAGTAGTGAATCTCAGGTGGAGATACTGACTGTCAGATCCTATAGTTAGTTGGTCTTATGTCATCTCTATACTCTTAGGTCCTAGGAGTCAGTAGGTATGAGTTTTTTATTTTAATCTCGAGATTTTGTATTCGGATGTATATAATCACTCGAGAGGTGATTTAACATGATGTAAACTATTTATCATGTTTATTACAAAAGAGTTTCATGGTTTATGGATCTTTTCTCCAAAAAGTTTTAATTTTCAATATTCCGCTGCTATTTAATTGCTTCTGCATTAGTTGATCTCGTTTTGGTGATTCAGATCCCACATTTAGTGGTATTAGAGCTCTAGGTTTGCTGAGTCTACAGAGACATAGGACTTAGGATGTCGAGTCTATTCTTAGTGTTTTCTAGTATATCTAATAGTGTATTCTACTCCTTAGGAGAAGAAGATAAGTAAGGATGTCTGGACCACACAAGGAGTATGTGGCAGAAAGTAGTGTTACTGCACCTCGAGAAGGTGCGAGGAATCCAGAGATAGAACAGCCTGTACCTGAGCCTCCCATGGAGCCACCCCAGTTTGACCCAGCTGACATGGGAAACCCAGCTGTTCAGACTATGTTCGGGCAGTTTATGACTGCCATGACACACATCACAGATAGGATGCCTATGGTTGTACCTAGGGCACCTGCTCAACCTGAAGGACAAGGTATCGGTAAGACGTTCGAACGACTTCGTCGTGTCGGAGCAACCGAGTACTTTGGAACAACTGATCCTGCAGATGCCGATCTGTGGTTGACTGAGCTAGAGAAGGCTTTTAGAATCCTGAACATCCCAGAAGCTGAGAAGGTTAGACATGCTGTCTATCTTCTCAAGGGGAGTGCTGGTCACTAGTGGACCATGGAAGAGCAGAAGAGGCCTGGTGTGGAGGCTACGTGGGAAGTCTTCCGACGGGAATTTATCAATAGATATTTCCCAAAGACGTTCCTGGATGAGAAAATCTCTCAGTTTGAGAGGTTAAGACAAGGTCTGATGAACATTAGCGAGTACGAAGCTAAGTTCATGGAGTTGTTGCGGTTCTGTCCGCACATGGCTGCTACAGATGAAGAGAGGATCAGACAGTTTGAGAAAGGGTTGAATGCTGAGTTGACTACTCCCGTGTCTGCCCTAGAGAACCGAGAAAGGTTTGCTACCTTCGTTGAGTCAGTCCGAAGGATAGAAAGGTCCGTAGCTAAGAAGAGGCAAACCCATTAGAGATATCCTCAATTCCAAGGATCATCATCTAGAGACTTCAAGAAGCATAGATTTTCTGCTCCTACACCACCACCACCTAGACCTAGTACCCAGACATAGTGGACACCGAGTAGAGGTAGAGGACGAAGCCTACCACTACAAGGGGCTCACAGTTCAGCATCGATGTTAGTCAGAGGACCACCAAGACCACAAAAAAAGGAGAGAAGTTGCTACAAATGTGGGAAGGTGGGACACCTGATGAAAGACTACAGAGCTAGACCAGCCAGTGTAACCCAGCCACAGAGGCAGAGTCAGCAAGGATCCCAGAGGAGGCAGTTTCAAGGAGCATCTAGAGGAAGTGGGCAAGCATCCCAGGCTGGATCGTCAGCACCGAATCAACCTCAAGAGACAGCAAGGTTCTATGCTATGAACCCACCTGATGCAGTGATCAACCCACAGGTTGTGGTAGGTCAGATGGAGTTGTTATATTATGATATGTCTACATCCTGTGTTGTATCTGTTTTGATTGACCCGGGAGCTACGCACTCCTTTATCACTCAGAGAGTGATTTATAACTGCAATATGACAGTCAGTCATCGGGCAGATAGCATGTTGCTTAAGACTCCGTTGAGAGGGTCTGCTATGTTGCAGGAAGTATGTTCTCCCTACATCCTCTTCTTTTCTGATCATCGCATTCAAGTGGATCTAATACTACTTGATATGCAAGGATTTGATATAATCCTCAGGATGGATACCTTGGAAAGGTATAGGGTTGTCTTGGATTGTGATCCAAGCAGGCTGTGTTTGCTGATGATAGCGACACATGGATCTTTCAAGGAGAAAGAAAGATTATATCCACCTGTCTTGTGTCAACTATGGTTGTTGAAAATCTGTTGAGGCAAGGATGTTATGCATTCTTGGCCCATGTGGTGGATACTACCATGGAGAGTCCTAACCCTGCTGAAGTTCCTATAGTCAGGGGATTTGAAGATGTATTTCCTAAAGAACTTCCAAGTGTGCCGCCGCCTCGGGAAATTGATTTTGAAATCAACTTGAACCCAAATACACAACCTATAGCACAGACACCGTATAGGATGGCGCCTGCTGAGATGGCAGAACTCAAGAAACAACTTCAGGAGATGCTTGAGAAGGGTTACATCCGACCGAGTACTTCACCCTGGGGTGCTCCGGTTCTTTTCGTTAAAAAGAAAGACGGTTCAATGCGGTTATGCATTGATTATAGACAACTAAATAAGGTAACAATAAAGAATAAGTACCCTCTGCCGAGGATTGATGATCTCTTTGACTAGTTGCGTGGTGCAACCGTCTTATCAAAGATAGACTTGAGATCGGGATATCATCAACTCTGTATTAAGGATAGTGACATATCCAAGTCTGCCTTTAGGACAAGGTATGGTCACTATGAGTTCACAGTTATGTCGTTTGGACTAACTAATGCACCAGCTGCATTTATGGAACTCATGAATAGAATCTTCCGACCTTTCCTCGATCAGTGCGTTGTTGTCTTTATAGATGACATTCTGATCTATAGTAGAGATGCTCAGCAACATGAACAACATCTTCGTCAAGCTCTAACTTTGTTAAGAGAACATAAGCTATATGCTAAGTTTAGCAAGTGTGAGTTCTAGTTGCCGGATGTATCTTTCCTTGGACATGTGGTATCTGCTTCGGGAATTCGAGTTGACCCTAAAAAGGTAGAATCTGTTCTATAATGGGAACAACTGAAGACACCGATGGAGATCCATAGTTTCTTAGGGTTGGCTGGCTATTACCGAAGGTTCATTAAGAACTTCAGTTCCATAGCCTTACCCTTGACTAAGTTGACCCGGAAGGATGTTCCTTTTTCTTGGAGTAATAAGTGCCAACAATATTTCCAGCTATTGAAGGAGAGTTTGACAAGTGCACTTGTACTTGTGTTACCTAAGCAAGGCAAAGGATACATAGATTTCTGTGATGCCTCCAAGAACGGACTCGGATGTGTGTTGATGCATGATAAGCAAGTGATTTCTTTTACTTCCCGACAGCTTAAGAAACATGAGGAGAATTATCCGACACACGATTTGGAGTTAGCTGCTATGGTTCATGCTTTAAAGATCTGGAGACACTACCTCTATGGAGAGACATTCCAGATTTTCACGAATCATAAGAACCTTAAGTATATCTTCTCTCAGCATGAACTTAACATGAGGCAACATCGCTGGATGGAGTTAATCAAGGACTATGATTGTACAATTGATTACCATCCAGGAAAGGCCAATGTAGTTGCAGATGCCTTGAGTAGGAAATCAGCAACATCAACCATGGATAGGGCACAACTAAACTCTTTAGTATGCTCTAGGAGAGATATGCTTATCTCCTTAAGACAAGACAATGTACAGTTGAAGATGTAATTGTTAACCGAGTTGTTAGCTGAGATGCATATAAAACCTACCCTAAGAGAGCAGATTAAAGAGGCACAACAAGTTGATGTTGTAGTTCAACAGATTAGATCAGAGTATGGTGACGAGAAACGAGATGGTTTCCATGACTCATATGATCAAGTAGCATGTTATCATGGAAGGATGATAGTACCAGATGTGGGTAACTTGAGGACTTTAGTCCTGGAAGAAGCGCATTCTTCAATATATGCCATGCATCCAGGGAGCACCAAGATGTATCAAAACTTGAAAGATATGTATTGGTGGCCTGGGATGAAGAAGGATGTTGCAGAGTTTGTGATGAGGTGTCCTGTGTGTCAACAAGTTAAAGCTGAACACCAGAAACCTACAGGAACAATGCAACCTTTACCCATACCACAATGGAAGTGGGATCATGTGACTATGGACTTTATTGTTGGTCTACCTAGGACAAACAAAGGGCATGATTCCATTTGGGTAATAGTTGATAGGTTGACAAAGACAACTCATTTCTTGCCTGTCAAAACAACCAATTCTGCTGAGAAGTTAGCACAGCTGTATGTTGAAGAGATAGTGTGACTGCACGGAGTTCCTGTCACTATAGTTTCTGACAGAGGTCCTCAGTTTATGAGTCGTTTTTGGGAGTGAATGCACAAATCTTTAGGCACCCAGTTGAGGTTTAGTACAGCCTTTTATCCACAGACTGATGGACAGTCAGAAAGGACTATACAGACCTTGGAGGATTTGTTGAGGGCATGTGTTCTCCAGTTTACAGGAAGTTGGGATCTACACCTAAGCTTAATAGAGTTTTCCTATAACAATAGCTATCAACATAGCATTGGAATGGCACCTTATGAAGCTTTGTACGGTAAACGTTGTAGATCACCCTTATGTTGGTATGAGACTAGTGAGCATCAGATGTTAGGTCCTGATCTTGTGCAACAGACCACATAAAAGATTAAAGTAATACAATAACATATTAAGACTGCACATGATAGGTAGAAATCATACGCTGATAGACGTCATAGACCCTTAGAGTTCCAGGTTGGAGACAGAGTGTACCTCAAGGTCTCACCTTGGAAGAGAGTTTTGAGATTTGGAAGGAAAGGGAAGTTAGCTCCGAGGTTTATGGGGCCTTATCCAATCAATGAACGGGTTGGAAAGGTATCCTATAGACTAGAGTTGCCACCAGAGTTATAGAGGTTACACCCTGTGTTTCACATTTCTATGCTGAGGAAATGTCACCCTGATACAGAGTCAGTTCTACAACCTATGGAGGTAGAATTGAATGATGATATATCTTATGAGGAAGGACCAATGTCAATCCTTGATAAAAGAATTAAAAAGCTGAAAAAGAAAGATATAAGTCTTGTGAAAGTCCTCTGGAATTATCGTGGTGTTGAAGAAGCCACATGGGAACTAGAGGAAGAGATGAGAAGGAAATACCCTGCTCTTTTCTCTTAATAAGTTTTTTTGATTTCGAGGACGAAATCCTTGTAAGGGGTGGATAAATTGTAACATCCCTGACCTGGGTTATGAACTAACCCTAGGTGTTTTGCCTAATTATGTAATTAAGATACTTGTGATTATCTTGTGGCATGTAATTAAAGCTCTTGAGGAACATATGTTTCCATTTCTATCCTTTTTAAACAATGTTGTAGTATTGTTTTGTAATATAGGGACCTATGTGCAAATTACCCAATTAGAAGGGTTAACTTGCAAATTATACATGTTAAGATGTTCCTTTAGTGTTGATACATCATAAGAATAAATATGATGAAGTATTATGGATTTCCCAAGCTTGGGCATCAATATACAGCTTGTGGGGCAATCCTTGTGCTTAAAACCCTAATTTTGGTGTAAAGTGCAATTTATCCAAAATGTGGGGTGCAACTTGTAAAATATACTTTCTAGAATATCTTTTATGACCCTTGGCATCAGTTAGAGTAATAATGATGAAGGGTGCACTTTATTTGAGTAATTATATAAGAAGGAACATCTTTGTGGTTAAAATCACCAAGTTGTAAGTAAGGAGACCCTTATATATGTGCACCTTAAGTGATAAGTTGACCTTCTTTGCCTTTAGTTTTTGGTCTTAGAAGGAGTTTTGCCTTAGAAATAAGTAGAAGGGACGTGCAAATAAGAAAGGATGGACCTAGATGAGAAATGGAAGATTAGATGTCCTTATGTTGAAGTTTCACCCAAAGATATATATACAACTTTCCTTTGCAAACTAAGGAACATTTCTTTTCTTCTATCACTTATCACCTTGCTTGGACCGACTAAGGCAGAGCGTTGGAGCTCTGGAGTAGAGGAGAACGACCAAGGAGAATCTAGGTAAGCTTGGGTCATCTTCTTGCTCGAATTCATGGAGGAAAGTGGATTACAAGGTTGGTTTCATGGTTATCTTACTTAGTTCTTTCTTTCTAGCCGACTTTTCCCAACCTTTTCTTGGAGAAACACCTTTGTCCGACCTGTGGAGCTCAAGACGCCATTAAAGGCTTGAATCTTGGAAGCTTGGAGCTCTAGGTACGACCATAAGGCGGGTTTTATAACTCTAAACATTTTGCTTTCTTATGCATATCTTTGTTCTTGCAATTAGTACTTAGTTCTTCTTCTTCCCCACTCTTCCTTGCACTTTTGCAAGCAAAACCACAAAGTAACCGAACTATTCTAAGGTTGAAGATGATGGGCGTGATTTCCTAGGCTACTTTACCAAATGACCTTGGACTATTTGGACTAAACAGTTTGCAAGACCGTTTGAAACCAAACGGTCTCACTACCGTTTGATTTCATGCGGTTTGCAAGACCGTTTAGATTCAAACGGTCTCCAAGACCATTTGGTAGAGTTGACCAAGTGAAGACCATTTAGAGGTCTGCTGAAAACATGTTGAATTAATCACCTACAAAGAATTATGATCTAATTGCAAACCAATCACAAGTTGAAGGCACTTCAACCTTCTAAACCCTAATCGGGTTCAATTGCTGAATTCAAGGATCAATTTGGTTGAACCTTGGGTTGAGTGGACGAAACGGTCTCAAGACCGTTTGGGGACCACTCAAATGGTCTCAATACCGTTTGGTGACACCCCAAGACCGTTTGGAGGTCTAGGTTTAAGGTAATTTGATCAATTGAAGGTCCAATCACAATAGGTTGTTGAATTAATTGAAAATTGCTGATTTGAGACTTAATTAGGGTTCAACCCTTATCAAATTGACTTAGATTTTGATGAGACTTTGGGAAAATGGTCTCAAGACCGTTTGGAGGGTGTCCAAATGATCCCAAGACCGTTTGGGCCAAGTTGGGTCCCAATTGGAGGTCAATTAATGGGTTCAACATCAAATAGACTCATGTTGATGGACATTGATGGTTAACCGATTCCAAACCCTAATTAAATTAGATTCAACCCTAATTGGCTATAAATTGAGGGTCAATTGAGTGTCCAAATGGTTAAGTTTAACCCTAATTAGCTCAATTCATAAGTGGATAACATAGATGAGGTCAATTGAGGGCTTCAACCTTGAAAACCCTAATCGATTACAAGTCTTAATGTACTTTTTGGGTCCAATCGATTTTGAGAAGTTTGGACCAAACGGTCTCAAGACCGTTTGAGTCCAAACGGTCTCAAGACTATTTTAATCTAAATGGTCTCAAGACCATTTGGGCTCAAACGATCTCAAGGTCATTTAGATCCAATCGATCTCAAGGTCGTTTCAATTCATGCGATCTCAAGGTCGTTTCATTTCAAACGGTTTCAAAGTCAACTCTTTCAAACGATCAACAAGTTGAAACGGTCTCAAGACCGTTTAGATTCAAATGGTCTTGAGGGTGACCAAGACCAAATGGTTTGGAAGTCAACCTAACCAAACGATCAACACATCCAAACGGTCTCAGGACCGTTTGGAGGTTGAAAGTGTGAAATCGTTTGGGGACTTTTAGGGTTAAGATTTCTTAATGTCTTGAAGGCTTAGATGGTCCAATGGTTGTCTAACCTATACCCTAATGATACCTAAAGACATTAAGGGGTTAAGTAACTAGTAGTTTGAACCATTTTATGATTAAGGGTGAACATTACCAATGTGTCCTGGGAGGGTTCAAGTAGACAAACATCCCTTGATCAAGCAAACCCTAATGACCACAGTGGTGATGACTTGACCTATGTTAATCAAGTTGAATTGACTTAACCTAATCTAGAGTGATGAATACATCATCTAATAGTGAGAGGAGAGAGAAGGCCCCTAATATGAATAAGAATCAAGTAACATACCTTCAATATGAAATAATGTACATGATTAGGGTATGATCCACCAAGGTGAGATCATGGGAACCCTAATTATGCTGTTTAATGACTCTTAACCTAATTTGAGGGCATCAATGATGATAATTTTCATACTTGATGATGCTATGAGCTCCATTCACTATGAAGTGAATAGTAAACCCTAATTCTAGGGTAATAACATGTAATGTGAACAGTAAACCCTAATTGAGGGTGATGTGTTGAAATGTACAATATACCCTAATTCCAGGTTATGCTTTTAAGCATGAATCTTCATGATTATAAATATGGTGAGGAATCATTATTCCTAATCATAATGAAAGGGATTGGATATCCCTAATTGATGTAAATAAGGGAACCTAGCCTTAATAAAGGCATGAAGGTACAACCCTTGAATTGAAAGATTATTTTTGCTTTATAAATTGCTAATCTGGAAATGAATTGTTTATTTTTGTCAATTGAATTAACCATGCAGGTTCTTATAAGAGAATGATCATAACCAGGTAAGGGTTATGCTATCATATTCATTGAAAGCATGTTATAGCTTTATGAATAGTGACATACTATGTTTCCTAGTTTAAGTGGAATCATATGAGATTGATAGGCTGTAAGAGCCATGAGTAACATCAAAGTCATGTTGATTAGGTGACTTGTGATGAAATGATTAAGATATGATATCTTAAGGATAACTGATGTGAGCTAGACTTGATACATTTAGTATTCTACTTTTATAGCTGTTTTTCTAATGATTAATGCTTGAAAACATGCTTGATGCTAAAAGAATGTTGAAATGTACCTAACTAATCAAGTATAATCATACCATGTAGAGCCTTGACCATAGATCCATCATTGTTAGAAGCTAAATGATGGTGAAACCAGGTTTCCTAAGGGAACTCTTGGATCACATACTTTTGAGTATGTGGGGGAATATGGATGTGAATATCCTTACATCCTAGTGTAAGAGTTGGTTTAGATGTACCTTAATCTATCAACCCTTCACTATATGTTTTTTCTGGGGTGATGTAACACTATTCTCCTGAGGGAATCTTTTATACCGCATCGATGAGAGATAAATAAGAGATCTTTCGATAGCGAAGAGAGTACAGAATGCCACTGTGACTCTAAAAGCGAAGTGCCAGAATACCCTGGTAAGCTATAGTAGCAGAGACACTAGATGTTATGCATGTTGATCCTTATACAGACTGAGGAAGATGAGGTCATAATAATCCGGCTCTTTTGATGACCTAGGTATGATACCGATGTGACTTAGTAGTGATCGGTTGGAGTATGAGTGGTATACCTCATCTCCGCAGGGCATAATAATGTTTGTAAAACATAATCAACCGCGTATCATATCTACTTAGGTTGAACTACGAGAAACAATGATTGATGTTACATTGTTTATAATAATGATCTATTCAAGTATTTAGTATACATGCTCTTCATATGCTTTATTGAAGTGACTGCTTAAGTAAGTATTGCTTTACTTATTATCAAACCTGCTGCTGAATGATTTATGTTATTTTGCTTATATTATCCCTTAAATGCTATAACAAAGCTTCTGGTGGAGAGTTATAACTCTCACTGGGATGATTATTCAGATTGTCTCACTCCGTAGGTTTCAACTTTTTGGGTGGACGTCGAGGACGGAGAAACCAATCTGAGGGTGAACAGTATCAACAACGGAAACACTAGGGGCAGCAGTGAATCTCAGGTGGAGATACTGACTGTCAGATCCTATAGTTAGTTGGTCTTATGTCGTCTCTGTACTCTCAGGTCCTAGGAGTCAGTAGGTCTGAGTTTTTTATTCTAATCTCAAGATTTTGTATCTAGATGTATATAATCACTTGAGAGGTGATTTAACATGATGTAAACTGTTTATCTTGTTTATTACAAAAGAGTTTCATGGTTTACGGATCTTTTCTCCAAAAAGTTTTAATTTTCAATATTCCACTGCTATTTAATCACTTTCGCATTAGTTGATCTCGTTTTGGTGATTCGGATCCCACACCAAGATTCTTCAAAGTGGATTTTATTGTCTCATATTGTTCAAAATGCTCATGAGTTTTGCAAATGTTGTTTGATGTGCCAAAAGGTGGGCACTATCTCCAAAAGGAACATGATGCCTCAATCACCCATTCTTGTGGTTGAGGTGTTCGATGTGTGGGGAATTGATTTCATGGGTTGTTTCCTCCCTCCTTTGTATATGTGTACATCTTGGTAGCCGTCAATTATGTATCAAAATGGATTAAAGATATTTCTACTAGAACAAATGATCATAAAGTGGTGTGTGATTTTGTGAAATCAAATATCTTCAGTCGGTTTGGTGTGCCAAGAGCCATGATTAGTGATGGCAGAAACCATTTCATCAATCACATATTTGAAGAATTGCTAAAAAGACATGGAGTGAATCATCGTGTGGCTACTCCTTACCACCCTCAAACGAGTGGCCAAGTCTAGTTAGAAAATCGGGAGATAGATCTCATTCTTGAGAAGACGGTGAGGCCGGACCACAAGGATTGGTATTTACGTCTCAATGAGGCTTTGTGGGCATATAGGACTGCATATAAAGCCCCAATTGGCACCACACTATTTAAGCTTGTTTACGGAAAAAGCTGCCATCTACCTGTAGAAATGAAACACAAAGCTTTGTGGGATTTGAAAGTCATGGATATGGATGGAGACGTTGCTGGATTGAAAAGAAAGTTGCAACTGCATCAGATTGAGGAGATGAGGCATGAGGCATATGAATTGTCCAAAATCTATAAGTAAAGAACAAAGTTGCTTCATGACGAGTTGATCAAGAAGAAGGATTTTGAGCCTGCGCAATGGGTATGGCTGTACAACTCCAGGATGAAGTTCTTTCTCAAAAAAGTTCAGTCTAGATGGGAAGGACCTTATCTCATCAAGAATGTATATCCATCCAAAGTTGGTGGGATAAGTGAGAAAGATGGAGCAAGAGAGGTTACCTTGAATGGACAAAGATTGAAAGCAGTGGTTGAAGTAGGTTTAGATAGAGCTAATTAAAGTTTTGATATTGTGATGTTAGTTGAGGAACACCAGCTTGATGAAGAGATGTGCTTGAATGCACATGAGAGGGATATTTACTTCAAAGATGCTTTGAAAATTCCATGAGGATGATCAAGTTCAAGAATCAATAAGCCCGACCCAGCTGAAAGTGTAAAATTTAGCATTAGTGGGAGGCAACCCACCTAGGTTTGGGAACTTTTTCACCCAACCTTCACTTTTTTATACTTTTAGTCTATTTTTACACAATCCCAAGAACACACACATAGTTGTGCTTGATAGTTTTGTTTTAATTTTGCTTATATGACAGGTGAGACATGTGAAAGTTGAGAAATGAGGCACCTTTCAGTGAAAAATGATTGATATGACATCAAGTGGATTGATTAGATTGATTGGATTATGAATGATGGCATGATTTGATGATTTTGAAAGATTTATGAACTTGGAGGACCCAACACGGCTGTACTAGCATGGAACAACCATTCTGGAAAGTTGTGTTTCAACATGGAAAACAAGAGTTTTAGGCATGGGCCGCACGACCGTGCTAGCCAACACGGCCGTTTTGGACAGAACGACCCTGGTCCCAGTACTTAAGTTGCTCGATTTTTTCCTGAGCTAGTACAACCCAAACCTCATTTCCTTGACCCAGAATGGTCGTTCCATGTGAGGAGGCGATTAGAGTGACCACCAATCACCCCAAATCACTTCCTCTTGCTCCCAAACTCCATATTTGAGTTCCCTTTGTCCCCCAATCACCTTCCCTTACCTCAAGATCCAATTTCCACAATCCATTACCATCTATTTCTCCATCTCCAAGAAGATTTTCCTCCTATAGCCCAAAAGTACATTTCTTGTTGTTCTTGCTCGTTTTCAACCATAATCCTTGCAAAGATGAAGAGCACGGGCAAAGCAATCAAGAAAGGGGTAGAGAAGACCATGAATATCCTCACTGGAGGAAAAAGCCACACCAAATGGGCATCCAATGTCACATTGCCATCCCGCAATTCTTCGTCACCGTATAATTCCATTTCCAATTGCTCCAAAAGTCAGCACTAACAAGCACCTCCCAACACCGATCCTCCTCAAGTGGCCACACATTATATCCAAGCTACAACAACCCTGACAAGGAGGATGAGGAGGAAGAAGAAGAGATGGAGAACATCGTCGACTCGATGGATATTGATGCATCGGCCTGAGAGAGGAGGACCACGATGGATATTGATGCACCAGTCTGAGAGAGGAGGGCCAAGAAGGCTACTATTGCATCGTATTCATGACTACCTCCATGGCTGACTCCAACAAGATGCTCCACTTTGTCAGCACAACCACGTGCCGCTCAACAACCCATTAGGCATCGATTGGTGATTGAGGAAGAAGTCAAAGATGCACCCGTTCAGATGGTGCCCTTGAAGTTGGACACAAGTTCGGGGACACACACATATGAGTAGGAGGAGGTAGATGACATTGAAAGTAAGGAGATGGAAGATGAGCCAGTGGACTTCTTGTCCAAGCTAGAGAAGGACAAGATGAAGTGGGTTGGGAAGCATCTCGAGGAAGTTGCATATGGGAGAGGCACATCAAGGTGAGTGTTCAGAAGGCCCCTTCACCCCGAGTTCACTACTAGGAGGGTGATTCCCATAAGGTATGCTTGCCCCAACACCATGCAAGCCCTAGGGATGCATCATATCACCAAGGATTTCTTAAAATCATGTGGATTGTACACATTGCTAACCACTATGGTAGAAACATACTTGGAGACACTCATGAATTTTTTAGATCTCTGGAGAAGGTGCAATATCAAGGGGAGGATGCAATCCACTTCAGGCTCAAGGACTCCACCCATGTACTAAAGGCATCCAACCTCAACAAGATTTTCACACCAACACCAGAGATATCTCAAAAGTTTGATAAAAGTGGGAAATGCAACTACTCTAAGATGTGGGAAACATTCACTGGCCAAAACTCCTTTGCAGCGGGAAAATAAAAAACAAGTAAGATTCACAACCCCACTATGAGATATGCTCATAAATTCCTCGCCAACTCTATCTTTGGTTGGTACAACAACCAAGGTTGATGTTCTCAAAAAGACTTGTTTGTGATTTCAGTAATGGTGAGTTGTGGTTATGTGAATCTGGGAATGATTAGTCACTTAAAAACAATTTCCTACAATATGAAGCTTCCCTTCATAATGGGAGAGATTGTGACCACCATATAAAAAGCACTTGATTGTGACCTCTAGAACTTCACAAAGTCAGAAGGAGACAAGTTGATTGATTTAAACTATCTTGCAAGTTCTTAGATGATTTCCATAAGATATAAGAAGATCATTTACAACATGAACCTCGGGCACCCTGACATCACTCTAGATCTACCTCACCATTCTATTGTTCTTCTTGAGGATATCATGCCATTGGAAAGTCTACCAGTACGGATTTCTGATTGGGAAGGCATGTTCCCTAGAGAGGACTATAGAGATTTGACAGTGGACTTACTAGAGGGTGTAGGAGAGACAAATGTGCCAGAGTATCAATGCATCCTTGAGCAGCCACATCACACAAGACAGATACATGATGACTTTGATGCACAACCACCTCCAACAAATGCATACGACATGTCAACCATTCATGCATAGTTGGAGGCGATTCAGCAGACACAATAGGCCATGTGGTTAGATCAGCGGAAAATGCATCATCAGATCAACCACATGTACCAGTATCAATATGCACATGTGTAGAGAAACCCCCAATGGGGGGAGGATTTCTAGGGAGGACTATCTGGATACTAGGAGACATACTCGCCTCGATAAGAAGACTATTGGGGCCACTCATACCAGTACCCACCTCCATAGGCTGACCCACCACAAGATCCCACACCATAAGAGAAGTGACATCTACCCTGTCACTCCTAAGCTTTAGTGTCATGCTGAGGATAGCATGATTCAAAAGTTTGGGGTGGTAGGGTGGTATGCCCCCTTTCCTAGCTTATTTTTTTGATGTTTGTCTCACCTGATCTCTATTTGTTTGACATTTCTCTTTATAGTGTATATCTCCTTTTGTTTACATCCATGCAGACATGTAGTTCAATTTCATGCATTTTTGTGTAATTTTTTCAAAAATTTTGCTCTTTTTTCTCTTCTATACCATGCAATACATTTCTATGTAGATTTTGGTAATTTTTGTGTGTTTTTAACTAGGATTTGCTGCTTTATGGTTTAATTTTCCCTAAAGTTAGGTTTAGATGTGATTGAATGCAAATTGGCACCATTTTGGCCAAAATTTTCCCAAACTTGAATGTTCTTGCCTAAAAGCATGTTTTAACTTAATCTCCACTTTTTGAAATGAAAATGTTTGCTTTTTGACAAATGCATGCCACTTTCTTAGAGTTTGTTGCTATATGGTCTTAATTGTTAACTTTTTACATGTGCATCACCTCTCTCAAGTTTGTGAATGTTTTTGTTGAATGGTGAATTGAGCAAGCTATAAACACTTAGAGCCTGAGGAATCACATGATATAAATGTGAATCTCATGTGTTCAATCATGTGGTGTGATATCATTTGATGAAGTGTTGGATTAGTTTTCATGCAGGATATTTTAAGTTGAGAACTACACTAATGACCCCTCTTTGACCCAACTCTTCTTTCACCATCTTCATACCTCTCTGCATCATGAAAGGATGCCTTAGTGCACATATTTAGCCTTGGTCACCTCCAAAATCTTGGGGTGGCCATATCTACATATCCCCCCTTCACTCTATCCACCATATGCCCTATCTACACTAAGGGAAAAAGAAAAGAAAAGAAGAAAAAAAAAGCAAAAAGAAAATAAAAGAAGCTCCTATTTAAGAGCATATAAATAAAGAAAAGATGAGTGTGTAAAAGCACTCCAATCTCTTACTGTAATCATTTCTTCCTTTTTCATACCCATTGAGCAATAAAATATCAAACCTAGCTCACTTTACCCTTTATACAACCATGTGGGTCATTTGGTGTGGTTTGAGGCATAAGATTGAATGCATGAATGTGAAACAACACTTCTAGTCAGCATTGATTAATACCAACATGAAATGGTTTACCCAAAATTACATGAAGGCCATATGAAATGTTAGTGTATTCTATTCTCTATATTTAAAGTTTGTATGCTCAGTGCTCTTTTCATGATTGGATTTTGAAAGTGGAGAGGAGAGAGGTGAAACACATGAGCTTAGTCACTTCTAAGACCATTTAGTCAATAATCTTCTGTTGTAATGCATTCTTTCTTGTTGAATTGAAAGAAAACTAAAGAGAGAGATTGAGTTGGAGCATACTTGAGGACAAGTATGTTTCAAGTTTGGGGTGGTGATGTAGCCCTATTTTAGGGCTTCATCTTTTGTCTTTTTGTATTTCAATCACATCTAAACATAATAGAATGCAAGTCAAATCTCCCAATAAGCATATTATTGTCAAATGCACTTATGGACATTCTTTGCATACTTTTCAGGTACTTGGGCCATGCTTTGGATGGATGAGACATAAGGAAGGAGTTCTAGGGTTCCTCCACCCATGGAGGGGTCCAAAGAATACCCCAAAGCTCCCTCAACCTACCCCTAATGGCCAAGGGTCGACATCAAGCAAAGAAGTCAATTGAATATGAAGTTTCAGAGTGAAATTGCCATTGACGAGCCGAACATGATTATGGTTCATAGGAACAAACATGATGGGCAATGACAAAGTTACAGTATCAACATCAAAAATTGTAAGCTACAACAACTTGTCCAAAATGGTCATTCTACCCAGCACGTTCGTGTTGTGAAGACCCCAAAATGGTCATGCTACCCAGCACGTTCGTGTTGTGAAGACCCCAAAATGGTCGTTCCATATAGCACAACTATGTTGCCAAAGATGAGAACAAGCATGCTGGCTAGAACGACCTCCATTTCACCTTCCCTAGCATGGCTGTACTACCCAACATGATCGTTCTACCTAGCCCTCACCACGGCCGTGCTACCTAGTACAACCGTGCTACCAGCCTTAATTTCACCAAAATTATTCAGACATTTTCCACTTCCTAGAACGGTCATTCTCAACAACCACGACCATTCCTACCCTCACCAACCACAGTCGTGCTACCCAGCACGACCATGTTACCACCTAAACCCTAGCATTTTCTGCACTATTTTTCCAACTATACCCCTACTTACGTTAGTGCTTCCACTACCACCTATATATACATGGGTGGCAGCCACAACATTAGGTTAGTTGACATTATGCCCCTACCTACACTAGAGCATCCATTGCCTCCTTCCTTGCATTCAAGCCATCCACCCACCATTTTTACCTCATTTCCACCATAGAAACCTAGTTTTCTAGGTTTTCTACCATAATCCCCTTCATTTCCAAGCCCTTCACCCACCCTAGAGGAGGGATTACATTCTATATCAGCTAGGAGGTGAAGAAGGAGAAGCTACTTTGAGCTTCATGGACTCTTATCTCTTTCTTCTCATTTCTTTTCTCTTTTGTTTGAGCATGTCTAGCTAAGCCCCTAGTGGTGGGCTGTTTGGGGTTAAAATGTGACTTTGACACCATGTTGGGGGAAAATAACTTGTATTGAACATAATTTCATTCTATGATGATTGCCTCTTGCTTCTATCTCATTTCCTATTATCTTGCATATGGTTTGTGCTTATAAACATAAATTGCTTGTTTTGTGATGCTTGATGACACTTAGCTTTTAGGAGGAAATGGAATGTATGCAACAATATTAGGAATGGATCTTAGGTCCAATTATTGGATCCCTAGCTAGCCCCTTTGTTCCTACATACACCTCCCTTCTTCTACAAGTGAGTGTGAGATCTAAGTAGCTAGTGTAAGTGTTATTAGTACAATTGCCTAGAGTTTCCTAAAGGCTAGATGGAAAGTAAAATGAGGTGAAACACCCTCATCTCTACTCCCATTCCTACCCTTGTCTCTCAATTTCCCTAATACCACTTATCCTAGAAACCCAGACTTCCCAAGTACTATTAGAATTACACCTAGCCCTAGTTCTCCAACTAGTAGTATAGGGTATATTCTAATAGAACTTGCCTTAGTGTTTAGTTTGGTAATCTAGATTTAAATGTGAGAATTTCATACTATGTTGACCTTCCCCCAACTAATATCAAGTTTCATTCCCAAACGGCCCACCTATTCATCATACTACTTAAAATCCACCTTTTCCTTCTTATCTTGTTAATGCTACCTTAGTTAATTGCCTTTGTTAATTCTTAGCTAATTGCTTAGTTCGAGATAGTTAGTTCTTGTTCAAGTAGTTAGCGCTCCTTTGCGCTTTCTTGTTTTAATTTAGCTAACTAGTGATAACTTAGGCACTTGCTTGTCTCATTTCTTATCTTGCATCTTAGTTGAAGACTTGGTTTGCTAGTGTAGTGTAACTCCTTGCTCTAGCCTAATTTCCTACCTTGCTTAGTTCCTTAGTCTTAACTTGCTTAGAGTAATCTAGGGCTCTTGTTAATCTAGTTTCTTTCTTGCTTGTAGTCGTAGCATAATCAACCAAACCCAACTTTAAAACCTCAAAACCTAGACTACGCTTTAGGAACATAGCTAACATTAACCTAAATCTAGTACCCCCTCTATCCCTGAGGATCAACCCTAATCTTACCACTAGGTTATACTACAACATAACCATGTGCGGTTGTGGGTACATGTGATTAGTTGTGCATGTGTGTTGGACTAGTTCCATATACACATTTTTAGAGATCAATGTGTTTTCCCTTAGGGATGCATCTAGCCACCTTTAGTTGGCTAGTGTCTGGCCTTGAGAAGATCGCACCAAGCTTTCTATCCCTAGAAAACCTCTAGGTCATATAAAGGGAACCTAAAAGGGTTATAAAATCATGAGAATTTGACCAAAGTCCCAAAAATAGATAAATCATTAGTAGAATAGTCGATGTATCCAACATCTAGTCTATATATTTCAGAATGAGAAGGGGTTGATCTCCTAGGAGTAGAGGAAGCATAAGGGATGAAGGGATATCCTTTAATGACAAAGGTTGTTGTCTATGATTGGGTAGTGATTCAGAAATTGAGGACTTTTAGCACCATCTTTTGGATGGTAACATGGGTTGATGGTGATCCTTTGATGACAAGAGTTTGTGTGTGTACTCAGGTAATGATTCAAAAATTGAGGACTATTATGATCATCTTTTGTATGTTGGTGTGGGTCGGTATAGGAAGTCGTTTAGCTTTTGAGGTGTTTGTGTTGGGATTTTTTCTGGTGAATTATGTGGTCATAGTAGTTTATTGGTATTGATTCCCTAGATGTTTTGTTCAACTTTTGATTTGGGTGTGTAGATGGTTTTCAAGAATTTAGGTGGGGGAGGGTGGTTTCTTTTCTTACCCTATATGGTGGATGACATTTTTTGTTACACGAAAGGGCAGGTCTACTTGGTGGATTTTTGATGGGAAGGTAGCGTGCTTTTTTGTGTAGTAGTGGATGATGCTTGGCGAATATTTTTGGACCATCATAGGTGGCTTTGACATGTGAGGTTTGAAATAGAGTTCTTGAAATTTGAGGCATTCTCCTTTTTTTTCTCTTGCATAGAGGTTGAAGTCTTGTTGAGAGGTTTGGTCTTCTGGTGTGGATGTGTTAATGTCTACATGTGATGCTTGCTTCCATTTTGTTGATATGATGATCTAATGCAAAGGTTATTCGGGAATATTTTGTGGCTATGTTAGGAGGGGAAGAGGTTTGACACAATTTTTTTCTTCCTTTATAATCGACAATATCTGGTTATACGATAGATTAAAGCTGATTTTACATAGGATCTAATTGGGTGGGTGATTGATTGTAGGAAGGTATGGGTGTTGTTGTACTGCTTTGTTTGATCTCTTATTCAGCCTTCTTGTAGGGTGAATACAATTGACTCCATTTATAATTTAAAAGAAATATTTTGTATTCGAGAACAAAGTTTTAAAGAGAAACTTCTATAAAACATATTTTAATTGAAAAGATAGTATATATTAAAAACAATGAAGTAATTAAACTAGTATTTTTACACAACTTAATTTACAATTTGCCCAACCTACTATATAGTGACTGCAAAGTCACCTAACCCACCCTAGAGGATATTAGGATAATTTGATCTCACTAAGATCCCAATATTCCTCTAGAGGTGGAAGTATAAAAGGTAGGGGCTCATCATCATGTGACCTATAAAAACACCAAGCATGTCATGGGCACTCATGTCAGGACCCCTATCATATTATATTGGTAGTACTTCCATAACATTATATCACATCATATGAATATATTAGAGAAGTAAATTTCACCACCTATCATGATGTGTTTTCCAATATGCTTTTTCTGAGATTAACTTTTCGGATGATGTAAATGCAATTTCATTACCAACACCAGGACAACCTAGTCATGTTTAGCCTGATTTCTAGGAGTCATGCTAAATTGAAGAGGCAAGCGTTTTGGTTTTGAGAATATAACTTTTTTGTGATTAAAAAGAGAGATTTTGGATGAAGCCCATCCTTTGATATATGCAATGCATCCAAGAATCAAATATTTATAAAAACATTAAGGTGATATATTAGTATCTAGGTATGGTAAGAGTTGTAGTTTCTACCACTACCATATATAGGGTGTGTTACATGGTTAAGGATGAACATGAGATCAAATAAAGATGTACTTTATAGGGTGGTATATTGAAAACATCTCACATATTTGGCCCGATACGGACAAATTGCTCTAGTCTGGCTATCTTGTACAAACCAAACACACTTTTGACATGATGAAATTTGTTAAACATAACTGGGTAATGCCAAATTGGATGAGATTCCAACATCTATTGTTTCCTATAAAGACCCCATCTTACATTTTGTTCCTAGAATCAGTTTCATGATGCTTTAAGAACAAAGTTGTAGTTTAGCACAAGTTGTCATCCTCATTCAGATGACAGTTTGAGTGGACCACTCAAATTATTAAATATATTTGGTTTCTTGTTCAATGTATCTAAAGGGAATTAGTATAACCATATTGTACTTATGAAGTATTCTTACCATAACAATCATCATGGCATGATTGATCTGGCTCCATATGAAGCTTTGTAGGATACGAGTTGTAAATACTTACTTGTTGATTTGAGATTAAGGAGAAGTAGCTTTTGGGTCCTGATATCATTTAAGAGAATAAATATTATCAAGGTGTTATTGTAAGAATTGAAAGTAAGTTAAAGATGGAATACATATTATACATATTGTTTGCATTGATCATTAGAATTTAAATTCACTATGATTTCTTTTTATGAGGTTTCCTCTATAAGGGTGTCTTGAGGTTTGTTAAATGTGGAACATGACTATATGATACATAATAGAATATCCTATACTTGAGGGTTGTGTCTATTGACATTCATTTTAGTGTTTCCACCCAAGTTATCAAATCTGCATGATGTGTTTCACAATGCATATTAAAGAAGTCCCATATTAGGATGACATTTCATATATCAAGGAACCAATCTATCTTCTTTATTGCAAGACAAAGAGGTTGATAAAGTTATTAAGAGAGATTCCTATACTGAAGGTTTCAAGGAGCGTTTATCGAGTACAAGAACTAAATTGGAAGTTGGATCCTAAGATACTTAACAATTATACTTCCCTATTTTTAGTTATTCAGACAACTTCTAATATAGAGGAGATCATTGTGACTCTTCCCAAGCATATATTTTAATCCTAGGGTTTGAGAACCCTAATATAGATTTCTTGCTTTTATTTTGACTTCGTTATGACCTATATTCTAATTTTATGTACTTTTTGTGTTAAAAATAATATATAAAAATCTTAGTTTGGTGCTTTAACACATGTAAAGTAGATGATAAAATATGAATGAGTGTAAGAACTAGATTGCATATATGAGTTTCTTGTTTAAAAATTGTATAGACCCAAATCAAGGCTTAATCAATGAAAACATAGTAAGAAGTTTATAATATTTTAAAATTTTAATTACAATTGGAAGAAAAGTAATGAAGCAAAAAACAACCTTTCATTGGTGGAAGCTGAATCGAACACATGAAGTACTCAATTGAATAGTTATGGTCTAGGTCTGGGTTTTTGTCAATATTTACCTAGGGATAATTGATATCAAGCTATCACTAACAGTTTTGGTTCATAGTAACACTGCCATTGACCCAATGATAATTCATGTGGTCACTGGCCTAGTGAGAATGACTAATTATAGGTCAATATAAAGGATTAACCTATCAAGTGGAGGTGATATATAAAATGGCCTAGTGAGAATGACTAATTATAGGTCAATATAGAGGATTGACCTATCAAGTGGAGGTCTGGGTCAACATTGACGTAAGCATATATAAAATGGGCTAGGTTTTAGTTGATATGTGTTTGTTGAGGTCAACATTGATGTAAACATATATAAAATGGGCTAGGTTTTAGTTGATATGTGTTTGTTGAGGTCAACACCAACCCTAATGGTTTGATATAGTGGGTCAATTTGACCTAGATATCACTTGTCCTATAGGGAGAATTAGATGACCTCAATAAAATCTATAATAAGCTATCATGAAAGTGTTAAAAGTAAATAATATCTCACTTGCCTTGATCTAACCCATAATACTTGACAGTTACACAACACATACCCTCTTGTATGTTTTCCATACCCTAGATTCCATCCAAGTGTCAATTAATATAAAATGTGAAACATGTTGGAAGAAGGTAAAATACACCATTCAATCTAAGTTAGATCTCATAAAACCTGTCTAAGATTAGTTTTTAATATCCATTATATTCCTATTTCATCCACATATTGATGTACATAAATCTTCCATTACTTAATTAATTCTTCATTAATTCATATCCCACTCATTTTACTCTATATTCGTTGTTGAGAGTTGAACCAACACACAAGTAGTGAATAACATGGATTTCCTATCGAATTATACATTTCACACATATTAGAGATTTAGGATCTGGGACTCTGACTCTATAAGAGGTTTTATCTATAGATGTGAGATTATTCATCCACTTTATCATAGTTAAACATGTATTAGACAAAATAATATAATTAAATTTTTTTGCATGGTATTTGTTCTTTCTAATATTAAACTCAAGATTTTTGAATATATTGATTTGTTGACAATTTAGTATACTTTTGAACATGAAATTCAATTTTTAATAAAATCTCATCGTGCTTAAAAGTATTATGCATTTTTTATGGACTCAAATGCACCATATCCAACTATGTTTTCCTTGGATATGCAAGAAATGTATATATAATATACTAATGACAAATATTACTTATCTCTCCATAACATGTAAGTTTGATACACTCTTCATGGTTTTCTAGTGTATTCAAAAATATCATATAAATTGAAGTAGCCAGTTGAATGTGAATCATAAACAAGAATGTTTTGGCAGCTTACTTCTAGACAAAAAATATTGGGAAGAAAAAAGAGTTCATCAAAGCCTAAGCAAATAATATGAAAGGTATTGTGTAAATCAATAGATAAGTACATGCTTTAAACACCATAGATTATGTCATTAGGTCTATGTTATGTGTGTGACGTATGACACATCCAAAGAAACCAGAAGAGTGGAAGATAACGTAACACATGGGTGTTAGAGGGGATGTGGGATCTAATCGAAGATGAAAGTCTCTTGAATACGTTATAGTACCTACTAGAGTTATTTGTTAATTATGTAGAAGATCCTAGTTTTCTTGTCCCATTGAGGTTAAGTTTTCTTCCTTATATTCACCTCATGTCCTATATATAGGAGGGAAGTATGCCATCTATCAATGAGAAATATCTCATTAGATTCCATCTTATTTTTCACATGAACTGTACTAAGAGAAATAGTCTTATACCTCTTCAATTTTCTTATGAATTACCCCAACACTACCTATTTCTAATCACTATATTTTTATCTAATACATGCCAGTGGGGCTCTGCCCCTACACCCCCTATATTTCTCATCCTAAGGGCCTGAAAAATGTGCCTTCTGGGGTCCACAAAGATCTATTTACTTTTCTACCTAGATATCTCTGAATCGGATCATGTAATATATTGACTCACACTATTAGTTATATCAACATCATATAAGACACAAAAAACCACATACTAGTTTACAAAGAAAAAACGGAAGAGTCACCACAATAACTTCTTTTCCTCTCTACGTGGTTCCCCTAACCCACATGGCTGAGTGCCTCTGTTTGAATTAGGAGTCTTCTATATTGCATATCCCAACATTGATATTCCTATCATTTTATATTAACTACCATCCCTATATACCCATAGTGCTTTGTTGTTCCTATCATGCTTTATTACCAATGTCTCGTTATTTTTGTGCCATCTTTTACATATCAATTTTTCTACCAATGTTTATGACTTTCCAGCCTAACCACTGTCATGATATTTTTCATGGTTTCCATAAGGGGAGAATAGAGGAATAGATGAGATGAAGAGACAAAATGCCAACATATTCTCTATTTTCTACACATTCATAAGTGTTTTTGACACATACTATAGCCCATATTTCCTATAGTACCGTGTCTAAAAAATGTTCACACCTTATATGGTCTAATATTTATATAATAATTGACTTATCCCAACTATCATGCATTATTTTGTTACTAGTTCTTCTTGTCAGGAACTACATCAACAACAATGGTGAGTTAGATGAGTTCTACACATAACCTCTACCATCTATGATTTTGATGCTTGCTATATTTTTTGATGTTAATTCATGATCACTGTTATTGGTGTGGAAATTACAATTCAAGGAGAGTCTCTTCTGTATTTATTTCTTCTGCATTAATGTTATCTTCATAAAGGGAGGAAGATCGCTTACTACTCGCTACATGCTAGTATCTTCATGTGGAGTATTAGAGTGCTTTAATTATTGTATTGTACTGATTCAAGGAGAGACTATTTCTTGTTAGGGGAGATCAATTTCTGTATTGGCAATTTTATAACGTTTATTTTTTTACAAGCTAAACTCAAGCTCCAACTTGAGGGGAAGTGCTAGAGTTATTAGTCAATCATGTATATGGGTCTAGTTGTCTTGGCCCATTAGAGTTAAGTTTTCTTCCTTGAACTTGACTCCTCTCCTATATATAGGAGGAGATTTTTATGTCTATCGATAAGAAATATATAATTAGCATCCATCTTCAAAGATCCATTCATGCCAAAATTCTAAATGGTAACTAGAGAGTATGATGGTACTTCAAAGTTATTTAGTTCAACTAAAATAAAAAAGAAATCTTTCTTGTTAGGCATCAGGTAGTGTGACACCCTTTGTCATGCAAACAAAAACCACAAGATTAAAACAAAACTCTTATGTGGATTACTGAAAAATACTAAAAATTAAAACCAATTACATCAAGAACCAACATCAAAAAACTTATTACATCAGGGTCCAAAAAGCTTCCATCTAAATTATATATCATAAAGCATAGTTATTTACAACATGTCCATAAAAGACCACCGGTCACATGTGATATCTATTGCTTTACATAAATATGTACAACAACCAACTTTATACAACAAGGGTGCATAAACCAAAAACTCATATGGATAACACCATTGAGGAACATACATAACTTCCTCAAGACCTAAGTGTACAGGGATGACTCTAGGACTCTAACCACAAAAGACCACAAGAAGCATTCCTAACCTTAGTTTCTACTATCCTTCTTGCTGCTGCTCAGCCTCTGTTGCATGATCTAGATCTCCTCATGCACGTCCACCTAAAAGATGTGGGAAACCCACATGGTGAGATTCCAAATCTCAGCGGGAGACATAACTCTCCACCAACACTATTATTAGCATAGACAAGGCAATTAAAGGATAGAATTGAAGCTAAAACTATGATAAGAAGGTAATCATAACTAACAATATATGCAATTGTAATCAGATTATGAAACATATTTTCATCATAAAAGTAATATGAATATCATGTATATTCACTACCAACTATATTGTACAAAAGCAAGCAAGGCCTCATCCAATGTTTTCATATTTTATCCTAAGCAAGTATACCACATGGATGATTATGTATTTTATTATGCCCCGAGGATTTGAGTCGTACCATCAAAATACAACCGACCACTGCTAAATCGAAATCGGTGCCATACAAGGTCTTATGGAAGATCCAGAATCCACAACCTCACCAAACCTCGTGATCAGTACCTGAGTACACATCAGAAACATACTAGTCAACTGCAACCTATGACATATAGTCAAATAGTGAAAGTCCTAGCCCACCTTGGTATAGGTCATGGAGCTATTAAAACTAAACTACGGCCCGTAGCCGTACTCTTTCCAGGGTATGGCCTGCAACCAATCCTTTGAAACCACATATGCAACATATCATTGAGCTACGGCCAGCAGTCGCACTCTTGCTAGGATATGGCCCACAATCAATCCCGTGAATTCATATACACAATAGTATATAACTCCAAGCTTCCTCTAAAGGAAAGACCATTTCACCATCCAGCAAGTGTTGATGCTAAAATGGATCTATGGCACATGGCAAAACTACAAGATTAGGTTCCACTTGATTAGTTAAGTCAATTAAGTGTCTTTTTGGCATCAATCAAGTTACAACGTATAAAGTCATAACAAAGTCTACAAGGAAAATGGCATAGCACACTTTCATAAGATATAACATATGGGGCGTGAACTTGTCACACTATCACCAAATGATGCATGTCTTATTTCCAATCACCACATCATCAATACCAAGATCACATGCTATGGGATATCGATCCCTCGACTCATCATTCATGTATCACAAGTGCCTCAATCATGCCTTACAAGGGCATATTCAACCTGTGTCATATCATAATAACCACAACCTACACTAGCCATGATTATCAAGCTCATGACACCTGCATGGTTAGAATTTCATAAACAAAAGAGACAACATCATAAATTCCATGACAGAGAAACAAGAAAGATCATTGTTCATTATTAGGGTTAGGGTTTCCTCTTATCTAATTGGAATTTACAAGACTAGGTAACCCTAAAAGAATCACCCTCCCTCATCTTGGGGTGTATAAGAATTAGGAACATCATTAGAGTTGGTTACATAATATGGCTTATGTATCATTCATATATAAATAACATTAAGTGTTCACATGTGCTTCTTATCCATCTACCATCACCCTTGTTGACCACATATCCACTTAGGTCATGACCACCCATCTTGGTCCATGTCATGACTACAACACTCATGTGTCTCGACCATCCACCTACATGTCTCGACCTCCTCCCTTTAGGACATGTCGCACCCGTGAAACTTAGGGATAGGGTTCCACAAGGCACCTAGACCAAAGGTGTCTTGACCAAACTTGCGTTGATCTCAAGGGTGTCTCGACCTCCATCAATGTTGTAAACAGGAGAGATCACCTCCTTACTAAAATTTAAAGGAAGTATAAAACATCCATATTTTTAGAAAGACAAAATATATTGAGGGATGCATGTATAATATTCTAAGTAAATAAGCATGCACCAGATACATTACAAAATGTCAATAGCAGTGGAAATAAAAGTACTAAGCCTATTACATGGATTTCATTGTTCATTACATGATTGTTCCCAAAAGAAAAATATAAGAGAAAAGGATCTAGCTATAGCAACCTAGACATCCATTCAGAAAGCTTGAGATCTACTCCTGAGATGAATTCCTTCAAACTTGTCCTTCTCCTTACTCAGCACCAGCACCTGGGTGGTTGGGAAAACACCCAGAAAAAGGGGCAAGAAAACAAGGCATGCGTCACAAAACTAGTCTAGGATAACAAGATAAGTAAAGCAAATAAGAATAGGTTAGGGTTCATCATAAGATGAAGATAACAATAGTATGAGGCTATATTCAAAAGAAACTTGCCATTAACAATTATATCAAAAAGGTTTTGCATGTAAGATAATTATGTCTACCTAACTAAGTAGGGTTGAGGCACCTACAGGACCTATAACCTATAGGTGAGGGGAGAATAAGACATTCCCAATCACCTATAAAATTATATAGGGGAGAATAAAAACATTCCCCAGGGCAATTAAATACATGCCCTCTGTGGGTGGTTGTACATAAGTACCGCTACTTTAAATTAAATAGAACATAAATCCACATTCTAGAAAATTAGTAATGAAAAGAGTAGTCATAATATTCAATAAGCATGGTAGTGGGGTATAAGACAAGAAGAAATTATAATCTAATTTGATGCATGAACAACATTGGGATTCAAGAATAGAATATTTAGGGTTCATTTAAGCCTCATTAGGGAAATATAGGGTTTGGCTACAATTATCCCAACATAGGGTGTAAGGAATTCACATACCTCTCTTACTGATCTCAATTACTAACTTTCACCACTTTAATTGAGTCTAAGTTCCACTTTGCCTATTTTCAATGTATTAACATGTATTAGAGTATATAGTGCACATTAATATATAGAAACCCTAATTTTAGAAATTTTTAGAAAAATTTGGATTTATCTTTTGAAAATATCACCAATGAACTTATTAGGTTCTCCTGATGAAGAAAAAATATTCTTATGTTAATTTTGGAGTTATGATGATTAAGATGTAATTTTTATGGATTTTATGTATTAAATTGGTTTTACAAAAATCACCCTTAGTCAAACCATGAAATAATACCTTGAATATATTTTTATTAGATAGAGATTAATTTTCCAATTCCAAAACATATTTATTTGTCAAATTTGGATAAGCGGTTTAGAAGATATGGATTTTTCAATACCGACCAATAGGAAATCACCACATCATCAAACCGATCGAGATAATTGAAGAGAGAGAGGGAGAGGGAGAAAATACCATTTGACCCATTATCAGGTTCTAAGTTGAATAGGTAACCAAACTAGTGCTTATAGAGAAGGTAAAACAACAAGAAACCAAAACCCTAGAAGAACATGGTAAAAAGAGATGGAAATCATCGATTTTCAACATAGAAGCATGAGTTTTAAGCATGTACTAAACAATATATGATAAGGGGGTTAACAAAACTTGCCTATAGGAATGTAAGAAGGTCAAAACAGAAAGGATCCCAAGATGAGAAGGTCTGGTTGCTCCAAGCCAAGCTCCTTTCTTGAGCAAAGATCACCTTCTCCACTTTAGAGGTGCAAATCCTAGCAAAAGAGCATGGAGATGAGATGTTTTAGTGTTCGAGGTGGAGTTTTACCATGTATGGTCATGGTTCCAACCAGGAAGAAGGTGGGAGGATACTAACAGTATGAAAATATGGAAGTAAAGTAGGATTCTTACTAGTTTTGGTCAAAATCACAAAGGAGGAGCTTAAGAAATCCTAAATAGAGAAATTTAGAACCCTAGGAGCCTTCTTCACCAAGGTAGGCACCTTCTTTTACCTTGGGACAGCAAATTCATGGCCAAACATATAAGGGACGATTCTCTAAGCTATAAGAAAGAGAATGATATGATTGCTTCTTGTATTGGGAGGTGGGAAGGGGTAGGCATGGCTTTATAAAGAAGGGGGCAAGCATGAGGTGTCTATGTGACCTTCCATGTGTCCTTAGGCTAGGGCTTCATGGCCATGAAATAGGACAGCTCATGGACTCTTATTGCATATAAAAAGTAGGTCCTAAGAGCCCATAGAGCCTTCTAGGCCATCCCCACCGCCCTTCAAAGAAAAAAATAACCCCATTGGTTGATAGCTTTTAAAGATAAGCACATTTATAAAGAGGGTAATCCCTATAATGCCCTTAGAAAGTAACACCTTCAAACCAAGGTGCAAACAGGTTCCCCATGGTTCAAAATATCGTGAATGGTAAGGAAATATCTAAGTATTATAATTCAGGTGATAATTTGCAAAGAAAACCTCCCAATTGGGTAAATTGCATAAAAGTCCAAAATGTACCTAAAATTGCATAACTTGCACAAACAACATCCAAATTGAACCAAATTTGAAACTTAGGCTCATTTTATGTTTTCAAATCATAAATAAAAGTTAGATTAAGGTTTATAGCACTTTATTATGGTAATTAAGCTTTCATTGAGGTATTTGTGCATAAACCCTTATATTGGTACAATTAGTGAATAAATGTTCACTAAACCACTATTAATTCCACTAATTAAACATAAACAATATAAAGAATAGAAATGAAAGGGAAACTTGGGAAAAAGGTTTACATGGAGATTACATATAAGATTCATTATGTTACATCACTCCACCCCATTAAAAGGATTTTGTCCTCAAAATCTCAAGCAAAAAGAGAAGGGTGAGTATGTAACATTTCATCTCTCAACTCCCAAGTGGCTTCTTCCAGACCATGATATTTCCACAAAACTTTTACCAACTCAATCTCTTTGTTCTTCAATTGCTTTAATTGGGAGTCAAGGATCTTCACCGGTAGCTCTTCATAGGTCAGATTCTCATGTATATCCAAAGGCTCAACAGTAAGAACATGAGAAGAGTCCTTCACATACTTCTTCATCACAGAGACATGGAACACATTATGAATCTTATCATAGGAAGGAGGTAAGGATAAGAGGTATGCACACTCTCCGACCTTATCTAAGATTTCAAATGGTCCAACATAGCGGGGACTCAACTTGCCTTTAACTTTAGATCTAGCAATAGAACTAATAGGCTTGATCTTCAGAAATGCATAGTCACCCACTAGGAAGTTAACATCAGACCTTTTCTTGTCAGCATACATCTTTTGTCAGTCTTGAGCAGCTTTCATGCATTTCTTTATCAACTGCACCTTTTCTATCATCATTTTCATGTCATCAATCTTCACTAGAGAACGTTCACCGACATCATCCCAATGCAAAGGTGAATGACATGGTCTACCATAGAGAGCTTCAAAAGGTGGCATGCCAATACTAGCTTGGTAGCTATTATTGTAAGAAAAATTAGCTAATGGAAGATATTGATCCCATGCACCACCCCAATCCATCACACAAGCATGAAGCAAGTCCTCCAGAATCTGAATTGTTCTCTCAGATTGACCATCAGTCTGCGGGTGGTCAACAGTATTGAAATGCAAGTCAGTACCCATCTCCTCCTGAATCTGACCCCATAAATGAGAAGTAAACTTTGGGTCACGATCAAAAACTATTACCTCAGGTACTCCATGCAAGCGTCGATCCACTCACTGTACCACTGAGCCATATCTGCAACTTTGTAATTGGTTTTTAAAGGCAAGAAATGAGAAGATTTTGTAAGCCAATCAATAACCACCCAAACATCATCATAACCTTTCTTGGACTTGGGGAAACCAGTAACAAAGTCCATTGTGATCTTCTCCCACTTCCATTCTGGAATTTTAAGAGGGTGAAGAAAACCACCAGGTCGTTGTTGTTTGATCTTGACTTACTGATACGTCAAGAACTTCACGATGAATAAAGCTATATCATTCTTCATGTTCTTCCACCAGATGCTTTGTTGTAAGTCCTTGTACATTTTTTTTGTGCCAGGATGGATAGTGTACTTGGACCCATGTTCTTCACTCATCACTTTTTGTCTCAGATCACCCACATCAGGAATCCACAACCTTTATCTGAAGTGGACAACACCATCTACTCCGACGGAGAAGTCAGATTGTAATTTCTCCGTCAAGGCCTTCATCTTTTCCATCTCAGAGCTTTCCAACTGTGCATAAATGACTTCTGAGATCCAAGTCGGTGTAACAGTCAAACTAGCCAAATGGACACACAACTTGTCTTCATCCACTGAATCGACAAGTTGAGGTTGCCAACTAGTCACATATTCGATATTTTTGCGCACCAAACATCTCAGAGTAGCACAAACGACATTCTTCTTGCGACTTAAAGCATCAGCTACAACTTTTCTTTACCAGGATGATAGGTGATGGCGAAGTCATAATCTTTGAGATATTTCATCCACCTTCACTATCGTAGATTTAGATCCTTCTGTGTCAATAGGTACCTCAAGATTTTATGGTCGGAGAAAACTTCACACCATAGAGATAATGTTGCCATATTTTCAGAGAATGAACGATGGCAGCAAGCTCTGAATCACGTGTAGGCCAATTAGCTTCATTCAGTTTTAATTGGCGGTAAGCATAGGAGATCACCTTTCCATTTTGCATTAAAACACACCCTAATCCTTATTTAAAAGCATCAGTGTAGATGATATAGGGTATGCCTTCAATAGGCAAGGCAAGAATGGGAGCAGAAGTCAAACACTCCTTCAGCTTTTGGAAACTGTTCTCACATTCTAGTGTCCAAGAGAACTTGACCTCCTTTCACGTCAGCTTGGTTAAATGCAAGGCCAACTCAGAGAAGTTCTTGATAAACCTTCGATAGTAATCTACTAAGCCAAGGAAACTATAGATCTCTGAGGGATTCTTTGGAGATTTCCACTTGGTCACAACTTCTACCTTTGTAGGATCAACAACTATATGTCTAGCAGAAATCACATGACCTAGAAACATCACTTCCTTTATCCAGAACTCACACTTTGAGAATTTTTCATAGAGTTGATTTTCTCGTAGTATGTTGAGTACAATCTGCAGATGCTCACGATTTTGTTCTAACATCTCAGAATAAACCAAAATGTCATCGATAAACACCACCACGAACTTGTCAAGGTATGGGTGAAACACTCAGTTTATTAGCGAGAGGTCCCAGGATCGAGCCTAGGCCATGAGATGAATAGAATGGCCAATTAAAGAAAAAACACTCGGTACATCAAGTCCATGAAGGCAGTAGGGGCATTTGTCAAGACGAAAGGCATGACCATGAATTCGTAATTCCCATAGCGAGTTCTGAATGTCATCTTCAGGACATCATCATCCTTGACGCACATCTGGTAGTAGCCACTTCGTGGATCCATCTTAGAGAACATAGTGGCCAACTTCAGCTAGTCGAATAATATGTAGATGCGAGGCAAAGGATAACAGTTCTTCACTGTCACTTGGTTAAGCATGCGGTAGTCCATATACATCCGCATCCAACCATCGTTCTTCTTCATGAACAGGATAGGGGCTCCCCAAGGTGAAACACTGGGGTAGATGAAGCCCATGTCAAGAAGCTCTTCTAGCTGCTTCTTCAGTTTGACAAGCTTGGCAGGGGCCAAGTGGTAAAGCATCTTGGATATTGACGAAGTTCCAGGTACAAGCTCAATGGAGAACTCCACCTCCCGAGTTGGTGGCAAACCATATAACTCCTCGGGAAATATGTCCGGGAAGTCCTTCACCACATCTATGTGGTCGAGAGAAGGAGGTGTAGCCTCGAGGGCTATAGAGGCTAAGAAAGCTCTATACCCTTATGAGACTAGCTTTTCAGCTTTGATGGCGGAGATAACAAATTGCTGATCTTCTCGCTTCCTACCCTTGACACACAATCTTCCCTCAATAGGATGTGACAAACTAACCTTTGATTCTTCACAAAACAAAATAACTTTGTACCTCTTCAACCAATCCATTCCCAGGATGACATCAAAGGTGCTCATTTCGAGCAAGATGAAATCTGAGGGAAACATTACACCAGATATATAGAGGTCCATGGTTGGAGTTTGGAGATACGAAGAGCAGATCTTACCACTAGGGGTTTTTACATCTAATATATGATACATATACTCAGATTATATTTCTAACATAGAAGCAAGCTGACATGATATGAAGGTATTGGATGAGCCAGAATCAAATAGTGCCTTTATAGGATGAAATTAAGATGCAAGGTACCTTTAATAACTTGATTATCTTCGCATGCTTCCTCAAAATTGAGAGCAAACACTCTCCCATTCCTCCTCTCCACTGGCAGTCACCTAAGGTTTTGGTTGTTGTTGTTATTATTCCGCAGAGGCAGATTCTACCTTGGCTGCTATGG
This sequence comes from Alisma plantago-aquatica, assembly GCA_963693085.1. NCBI lineage: Eukaryota > Viridiplantae > Streptophyta > Magnoliopsida > Alismatales > Alismataceae > Alisma > Alisma plantago-aquatica. Next base: position 537,318,256 of record OY856414.1, on the reverse strand, counting down.
CTGTTGGGCATTATTCTATCCTTGCTGGAAACAGGGGAATAGTGGTCGGATATGCCCAACTTGGCCACACTCGTGGCAGGTCGGAGGAGGTTAGTTGTCTCTACGAGTAGGTGCATTGTTGACAGGACATGTCCCTGGAGGATGGTGGTAAGAACACCTATTACACCGATCACGTCCGTGTTTCTCATTCTGGGTAGGGTTCTTCCTCTTGTTGTTGTTGTAGCCATTATTGTGTCCATAGGATTGGAATCCTAGGTAGGACTCGATGGCCATGGCCTTATCCACCATCTGCTAGAAGGTGAGTGGAAGATATGGAATAAGACTTCAGCCCACTTGGTAGTTCAGGCCGTCTAAGAACAACGTTGCCCTTCTTTCAGCTCCAAGGTCAGTGGCATAGCATTCCAGAAGTAGGAACCATTGGATGTAGTCAGACACACTCTTGCTTCCCTACCTAAGCTCAACTTCCTTCTTCCTCAGGAAGGCAGGACATATGTACTTCTCCCTGAAGAGCTTCAGGAACTAGTCCCACTTCATGGTAGAGGTGTCTTGAGTGCGAGCGACACCATTCCACTAGACACGTGCTGGTCCGTCCAACACATACGTCGTGACTTTATATAGGCACTAAGGTTTTAGTCACCCTGCCACTTGGTGAGGTGCGGTAGGTGCCTCACCCTACATTGGGATGACTTTGTGTCTTAATATATTCATGCTATGTGATTATTATTGTGGTGATTGGTTATGGCAGTTTTCTCTCTCTTATTCATATACTTGCCTCATTCCTTTTGAAATCTCTTAGTGTAGAGAATCTTTTATATTGCAATGCTTTCGATTATTTTATTGTCCTTTGCCTTTATTGACACATACATTTTTATCTATCTCTTACTGGGTGATCCCAACCACCCAGATTAGGATCAGTGTACACATGGAAGCTTGGTGAACCTACCTAAGGCTAAGGAGATCTTGCACATCTAGATAGCTTGGACTAGTTGCATAAACTTTTGTTATGTTGTTTGTGGAGACAAGTTGTATTAGTTTAAGTCTTCCTCTACCTAGATCCTATGCTTGTATAAAGTTGTACTCCCATTTGGGAAATTTTTATAATGTACTCTTTATACATTTTGAATAAAGTCAAGTTTTAAATTCCGCTACTTCCCATTGATTCTTTGTTTGCCATTTATAGTAGAGAGTTGATTTCATCTCTTTATAGTGTGGTATCAGAGCATCAAGGTAGTCGGATTCTTGACTAATTCAATTGTCTCCTAGTTAGAACCCTTATCTTGTATAGTTTCCCTATAGAAAGTTTTTCACCTTAGAGTTGACCTATGATGAAAGTTTGATTTAGAATCATAATAATTTCATATTAGAAATAAAATTTGTCAACTTTTTGGTGAATTGTCTATTGAGTAGCTATTAGAGCAAGAAGTTGAAGTGATGGTGTCTAGAAAGGTTCAGAGCTTGGGGGCTGGAAAAATTTTCCTCCGCCCCACTAGCTTGGTAACGAGGACTCCTGAGCTCATATGACCTGGTCTGGCCTGATCTGATACCAACAACTCGAAATAGTCTATCTTTGGGCATGTTGCCTATTTGTTGAATACCTTAGGAAAACCCTAAGTGATGATTTGATCTCATACACAAAAATCATCCTTAAATACCTTATACTCCAATGTTTAGGTTTTAGTGTACCCTATGTTACACCTTGAAGTTTGGTTAGTAAATCCTTTTAGTGTTGAATGTTATGTACCCTTTTACCCTTAGCTTAGTTTGACTTAGTCGACCCTTTAAGGGGTGGAGTGAGGGTAATGGTGTTAGTACCCTATTTGGTTTTGCAAATCTGATTTCGAGGATGAAATCCCTTTTTAGGGGGATGATATCCCAATTAAAAGCAAAAACAAATACCTTTAGAGTTAGAAACCCTATCTATGTGGACATATGTACATAATAACTTATGTGAACAAGAATTTACCAAGCAAGTTATACTTGTAATTCAACTTGTTTGTTTATACACACGTGTATACGTAGTAAGTCATATAGGAATAATTAATATGCTTGAACCTTAATATATTCTTTATGCAAATAATAATTAGTTATTCATTAATAATTGTGAATATACATAACGTTGACTATGCCACCCTAATGGTAAAATGTGTATGGATAATGCACCCTAAGGATGCTTTAACATGTAACGATCATGTTGACCTAAACCCTAATATGTAATCATCTAGCTTTAAAAACATATATACACACACACACACACACACACACACATATATATATATATATATATATATATATATATATCCTTAATGCCTTTCATGATACATTAGTGACATTAGGTGTCATCATCACATAATATATCTTGATACATATAAATGGATTATAGTGACAAAGATATCAATATATGTTAGGTATATCACCTTGTTCTCTAATGAACACCTCATCATAACTTGATATATGAATTAATTCATTAATATTTAATGTGTTACATATTATTCACTAAAATGCATAAAATGACTCAAACATGATAATGAATAATTGGATTCACATAAATATTCATAAAGGCCTAATGTGAATTAAAATATGTATAATTTATAATATGAAGTGTAATGGATGAAAAAGATTAATGATGTCATTAATATGAGTATGAAAGATGATATGACAATGTGCAATATGAACATTATTTGGAATTATTATAGGCGTAATAACTTGTTGGATAATATTAACTTTTCTACAAAATAATATGTGATAATCCTACATGATGAAGTTAATGGAGAATAATATCAAGTTATTAAGGTTTGTGATCTAATGCACCTATAAATGTTAAATGGCTTAGTAAACCCTAATTGTGCTTAAAACCCTTGATGAGGGAAATACATATGATATAATGTTGAGATGTAATTGTTTGGGAATAAAATGTGGCATAATTGATGGATAATAAATATGTTGCCTCTTCATGATGGATCTTATGCTAATAAGACAAAATGTTGTTTATGTTGTGTTTGATAATAGGTTATAGGTTTTGTGGAAACCTTAGTGAGACTTGGCTTATGTGTAGAGCTTTTAGTACCTATCTAGTTGTTTAAGGTTGGGATGTTGCACACTCGCCCTCTCTTCCCTCTTGTTGTGATTTCGGGGACGAAATCCTCTCTAAGGGGTGGAGTGTTGTAACATACTAAAATCCAGGGTCTTCCCTACGATTTACCCACTTTTGACCTTTTCTTGGCCTTCTAGTCCATTTGGACCTTTTATATAAATTTCCCATCCTTTTGGATCATTTTTGGACTCAATGTGCAATTTGAGCATTAATGATGGTGAAATTCCTTTTTTACCCCCATTTATGATAATAAAGGGGTGTCTGCCCAAATAACCGACTTAAGGAAATAATTAAGGACTAATAATGCAAAATGGAGTTTTATGAGAGATAATAAGTGGATAATGTTAATTTGGAGCTCTTATATCTTTTAGGATAAGATATGAGCAAAAATATGTAATAGAATTAATTATGGGTGTAATTAACCTAATTTCCTTCTCTCTCCTCAAAAATGATAATAATATATATAAATAGAATATAATGGTGAGATTTTTCTCTTAAAGTTAATAATGGATGGATATCTCAAAATTCACTCATATAATCTGTTAAAAGAAGTCTTTTCATATAACTCATTCATTTTAATATATTTATATACACTTTAATGAGAAATATATTTATTAAGGGCCTTATTGGATATAAATACAAAATCTTATTATATAGCATAGTTCTAAATGCTAATATGAACCTATGGTCCAAATTTGGTGGCTTTTGGACTTCATTTGACCCTTCAAATCCATTTTATAAGCTTTTAATAAAGAGTAACTTTAACATTTAATCGATATCATTTAAATGTCAATGTAACACTAATGTTCTGCCATTAATCCCTATCGCACGCCCCATAGATCACCTAGCTCTAGTTTAAGCGCTTGATGATCCAAAATTGAGGAGGTCATCTTCCTCCTCCAACCATTAGGACAGACCCGACCGCCTAGCTCCTCGACCTCTCTCTCTCTCTCCACGCTACACTATTTGAGATGATTTTCTCCGATTCACTTTGTCTCTTCACGACAAATCTTTTGAGAGTTCTCTCGCCTCCTCTCATGTCGTAAGGAGGAAACACCCAACATGCCTCCTCAATTCGTCTCCACCATAGCCACACAAAGGGACCTTCGCCCATTCTCGCACCTATTTAAGGCCGAGTCAAGTACCCTCAGCCCCCGAGAAAATCTCCTCCACCTCCAATTTGGTCCCTAGCACCCCAAAGCTACCCAAACTCCTTCTTCCTTCTCGGTGGTGAACACGGACGAGAACCGGAGCTTCCAGTCATTTCAATCCAATTCATTTAGCGGCGAGCATCCTTGACCCACTTTCTTCGCTCTTCCCTTATCATTTTGGCCTGAGTTGCCCCAGAACGACGAGTCATATAGCCCACCAGGCCGCCGTCGCCGACACCATTCATTTTCATGTTCGTGTGCTCCTCCGCCCGTGCTGAGGGGAGGGTTTGATTCATTTTTCCTTCACGAACTCGATGGAGTGCCCATCTTCGACCTTTCTTCTCGTTTTAAGCTTTCTGATCGGTTTTCGTTTCCCCTATTCCTTGGCCTTTTCCACCGCATCTGGAGGCCCTGGTGACCATCACCCTATGGCGAGGGATTCACCGGCTTCTCTGTGCCTCGACGTATTCATTTGTGGCCTTCCACATTAGCTTCTTGATCTGTTGGCGCGAGTTCAGACTGGAGTCGAGCTCTAGTTGCCTGCCCATCACCATGGTCATGGTTGGAGCATACCAGGTCAGGAAATGACCAGGGTGCCCACGCCTGTGCAATCAACCGATCAAGTGCCTTGGGCATTATCGTCATTCCGCCCCTGGTTCTCTCTCGCTACCACGAACAATCGGTTTGTTCAATGACTAGAGTTCCCCTGTGACTGTAATAGATCTATTTAACCCACAAGGGTATTTTGGTAATTTCGCCCTCTGCTCAATCGCCCTTGGCGCAAGACTTTTAGCCGACATGGATTTTTCTTGCATTCTGATTGGCTAATTTTACTTAATTCATAGTAAATCGATCCATGATCAGAAAAATGCAAATAAATAGTCGTTGGGAAGGATTTTTCATGTTGAATCTGATTTTATTATTCCTGAGTCCCAATTATGATTCCTTTTTCGAAGTTTTATTTGGATACCTATTTGATTATATTAAATGATAGAAAATGTGTAATTAATCTATTTTAACTCCAAATTGGGTAGTAAAATATGTTTTCTTAATCAGGGGAATGTGACTAATTGATTGGACTAGGTTTTGAAACTTAAATCATGGTTTTGAAAATAAGTTCCAAAATTAGGGTTTTTCCTATGCTTTATGCCTTAATATATACTAATACATGTGTAATGTTTATAACTAGGGAAAAATGGAAGTGAAACAATATGATTGGTGAAAGTAATGGTAATGAATCTAGATCAGGTATGTGAAGCCTATATCATATGTGATACTTTATTTGTGTATGTGAAAACCTATTGGTGTATGTGAAGCCTATTTTGGTATGTGAAAACCTATTGGTGTATGTGAAGCCTATTTCGTATGTGAAAACCTATTTGTGTATGTGATAGCTATTGGTGTATGTGGATCCTATTTTGGTATGTGATACTTAATTGTGTATGTGATTCCTATTATATGTGTGGAATGCATGAATGTGAAATCTATGTGCAAACAATCCTAATCCTTCAGTTGGGTCTTATCCAACCCTACAAACATTTTTTGCTAGCCTTGATATCCTCCTAAATGCCTTTATTTGGATCTTTACTTATTTGATGCTTCTAATTCCAATTATGGCTCATTCATTTGAATTATGTGAATCTTTCTACCACTTATTTTGGCTCATTTACTTGGAAATATTGTATATTGTTGTTGCTTATGTTGGTTCCTTTATCTCATGGGTTTTATTCCCAAATGCTATGATGCAAATGTTACTTTTATATTTTCACTACTGCCAAGTGAACTATTAAGCATGATGTATTTTAGGCCAAATGACAATGTAGTGTACATGAGTACAAACCACCCATAGGGCACTGAGGTTTTAGTCCTCCTGTCGGGCACTGGGGTTTTAGTCCCCCCTGCCATTTTATATTAGGCACTGGGGTTTTAGTCCCCCTGCCACTTTATATAGGAACTGGGGTTTTAGTCCCCCTGCCACTTGGTGAGGTCCGGTAGGTGCCTCACCCTACATTGGGATGACTTTGTGTCTTAATATATTCATTCTATGTGATTATTATTGTGGTGATTGGTTATGGAAGTTTTCTCTCTCTTATTCATATACTTGCCTCATTCCTTTTGAAATCTCTTAGTGTAGAGAATCTTTTATATTGCAATGCTTTAGATTATTTTATTGTCCTTTGCCTTTATTGACACATACATTTTTATCTATCTCTTGCTGGGTGATCCCAACCACCCAAATTAGGATCAGAGTGCGCATGGAAGCTTGGTGAACCTGCCTAAGGCTAAGGAGATCTTGCATATCTAGATAGCTTGGACTAGTTGCATAAACTTTTGTTATGTTTTTTGTGGAGACAAGTTGTATTAGTTGAAGTCTTCCTCTACCTAGATTCTATGCTTGTATAAAGTTGTACTCCCATTTTGGAAATTTTTATAATGTACTCTTTATACATTTTGAATAAAGTCAAGTTTTAAATTCCGCTGCTTCCCATTGATTCTTTGTTTGCCATTTATAGTAGAGAGTTGATTTTAGCTCTTTACATGTATCATATGGGCACGGGAGTCCTCGTAAACCAAGCTAGTGGTGTGGAGGAAAATATTGCTAGCCCCCAAAACCCTGATCCATTCTAGACACCTTTGCTTCAACTTTATGTCCTAATAGTTGTCTGAAGGCTCTGATACCATGTTGTAAAGAGGCGAGATCACCTCCTTACTAAAATTTAAAGAAAGTATAAACCATCCATATTTTTAGAGAAAAAAAAGATATTGAGGGATGCATTATAATATTCCAAGTAAATAAGCATCCAATAGATACATTACAAAATGTCAATAGCAGCGGAAATAAAAGTACTAAGCCTATTACACGGATTTCATTGTTCATTCCATGATTATTCCCAAAAGAAAAAGATAAGAGAAAATGATCTAGCTATAGAAACCTACACATCCTTTCTGAAATCTTGAGATCTACTCCTAAGATGAATTCCTTCAAACTTGTCCTTCTCCTTACTCAGCACCAACACCTGGGTGGTTGGGAAAGCACCCAACAAAAGGGGAAAGAAAACAAGGTATGTGTCATAAAACTAGTCTAGGATAACAAGATAAGTAAAGAAAATAAGAACAGGCTAGGGTTCATCACAAGATGAAGATAACAAGAGTATGAGGCTATATTCAAAAGAAACTTGCCATTAACAATTTTATCAAAAAGGATTTGCATGTAAGATAATTATGTCTACCTAACTAAGTAGGGTTGAGGCACCTACTGGACCTCTAACCTATAGGTGAGGGGAGAATAAGACATTCCCAATTACCTACAAAATTATATAGGGGAGAATAAAAACATTCCCCAGAGCGATTAAATACATTCCCTCTATGGGTGGTTGTACATAAGTACCACTACTTTAAATTAAATAGAACATAAATCCACATGCTAGAAAAGTAGTCATGGCAATAGTAGTCATAATATTCAATAAGCATGGCAGTGGGGTATAAGACAAGAAGAAATTATAATCTAATTTGAGATATGAACACCATTACAATTCAAGAATAGAATATTTAGGGTTCATTTAAGCCTCATTAGGGAAATATATGGTTTGGATACAATTATCCCAACATAGGTTGTAAGGAATGCACATACCTCTCTTACTGATATCAATTACTAATTTTCACCACTTTAATTGAGTCCAAGTTCCACTTTGCCTATTTTCAATGTATTAACATGTATTAGAGTACATAGTGCACATTAATATATAGAAACCCTAATTTCAGAACATTTTAGAAAAATTCGGATTTAGCTTTTGAAAATATCACCAATGAACTTATTAGGTTCTCCTGATGAAGAAAACATATTCTTATGTTAATTTGGAGTTATGATGATTAAGATGTAATTTTTATGGATTTTATGCATTAAATTCGTTTTACAAAAATCACCCTTCGTCAAACAATGAAATCAGACACTGAAAATATTTTTATTATATAGAGATTAATTTTCCAATCCAAAAATATTTAATTGTCAAATTTGTATATGTGGTTTAGAAGATATGATTTTTTCAATATTGACCAATAGGAAATTGCCACATCATCAAACCGATCGAGATAATTGACGAGAGAGGGAGAGGGAGAAAATACCATTTGACCCAAGATCAGGTTCAAAGTTGCATAGGTATCCAAACTAGTGCTTCTAGAGAAGGTAAAATAGCAAGAAACCAAAACCCTAGAAGAACATGGTAAAAAGAGATGGAAATCATCGATTTTCAACATAGAAGCATGAGTTTTAAGCATGTACTAAGCAATATATGAGAAGGGGGTTAACAAAACTTTCCTATAGGAAGGTAAGAAGGTCCCAACAGAAAGGATCCCGAAATTTGAAGGTCTGATTGCTACAAGCCAAGCTCCTTTCTTGAGCAAAGATCACCTTCTCCACGTTAGAGGTGCAAACCCTAGCAAAAGAGCATGGAGATGAGATGTTTTAGGGTTCTAGGTGGAGTTTTACCATGTATGGTCATGGTTTTGACCTAGAAGAAGGTGGGAGGATACTAACAACATGAAAATAGGGAAGGAAAGGAGGATTCTTACTAGTTTTGGTCAAAATCACCAAGGAGGAGATTGAGAAATCCTAAATAGAGAAATTTGGAACCTTAGGAGCCTTCTTCACCAAGGTAGGCACCTTCTTTTACCTTGGGACAAAAACTTCGTGGAAAAACATAGAAGGGAAGATGCTCTAAGCTATAAGAAAGAGAAGGATATGATTGCTTCTTGGATTTGGAGGTTGGAAGGGGTAGGCATGGCTTTATAAAGAAGGGGTCAAGCATGAGGTGTCTATGTGACTTTCCATGTGTCCTTAGGCTAGGGCTTCATGACCATGCAAGAGGACAGCTCATGGACTCTTCTTGCATATAAAAAGTAGGTCCTAAGACCCCCTAGATCCTTTTAGGCCATTCCCACCGTCCTTCAAAGAAAGAAATAACCCCATTGGTTGATAGATTTTAAAGAAAAGCACATTTATAAAGAGGGTAATCCCTATAATGCCCTTAGAAAGTAACACCTTCAAAACAAGGTGCAACCAGGTGCCCCATGGTTCAAAATCTCGTGAATGGTAAGGGAATATCTAAGGATTGAAATTAAGGTGATAATTTGCAAAGAAAACCTCCCAATTGGGTAAAGTACATAATAGTCCAGAATGTACCTAAAATTGTAGAATTTGCACAAACAACATCCAAACCGAACCAAATTTGAAATTTAGGCTCATTTTATGTTTTCAAATCATATAAAAAAGTTATATTAAGGTTTAGAGCAATTTATTATATTAATTAAGCTTTGATTGAGGTAGTTGTGCATAAACCCTTATAATTGTACAATTAGTGAATAAATGTTCACTAAACCACTATAAATTCCACTAATTAAACATAAATGATATAAAGGATAGAAATGAAAGGGAAACTTGGGAAAAAGGTTTACATGGATATTACATCTAATATTCATTATGTTACACATGTCATAACCCAAGACCATCATGGTTTCTACCCTACACTCTAGGGTGTGTCTCATCCAAAACAAGGTAGGAACAAGACACCAACACTAGGGGTAACTAGGTCACTTAGCACCAAGAGACTTGTCCTAACATCACTATGTCAAATACAACCTCAAAGGAGCATCTCGACCAAAAGATATTAAGGTTGTGACCACCATGAGGTAAGTGTCATGGCCACACCAAGGTACACTGTCGAGGTCTCAAAATAGAACTAAAACAAAGAATAGTACCATGGTCACCATGAAGGAAAAACTCAAGAAACCGATCACCAAACCTTAAAGAATAGGTCAAGGAACCACCAGGAAAGAACCTCTTCCAAAGCAAGGAAAATCAGGCTCAAGACAACCAAGACTGAACCAAACATCTATCCCACTTCTAGGTACATGAACGCAATGCCTGGGGGCAACATCAAGGGCAAAACTTAGAGAACAACCTCCATAAATCATCATCTACTAAAATAGGTACACATAGATTAGGGTTTCAGATTTCTCCCAAACCAAGCAAGGTAACTCCACCAAATGAGCTCTAGAGATTACCACTAAGTACAAGCATGATGAGGAAGTAATCTAGAGAGAGAAGATAGTAATAAAAATGCATAAAGAAGTGCAATAATAGAGTAGGTTTAGTGGTATATAACCCGCCTTAAGATGATCACCACCAAGAGCTCCAAACTCCAAGATCAAGAGCTCTAAGAACACAATCCAAGGGTTGAATAAGATTCACTAAAAGCTCCACACTCATCTACAAGAGCACCTCAATTAGAAGAAGACACAAAGGTCAAAGACAGCCCAACAAAAGAAGAAAATAAGCTCTTAGTTGAACCAAAAGAGAAAGGGAGAAAGGGAGGAGAAATCCTCTTCACACTTGGGTCTAGCTTGTCAAAACATGGTCTATGACCCTTGTGATGAAGTTTTATCTCCCAAAACGACCACCATGGAAGAACCATGTTCTAGGGACGAGAATAGAGAGGAAGAGGAAGGTAGGAGATCAAAAGAAACATCAACTTAGAAGACAAACACTTACCAAGGATGGAGGACAAGCTCAGATTATCACCACTACCACATGCAAGAGGATATTTATTCCCCAAGCCCCAAGGACAAACCTCCTTGCTCCACCAAGCTCCAAAAAAAGAAAGGAAGGAGGAAGAAGATAGATGGCCGTAAGGGTTGCAAGCAAGAAGAGATAAGGGGTTATATAGATTGAAGAAGAGAGAGCGCAATAGGTGAGGTGTCAACGCACTAAGGGACCGAAGGGAAACTTTTCCTCATAAAAGACCAACATGCACCCACATGGGACTACTTAAGCATGACATGCAAGACATGGTGATACACTCTAGGTAGTGTCTCCACCACCATGGACTCCCACATGGTCGTGGTCTTGAACCTCCTAGGTTGCACCATCCATGGTCACGACACCACATATCACCATCTCCTCTAGGTTGAGACAAATCACCTCCACAAACCCTAGGTCAAGACAACCCCAACTAGGTCAACCATCTCGACCCAAGACCACCCTAGACTACTTAGGTCACAACTCAAGTTCAAGACAACCCATCCTACACACATGGGTCAAGATACTCAACACTCACACCAACCCTAATCACCACCTAGGGTGATACTCCTCAACCAAAGTTCAAACAAGGCACCCTCCTATTTCTATTTCCTCTAGATGATGTCTAGAAAGAGAGGGAACACTCTAGAGGAGGAAAATTGCACATGAACCCCCTACATTGGGTAAATTTCAATTTGCAACAAAACTAGCACCGAATGCACAACCTTCATCCAAACAAGCTTAAACTTGAAACTTAATCTCTCCACAAGCCCTAATTTCATCTTAAAAGATTAGAGCAAGGCTGTAAGCACATGATTAAGCCAAAGCAACATGGTTACCCCAAAACGCAGGTTAGGGTCCTTACAAGCCATAAACCCCTAACAAGCATTTTCCCCCCAAAATCCTAAGAGAAAAGAGAGGAGTACTTCATCTTCATCTCTTCCTCCAGAGCCCATGTGGCTTATTCAACACCATAGTGATGCCACAAAACCTTCACGAGTATTATGTCCTTCTTCTTCAGCTTCTTCACTCTTTTGTCAAGGATCAACACTAGACCTTCAGCAAAGGAGATATCTTCATCAAGCTCTACTAGCTGCATCACTAAGTCTGTATTAGGATGGCACTTCCTCAACTTACTCACATGAAACACTAGATGCAACTTGTGCAACTCAGGTGGAAACTCCAACTTGTAGGCCACCTTCCTAACATGTGCCACCATAGGGTAAGGTCCCATAAACCTAGGAGCCCACTTACCCTTCTTCCCAAACCTATAAACACATTTCCAAGGAGAGGCCATGAGGTACACTCTATCTCACACTTAGAACTCCAAAGGTCTATGACAGTTATCTACATAAGACTTTTGCCTGTATTGAACTACCTTCAACTGTTGTTCGGTCACTTTGATCTTTTTTTTCGTCTGTAGCACAAGGTCGGGACCAAGAAGCTAATACTCTCCTATCTCATACCAACACAACAGAGACCTGCAACACCTCCCATACAATGCCTCATACGGTTCCATGTCGATGCTACTATGATAACTATTATTGTAGGTCAATTGTATGAGACTGAGGTGAATGTCCCAACTACCCAAAAATTGAAGAACAGAAGATCCCAACAGATCCTCTAAGGTTTGAATGGTCCTCTCAGATTGACCATCTATCTGTGGGTGGAAGGTAGTGCTAAACCTCAATTGCATACCCAAAGCTGTGTGCAGTTGCTCCCAAAAGAAACTCGTGAATTGGGGACCTCTGTCAAATACGATGGTAGTTGGAACTTCATGCAAGTGCACTATCTAATCAACATAGACATGGGCAAGCTTCTTAGTTCTATATGTCATCTTGATAGGAAGAAAATGCACTAACTTGGTCAACCTGCTAATGATCACCCAAATGGAATCATGACATTTTTCTATCCTAGGAAGACCAACCACAAAGTCCATATTTACATGATCCCATTTCCACTGTGATATAGGCAACAGTTGCAACATTCTTGCATGCTTTTCATGTTCAAATTTAACTTGCTGACATACAACACATCTCAGTAGGATCTCTTCTACATCAAAATGCACTGACTTAGTCAACCTGTCAACGATCACCCATATGGAATCATGACATTTGGCTATCCTAGGAAGACCAACCACAAAGTCCATAGTTACATGATCCCATTTCCACTGTGGTATAGGAAATAGTTGCAATGTTCTTGCATGCTTTTGATGTTTGAATTTAACCTATTGACATACAATGCATCTCAGTAGGATCTCTTCTACATCTCGCTTGAAGCCATGCCACTAATACATGTCCTTCAGGTTATGATACATCTTGGTGCTACCTGGGTGCATAACATACATAGATGATTGTACCTCTTCCAACATCATCTTACATAGATCATCTGCATTAGGAATGACTGCTCTATCTTGATAACAAATTGTCCCATCATCTGACTCATGGAAGCCATCACACTTCTCACTACCAAACTCCGATCTAATCTACTGTATCACAGTATCAACCTATTTTACCTCTCTGATCTACTATCTCAATGTGGGCTTCACCTGCAACTATGCAAATAATCCCGCTAGCAAGGAAATTTCCAGCTTAACATTCATCCAACGTAGGGAGATCTGCATGTCACAGTTGTGGCACACAAAAGAACTCAACTGGGCTCTATCCATAGGAGAAGATGAAGACTTGCTTCTCAACGTATCTGCCACAACATTAGCCTTCCCTGGATGGTAATCAATTGTGCAATCATAGTCCTTGATTAACTCTATCCAGCACCACTATTTCATGTTCAACTCCTATTGTGAGAAGATGTACTTTAGGTTCTTGTGATACATGAAGATCTTACACTTCTCTCCATATAGGCAGTTCCTCCAGATCTTCAAAGCATGGACCACAACAACAAACTCTAGGTTGTGGGTCAGGTAGTTCTCCTCATGTTTCTTAAGCTTCTAGGAAGCAAAAGAAACTACTTATTTGTCTTGCATCAGCACACAACCCAATCCATTCCTGGACACATAAAAAACGACTATACCCTTCCCTTTCTCAAGAAAGACCAACACTAGTGCACTTGTCAACTTCTCCTTCAATGTATGAAAACACGCTGCACATCCTTCCTTGTCAACTTTTTTAGGGGCAAAGCAATAGTACTGAAGTTCTTGATGAATCTCCTGTAATAACCTGCCAAACCCATAAAACTATGCAAATCTATTGGTGTCCTTGGTTTCTCCCACTCTGTCAAAGACTCAACCTTCTTAGGATCTACATGAACCCCCTTAGCAGATATGACATGCCCTAGGAAAAGCCACTTCTTCCAGCCAGAACTCACACTTGTTGAACTTGGCATAAAGTTGATGATGCCTCAACACGGTCAATGCCTGACAGATATGTTGCTCATGATGTTGGCGATCACGGCTATATATCAGTATGTCATCTATGAAGACCACAACAAATTGGTTAAGAAATGACCAAAACACCATGTTCATCAAGTCCATGAATGTTGTTGGTGCATTGGTTAGCCCGAACAACATAATCACGAACTCATTGTGACCATACCTCATTCTAAAAGTCGAATTAGATATGTCATCCTCCTTGATCCTCAGCTGGTGATATCTTGATCTCAGGTCTATCTTTGAGAACACTGTCACACCAAACAACTAATCAAATAGGTCATCTATCCATGGTAAAGGATACTTGTTCTTGATCGTCACCTTGTTCAACTACATGTAGTCTATACACAACCTCATGGACCCATCTTTCTTTTTTACAAACAACATAGAAACACACCAAGGTGATGTACTCGACCTGATAAAACCTTTGTCAAGTAGCTCTTATAACTGTCTCTTTAATTCTTCCATCTCTGTTGGAGCCATCATGTATAGTGTCGGGGCTATTGGTTGCGATTTGGGAACTACATTGATCTCAAAATCAATCTCTCAGGGTGGGGAAACACCTGGAAACTCCTGAAGAAACACGTTCTCAAACTCTCTGACAATTGGCACCTCCTAGATACTAGGACTCCTCACCTCAGTATTCAGAACATGTGCTATGAATGCCTCACAACCTTGTCTCTACAACTTCCCCGCCACCATCTACACCACCAAACACGTCGGAAGAATCTTCCTATCTCTCAGGAACATCCATGTCTAACGACCATCTACAAATGTCACCTGTTGGGAAATGCAATCCAAGACCACTCTATACTTCTCCAAGGTGTCCATTATAAGGATTACATTGAATCCATGCATGTCAAGTGGTATGAGATCCAATTGAATGGTGTGCCCTAAAAATGAAAGGACACATTATGGACAAACCTCGAGCAACACTATAGAACCAACTAATAGGGTTTCTAACAACAAACTATCTCTCCTACGACTAATAGGAAAAAGACAACTATCAAGCACCTCATGAGTGACAAAAGAGTGTGCTGCACCCGGGTCAACCAAAACAACTATGAAGCAAGAAGAAGATAAATCAAAATGAAGTAACTCCATCTGACTTGTTACTACTCATGGGTTTACTAGTGCCTCCGGCTGACTCATGGCATAGAATATAGCAATTGCTTGTTGTTGCCCCTATCCTCTGCTCCCTTGAGCAGATGACCCAACCTGCAATGCTTGCCCACATCCTCATCCTTCTGTACTGCTAAATTGTTGCCTCTGTGAGACCTATTGGCTCTACCTCAATTGTTGGGTCACCTCATCGTCTCTCACTGGGAACTCCCCCATCAAGTGTCCTACCTACCCACACTTGTGGCACACTCTACTCTCAAACTGTGGCCTAGATAGCCCAGTCACTAAAATTGACATTGTGCAGTGAGCTCCACCAGGTTGAAGGATATGGCCTCTACCTTTACTCGATGACCACTGCGTCAGAGAACTAAACCTTTGTGGTGTTGGTGGTGTAGAAAACCTCAGCTTATTAAAGATACCTAACGACTATCCCTAGAACTGTGCATACCACTTCTTGGAACTCATCTCTCTCTCTTCTCTATCATAGACCTCTTGATCCTACGAAAAGACTCCATAAATGTGGCAAACCTCTCTCGATTCTCCAAAGCAGCCACTAGGGTATAAAAATCAACGTTCAATGCCTTCTCAAAATGTTGTATCCTCTCATCATCCGTGGAAACCATGTATAGATAGAACCAAAGAAGTTCCCTAAAATTTGCCTCGTACTCATTGATCGACATGGATCCCTATCAGATCTGCTCAAACTGGCTAATTTTCTTATCCATATAGGTCTATGGGAAGCACTTCTTGACAAACTTGCATTGGAACTCTGCCCATCCAACAACCACTCCAAGCCTCTTCTCCTCTTCTATGGACCACCAATGGCCAACACTCTCCTTTAGAAGATACACCAAATGCTTCACCTTATCCTATGGGATGCTAAGGATCTTGAAGGAGTTCTCAAGCTCAATAAGTCACAGATCAAAATCTACTGGATCAGCCATCCTAACATACTCCACACATGACCAAGCCACTCAAAAGTCTTCCCAGTTCCAATTCTACATTGGGAACCAGTGCTAGGCTATGGTGCAGTCATCCTATCTTCCATATGCATCATAGTAGTCATGAGCTGCCCAAAAAGAGACTAAAAGATAGGGTTTTCAAGCATGGATGGGTCAAACTGGGGACCCTCAGCTGCTCGATCTTCCTACAACCGATTCCTTGCACCACCACCTGGTGCAGCAACAATGATGTCACCAGCGTGTTCTTCATGTTCTCCAGACATCTTTATGTTTTTCTTCTTCTTCTACATAAGCAAAAGGCACTATAAGATATACTGGAGGACACTAGAACAAACACAAACCCTAGTCATATGTCCCTATAGACTCGTCGAACCTAAATCTCTGATACCAACCAATTGTGACACCCTTTGCCTCTCAAACACAAGACATGAGATTAAAACAAAATTCTACAACAGATTATTGAAAAACACTAAAAACTAAAACCAATTACAAGAAGAACCAACATCAAGAAACTTATTACATCAGGGTCCACAAAGCTTCCATCTCAATTATATATCATAAATGATCATTATTTACATCATGTCCATAAAAGACCACATGTCACATGTGATATATGTTCCTTTACATAAACATGAACGACAACCAACTTTATACAACTAGGGCGCATAAACCAAAAAATCATATCGATAACGCCATCAAGGAACATACATAACTTCCCCAAGACCTAAGTGTACATGGACAAATCTAGGACTCTAACAACAAAAGACAACAAGAAACATCCTAACATTAGTTTATACTATCCTTCTTGTTGCTGCTCAGTCTCCACTGCACGATGTCTACCTCCTCATGCACGTCCACCTAAAAGATGTGGGAAACCCACAGGGTGATATTCCAAATCTCAGCGAGAGATATAACTCTCCAACAATACTATTATTAGCATAGATAAGGCAATTAAAGGATAGAAGTAAAGCTACAACTATGATAAGCAGGTAATCATTACTAACAATATAAGCAATTTTGATTGGATTATGAAACATCTTATCATCATGAAAGGAATATGAAGGACATGTATATTCACTACCAACTATATTGTACAAAAGCAAGCAAGGCCTCATCCAATGTTTTTGTATTTGATCCTAAGCAAGTATACTACATGTCTAATTACATATTTTATTATGCCCTGGGGATTTGAGTCATACCACCCAAATCTAGCTGACCACTGCTACGTCAAAATTGGTGTCATACAAGGTCTTATGGAAGAGCCAGAATGACCTTACCAGACCTCGTGGTCAGTACATGAGTACATAGCAGAGACATACCAATCAACTACAACATGTGACATATAATCAAACAGTGAAAGTCCTAGCCCACCTTGGTATAGGTCATGATGCTAGTGAAACTAAGCTATGACCCATACCCACTTTCCTGCCAGGGTATGGCCTCCAACCAATCCCTATGAAACCACATAAGCAACATATCACTGAGCTACGACCCGCAGCCACACTCCTGCCAGGGTATGGCTCGCAGCCAATCCTATGAGTGCATATACTCAATAGTATATGACTCCAAGCTTCCTCTAAAGGAAATCTTGTTTCACCATCTAGCAAGTGCTGATGATGAAATGGATCTATGCCATAGGGAAAAAGTACAAGATTAGGTTCCACTTGATTAGTTAAGTCAATTAAGTGTCTTTGTAGCAACAATCAACTTACAACGTATAAAGTCATAACAAACTCTATATGAAAAAGTGCATAACACACTTTTAGAAGATATAACATATGGGGTGTGAACTTGTCACACTATCACCACATGATGCCTATATTATTTCCAATCACTACATCATCAATGCCAAGATCACATGCTATGGGATATCGATCCCTCAACTCATCATTCATGTATCACAAGTTCCTAAATCATGCCTCACGAGGACATATTCACCTGTGTCATATCATAATCACCACAGCCTACACTAGCCATGATTATCAAGATCATGACACCTTCATGGTTAGAATTTTATAAACAAAAGAGACAACCACATAACATCTTAAATTCCATGATAGAGAAATAAGCAAGATCATTGTTCATTATTAGGGTTAGGGTTTCCTCTTAGCCGATCAGAGTTTACAAGACTAGGTTCAACCATCAATCCTAAAAGTATCACCCTCCATCAACTTGGAGTGTATAAGGATTAGGAACATCATTAGAGTTGGTTAGATAATATTCTGAACAACATTATATATGGCTTATGTATAATTCATATGTGAATATCATTAAGTGTTCACATGTGCTTCTTATGAATCTACCATCACCCTATGTTGACCACATATCCACATAGGTCATGACCACCCATCTTGTTTAATGTCACGAATGCAACACTCGTATGACCTTGACCATCCATTTACATGTCTCGACCTCCACCCTCTAGGACATGTAGCGCCCATGACACTTTGGGTTAGGGTTCCACAAGGCTCCTCGACCAAAGGTGTCTCGATCAAACTTGTCTCAGTCTCAAGGGTGTCTCAACCTCCACGCATGTCGCGACCCAAGACCATCATGGTGGCAACCCTACAACCTAGGGTGTCTCATCCCAAACAAGGTAGTAACAAGACACCAACACTATGGGTAACTAGTCCACTTAGCACCAAGAGACTTGTCTTAGCATAACTAGGTCAAACACAACCTCAAAGGAGCATCTTGACCAAAATCTATCAAGTTGGCAACCACCATGAGGGAAGTGTCACTACCACACTAATGTACACTGTCTAGGTCTCAAAACTAAATTGAAACCAAGCACAGAACCATGGTCACCATGAATGAAAAACTCAAGAAACCGATCACCAAACCCTAAAGCATAGGTCAAGGAACCCCAAGAAAGAATCTCTTCCAAAGAAAGAAAAATCATTCTCAAGACAACCAAGACTGAACCTAACATCTATCACACTTTTAGGTACATGAACACCATGCATGGAGGCAAGATCAGGGGTAAAACTTAGAGATGAACCTCCATAACTCATTATCTACTAAAACGGGTACACAGATTAGGGTTGCGAATTTCCCCAAACCAAGCAAGGTATCTCCATCAAACGAGATCTAGAGATTACCACTAAGTACAAACATGATGAGGAAGCAATCTCGAGAGAGACGACAGTAACAAAAATGCATAAACAACTATAATAATAGAGTAGGTTTAGTGTTATATGACTCACCTTAAGATGATCACCATTATGAGTTCCAAACTCTAAAATCAAGAGCTCCAAGCACACGATCCAAGGGTTCAAGATGGTTTAGCAAAAGCTCCATACTCGGCCATAAGAGAACCTCAAGAAGAAGACACTAAGGTCAAAGCTAGCCCAAGGAAAGAAGAAAAGAAGCTCTTGGCTGAACCAAAAGTGAAAGGGAGAAAGGGAGGAGAAATTCTCTTCACACTTAGGTCTACCTTATAAAAACATGGTCTATGAACCTTGTGATGAGGGGTTTCTCTTCCAAAACGACCACCATGGAAGAACCATGGTCTAGGGATGAGAAAAGAGAGGAAGATGAAGGCAAGAGATTAAAAGAAACATCAACTAAAAAGGAAAACACTTTCGAAGGATGGAGGATGAGCTCGGATCATCACCACTACCACATGAAAAAGGAGATTGATTCCCCAAGCCCCGAGGATGAACCACCTTGCTCCACAAAGCTCCAAGAATAGGAAAGTAAGGAGGAAGATGATAGATGGCCAAAAGTGTTCCAATCAAGAAGATATAAGGGATTATATAGACTGAAGAAGAGAGAGAGAAAAGGGTGAGGTGTGAACACACTAAGGGATTGAAGGGACACTTTTCCTGGAAAAAGTCCAACATGAACCCACATGAAGCCACTTAAACATGACATGCAAGACATGGTGAACACTCTAGCTAGTGTCTCACCACCATGTACTCCCACATGGTCGCGGTCGCGACCCTCCTAGGTTGCACCATCCATTGTCGTGGCACCACCTATAACCATCTCCTCTGGGTTGAGACAAAGCACCTCCACAAATCCTAGGTCGATACAACCCCATATAGGTCAACTAACTCGACCCAATACCACCCTTGACTACCTAGGTCGTGACTCAAGGTTGAGACAACACAACCAACACACATGGGTCAAGACACTCAACACTCACACCAACCCTAATCACCACCTAGGGTGATAATCCTCAACCAAAGATCAAATAAGGAACCCTCCTATTTCTCTTTCCTCTAGATGATGTCAATAAAGAGAGGGAACACTCTAGAGGAGCCAAATTTCACATCAACCCCCTACATTGGGTAAATTGTAATTTGCACCAAAACTAGCACAGAAAGCACAAACTTTATCCAAACAAGATCAAACTTGAAACTTAAGCTCTCCACAAGCCCTAATTACATATAATAAGATTAGAGAAAGGTTATTAAGCCAAATCAATAGGGTTACCCCAAAACGTAGATCAGAGTCCTTACAAGTAGTGAGATATACCTTGTGTAACCAGTGAAGGTTGATTTTTCTAAGATAAGAGATCATTGTGTTTCCTACTTAGTACCATGGTAAGGGAGTTCAATTCTTACAATCCATTTGTATATCTACCAAGGTCATACATGAGAATACCTACAAAACTAGAAAGAAAGTTTAGTAGCCTTAAGGAAGTAATGTTTTGTCATCACACTTATACATTGAGTCACTAACATACATTTACTTGAGTGATACACATCATGTAGGTTATGGGGCACTAATAAAAAAACATAGAGTTAAATAGATCAAGAGTTGAGTATATGCTATATACCATTTAAACTTACTTTTACTCTTTGAGTATATTTTCATTTTTTTATTTCTATGCTATTTATTTATTGATTATTTAATTATTACTATCATGAAAAAATAGTATGTAAAACCTAACCATTCTATAGGCATTATAATCCTTAACTTTTATGGCTTAATCAATTTAAAAGTTTACTTGTTTTTCTACATAATTCAAGTTTTCTTTTATAATGTATTACAATTCATTAGCACTCACTCATCCATCACATCACACTCTATGGGGACTTCTGGTTTGTAGGAGTCATTGGGATTAGGGTGCATCCTACATTTAGATAATCCCAAAATTTCATTTGCATAGGATATAAAAAATCATGTATAATTGTTGTTTATTTATGGTTGAATTATGTGAACTCAACATGAAATGATTTGAACATATTCGTTGAAAAGGAGAGAATTCATGGATGGTAATATCTGTGGAACCACAGGTAGTTGTTACAGAATTGCAAGTAGTTTTCCTATAATGACGAGTAGTCTCGCAATCAAAACCTGAGTAAAGTAGGTCTCTACTGGTTAAACAAGCAAGTAGAGCAGTAGCATCAGTTGGATGACGACATCCAACTAATTTTAAATGAAAACCTTAATCCAACATTCACATCATACTAGAAAGTATAGGATTTATTATCTTTCTCTTCTCCAGAAAAGCAAACATAATTTTTTCACATCTAAATGAATAAATACGATCCAATATGGCCAAATCCATCAAACTAAATGTGCCTTAAGAGACACATTTTCATACCACAACCAACAACATGAGGAACATCTAGAAGAAAGTCATTTATAGTCCTTTAGTGATATTGATTGTCTTAAGTGTAGTAGATAGTGGTTTCTAGTTGATTACTTTGTCACTTTGGTCCTAGAAGTTAGATGTGATACACATATGTTGTGATTATGTTACACCTATTTTTTAAATGTTCTATTAATGTAATGACTAGTTTTCTTTGAAAGAGTTGTTAATCTAGTTGTAATAGAAGTGGAATGATGTTTTACACTTCTAAAGTATATTTTGGCTTTATTGTTCTCATTTTTTAGAAGTTATTGGTTTAATTTAATAATTTCTTGATGATCTAATCATAACTATATGGATGGAATAACCACACAATTTTTCAATATTTCCTAGAATCCATGTTGAGCAGTTGATGTGGGTTCGTTAGATAAGTTAAACTACTAAGCCAACGATTGGTTGAAACTTTGTAAAACTTGTTAGGCAGCGATTATTTTCACATTACTAGAGTTTGAGCACTTACAATAATTTAAGGAAAGACGGGTAGGCTTGTCAGAAAATTGTGTTCGAGTCTGTTCCTAGTAAAAAAAACCATGTCCAGATTGTTTGGCTGTCAAACTCAAAGCCGAACCGGGACTTAGATTTGACTCACGTCTCTCACCTGAAACCAACTCATATCGAAAAATCTAAACCCAGAACCAAACCCAAACCCGGATTTGAAGTTGATTTATTTCAGAAAAATAATTTTTAGATAGAATTACCTACACAGTTGTAGAAGTTTCATTATTTAAAATAAACTACCAAACATGTCAATGATTATATAATATCAAAGAATGTAATATTATATTCCCTTTGCTTTTATTAGAGAAAAAATACCAATATTAAAACATTAATATCACCTAAACATAAGAAAATTTCAACACGGGTGCAACATCACATATATCATACTAAAATAACACATATATCACATCAAAGTTGTTACAAAATCACCTATAGCATACCAGAACAACACACATATACATCAAAATATAGCCCATCAAACCAATTGTGATGACTATACCATACTAAAACAACATTTATACCATATCATAACAACAATTGTATAGAAAAAGTCATCATCAATGTTACCTAACACATAGGTAAATCCTAACACAATAAAATTATCACAATACTATTAAAAACAAAACATATCACATCAAATAACTAAAATTTGTTGCAATATCACATATATTATACCAAAACAACACATGTATGACTTCAAATTATAGCCTGCATCCCATAATTATAGATATATAAGTAAGTATTTATAGCCCAATTTTGTCTAGTTTCTAAACCCAAAACCAACCCAGTTTGGACTCGGACACATAATTTTAAACCGGGAACCAACCCGGAACGTCATAACTGAAACCTAAACCTAGTTTTTTTGGGGTCGGACACAATCGGGTTCACAGGTTCAGAAAAATGTTGACAGACCTAAGGACTGGGTTAGAGATGAAAATACAACGACTCTACATGCATTCAATTCATTTCTTGTCAAGTAAGTTCTCAAGTAGTTATGGAGCTTGATGGCTTAGTGAAATTGTACACCATAATAATAATAACAATTAGAAGATAAGGTGGGAAAAAATAAAGGAAACAAATAGTAGCAGAGGATATATGGAGGTCAACTAGGACAACTAATCATTCAATGTGAAACTAGTGGTTAGGTCCCTAACAAGTCAGATGATGCATGACTACACTTAGGTTGTAGTCATTGGATCAATGATTCATGTCCAATATTTAGCCAAAATAATTACACCATTATATACCGATGAAAATGATTAGTAACTTTTTCATTGAGGACCTATTTAATTGTCTAGTGACCACAAATAAACTATCATTGGATTCAAATGCCTATAAATTTGATGATATTCTATTATGTTTTAGACAAAAAGTGTACCCATTCATTTTAATAATTTTGTCTAAAGTTGTATAAGTATTATATTTATAATATGAATCAAAGCAATTATAAAATGGAAAATATAAGTTTGATAGGACTCAAGTTTTGCATTGTATGAGATTTAGGGCCCAAGGGAATTTATCTAAGGTAATATATATGTTGTCTTAAAGTCAATAATATGCCTTTTAGTAATAACAAATTTTATCGAAGAGTCATACATAATGCCAGTTGAATACCTAATGAGGAGATTTACTTTGATATTTTATGGTGACAATAATGTAAAATGAGAGGTCTGAATAATTTAAGCATTAGGGGTTATCCAAGGAAGAAACTACACCCTAATTTTACATGGGAAAAATGACTAAGTTGGAAAATAAAAATGGGTTGAGATGTTTTTTTGTAACCAAGAGACCTTCCTAGGTGGATCCAAATTAGTCCAACACAAGAAAGGTGAACATTGACACACTATTAGTGCTCACCAAACCATTGAAGTTAGGAATTAATTTAGTGGGTGGTCGATGACGATGATTTAGGATGAGTTTCTTGTTACATAGGGTTGTAACCTAGGATATTTTATTTGCATATTTGAAAATAAAAATATTAATATTAATTAGAGGATACTTGGTAGAAAGTTGATGTGAGGGAATTTTGGTAATGAATGTAGATATCTAAAATATTCTCCTTTGGAGAATTTGTGGGAATTTGTTCTCAAACTAGAAATACACCCAGAAAAAAGTGTTTTATATTAGGTAGTAATTGTATTCACATTGATTAGTATTTCATAAGGTTATATTACACATTTAATATGGTATTATGAAATTGAAAATGAAAACAAAACTCTAAAATTTTATTTGATGTGTAAGTGGTAAACATGATGGGATATGGTTGCACATTATATGATTTTGGGTTGTAAGAATGTTATGTGTAGTGAAACACAATTTTGGGTTGTCTAAGTATTGGATCAATTTTAGAGCTTATATTATGTAAATAAGTTATATAATTTTTTATAAAGCAATAAGTCAACATATCTATTGATTTTTTGATAAGAAGGAAACTTATTGGTTGATGTTGTTGGCCTTGATTTGAGTTAAGAAGTCATGTGGGGTAACATTGTCAGACCGAATGATAAGTGGACTGAGTTGTAAGCGGTTGGCTGAGTTGTAATGATGTCAAATGACTTGGACTTGGAGTGAATTTCTAGATGTAGCAAAGGTTTCCCCATTTCTTGAAGAATGATTACTTATCTAGAAGGAAGTGAAGTTTCAATAAGTCACGTGCCATTCACTATCTACAAAGAAAAAGGGTTAAGAAATACTTATCCTCAAGTTTTCTCCATATCTCCCTATATACAAATTTATGTCGTAGATGGTGTATTAAAGTATTCTAAGTCATGGATATTGTTTTATATAACTAAGAAGCGAAATAAAGTGTATAGTATTTTTATGTGGAGATGTGATCCATAATTCCATTGTTAGAACATATGTGTGAGTCCTTGGTGAAGGAGGTCCTTCCATTTCTACAATATTAAATGAAATAACTATGTGAAAGGATGGTCTTTGGTGATGGTTTCTCAATCAATAGTCTTACACAATTTAATGTAGTAGGAAACACTTCTTGGTATGGATGTTCTTCAAAATAGAAGGAAGGCACATCAATGTTTTCTTTGCTTTTTTCTTAAAGGCTTATTGAGGTTTTTTTTCACTCCTAAGAAAGTTTTTTTCTATTAAATTTCCAAAAATTAGGTTCACTCTAAGAAAAAGGTTTACAATACTTTCTTGACTAAATAAAAAGGAATATATAGTTGAAATATATGTCCTCCCATTTGGTGTACTATGGACAAGGTGTCGAAGATAAATAGAAACCTAACATACATATGGTTTGCTTATCTATTTCATTCTTTCTTTGTGTATATCATCATTATTATGATGTGTTTCTAAATAGATTCTAAAATGAAGCATCTTAAATATACTCTATTTGTCCCCTTTTATCATCCTTATGATCCAACAAAGAGCTCTAGAGAAATTGTCACAATGACTAGAACCACATCATGTGTATACTATTTTTCTTCATACTTAGATCTCACTAAACATAGCCTTAAAAGAACCATCCATATCCTTATTGGAAGCATCGTTGTGCACCAACAAAATTCCCACATAGTTGGAAGGGTTAGAACTAGAGATGAAGCCAATCTATGCTTTAATCACAAGAAGCTCTCCTCAAATGAGTTATCTCATTGAAACTTAACTTCTTTGTTAGAAAATCTAAATCAATGATGAAACAATACTATTGAATTTCTCTATAAAAGATAGATACAATCAAATAAATTGGACATAAAACTAACTTTTGTAGGTCCATGATAATAAAAGGGAAGCACAGTAGGGAAAAACCTAATAAACTGAAGATAAAATTGACTTTTCCAAATTTCACTTCCACATTGCTTCCTCTATCTCGGGATCCACATTAACCCGCCGGGATATCACATGTCCTTGAAAGGCCACTTCTTTGAAATAAGATTCAGTTTTGATAGATGCATTAATCTTAGAGTCTAGAGGACAACAAAGAGTATCTTCAAGTTATTCCTAATTTTTCATTTTGATATTAATCTTCATCTAGGTGTCAAATTCTTCAATACATTCATGAACAAAGTTATGTTACAAAGGCACTTAAATTAGACTAAAGGCATCCTCAACTGCCTAGTCATCCATTTTCAGGTAAGAGAAAATATCATATTACGTTACATTTAGTCTCTAGAGTAATAAATACTTCTTCAATGGCTACTCCTGAATTCTACAGCGCCTCCTCTCCTCCATCCTCGTCTATGTTATCCTTCATACTTTGCAGTTTTTGAGTCAGGGGTGTATCTATTCAATTAACTATTTTTAACTGCTTTTGGGAAAGCACGGTTAAGGCCCTTGCCCTTTGTTCTCCTGCTTATCTCATCAGCACGAACTGCTGTTCCAGATGCTGCGGCAACAGCATTGTCCAAATGTCAGATCCTCATCAGGATAATTTAATTAGTGAAGGTACGTGGGCCGGTGAGAAGAATATATACAAGAAAGTAAGGAGAAGCAAGGGAAAGTGGCGAATATATATAGAAGATCGATGCTTGTACATTTTCCCTAGCTATAGCTTAGATATGCAGATAACTCCAATCAAGCATCTAGCGTTATGCTAATCGGTCCACATATAACTGTTGATCCTTCCTCTCGTGTAATTGTGCCTCGACATGTGTCCAAGCCCTATCTCTACCCCCATCTTCTGCAAGCTAATGGATCATGCATATTCCTGCATCCTTCTTCCTGGTTGCTTCTGGCATTGGTGGACTTCACTCGGGGAGGGACTAGCAGCAGCAACACCCAGACAAAAGGGAAATTATTTACGCAACACCTCATCCACCAAAACTCACACCCGATACATCAGGAATACGTGCATGACACGATTAGTACTGTGCGGAAAATCTGTCATTATTGCTTTGTGATAGGAGAGAGATAAAATAGTTAGTGTTAGTGGATGGAGAGAGTACATTGGAAAAGAAATGAAAATAGTGGAAGGAGAGAGAGACTGTAATTAATAGGCACAAGGTGGTAGTGGATGGAGAGAAATGGAGTATTAAATACAAGAGATTGAGTATTAAATACAAAAGATGGATGGAGAGAGACATAGAGAGAGTGTGTCACAGATAATTCGTATAGGCACTATTAGCATTGTGCATTAATAAAGTAAGATTGTAATACATATTAATGATCACTGTTTAATTTAAAGATATGTATAGTATTTATAGTACTTGTTTATAAGTAATATTTATTTAAAAAATGCTCACTGTAGTATATATAAATACGAAACTGCATAAATATTATATAAAATATATATATAACTTATAAAACATGATGTACAGAATTAAATATATATAGTACTGTTTAGTATTTATATTGGTACAATTTTGATTTAGAATCGAAACTGTTCTTAATGACTTTTATCACTAATAACAATTCCTTGTATAGTTTTTATCCTCTCAGTCGTCTCGAAACTTTTCAACTTCTAATAATGTGCTAACATTTTCTTTATACATTACCAGATGGTCGCTTCGTATTCTGTGTTTGCGCTAATCGAGATCTGGGTGTAAGTCCTAGTAGAAGAGGTGTGTTCTATATCATTACTCCACACAAAACACATGTCTGGGCGGCGCGCACCGGACTGGTATGGATTGGCACGAATTCTACGATACCCTCGACACACCAGCTATGCGGCATTTTCCAGGAAAACCAACCACCTTTTGTGCCTTTCCGTTTACACAATCCAGCAAATATTTTCATGAACCGAGTTAAGACAATATATATGATCCTGCATGCTTTCCAGATTCTACCCAAGCAGATAGCTTTTCGGGTGCCATCGATGATGCTTCTGTCTGCCCTGCTTCTGCTTGGGCTATCAATGCTAAGGATTACTATGATAGAACAAGCGATCAAGGGTGTGGAATCCACCTGTTTGGTACCCAATTTTTCGCTATTTTGGGCAGGATATGCAGACATGCCACGGTGGGCGGTGCATGGATAGAGAAGGCCAACGTACATTCGTACGTGAGAGCCACGGCCTCTGCTCAGTCAAAATCGGGAAAGGCTTTCTTGGCCAGCCGTGGCGCCAATAAGGTGACCACAACGTGCGACCGACGGGGTTGTCTGCCCGTATTTGCCATTACATACTAGAATCAGCGTCAATATTGTTGTTGTCGCTCGATCCTCCTAAAATTAATGTCGTTGAAAGTGATAGAAGTAGTAACGGACAGGGTTAACATCTTCTATGTCCGTGACAATATACCCAATATATCCGAGCCGCACACTCCGCTATGGGTCTCACAAGTCTATGGATGAGGTGTTGTGGGTATAGAGGTGGGCACAGAGGTTGGGTACAGAAAATTTGGACCCGTAACGGACAGGCCAGCTTGGAGGTGAGATTGCTTTACGATTGTTGGGCACTTGGTTGTGAAGAGAGCCATGCAAGAGAATCGTACATGCATTGTTGTTGTGCCTCAAATGGCTTGTTGCCCGATTATGTAGAGACGTACAAATAATCAAAAGCAATTTTGACGTCAACTAATGAGAAAAAACTGGCACTTTATTGTGCGTTTCACATCTGTGTGCAATAGACAAGACCCAACGTATCCATGCTAGGCCCACATACCTCCAGCATTTCTTCTCCTCCGTAACTAAGGGAATATGTGATACACTTGAGGAGAGATTAGTCTGATGGTTTTCAAGCCCATGTGTCACGTAGTGTATTGGTTGTCTTATCAGAAGACGAGTATGTATACACACATCTCACCTATAAGCTTTACAGATAGACTTGGAAGTATACATCTATTTCTAACATAGGGTCAAGACGAACAACATTTGAAGCATTTAACCCTCCATAATCTTGTCGATTTGATTTATATACATCATGTTGGATGCCTCAAAACGAACTGCCTTCTACCAATAGAGTTGCGGTTCAAGGGCCACTTCTTGATTATATGTTATATACACTCCACGTATTAATCTAAGGGTATGTTTTGATTGTTCTACTAACTATAGGTCACAGAGTAAGTAGATGGTAAGATGCCCTATCACACCTTATTAAGATGTGTCCACCCTCTTACAATGTATATTGGTAGATCTAGTACGGTTTAGAATCCCATCAAACTTTTTGATGTTCTCTCAATGAAGAAGACAACATCAAGAAAATCAAGTCAAGTTCGGCCAGAGTAGCTCGGTTGGTTGCGGCTCGGTAAGTCCCAATGAAGGACCTGGGTTCGAATCACGTTGAAGGCGCTCTGCGAAAAGTAACTGAATTTAATTGGGCACGGGAGGGGGTGACCGGACCACTCATTGCTCATGTCCCTTGGGTTTACATTGCTGGGGTGGGGTCACCGAAGTGGCTCCTCCTCGGGGATGGTTCCCAAGAAAATAAAAAAAATAAGTCAAAGAAATTATGAGTCTTGAATAAGTTGTCACGATTGATGTCTTGACCCTTCTCTTCTAAAAGGACTTTTGATAGAAGCTCAATGGAAATACAAAGGAAGATTCAGAGATTTTCCTTTTGGCATAGTCCATATTAACACTAAAAAAATCCAAATAGATTGGCCACCATAAATGTACAAATAGATAAAATAAACACTCCGCCATACAGTATAGTTAGGCTTCAAGTGTACCATCAATTTGTTAAAACTAGCTTCCTACATGCTATGTTTGAAATGTGTCTCAACTAGAATGGAGTTGAAGACACCATTACAAATAAAGATTCCCTTGACAAAGAAACTCTTTTGTTTCTCATAAGAGACACATAGATACATTGGAACAATCAATTATGTGGTCCTAGGCCCAATGGACTGTCATACCAATCACGCCCTAAACCTTTTGCGTATCACTCTAATACTCGTTGATGGATTGTTACAACACCACCACCAACATCATCAAGGCAAGAAACAACATCCTCGTCCTCCTCAGATGTTACATTAGATTCCATCACAAGGTCGAGATCCTATGAAACGTTGTTTCTCCAAATCATCGTTGGGCAAACCAAATGCCTATTTACATTCGCAATGTGCGGATTGATTAGTTTCAGAGGAGTGGCCACCTTGTCATAGCATTTAGGTTCCTTCAGGGTACAGTTGGTGTGAGGAAAAAGATATATCGCTAGATAATTACACTTGCAGTTGTTCGGAAGGATAAGATGGAGACGGCCATGATATTTTTATTTTGTTTGTCTTGTTTTGTTTTGAAGTAGCCATGCTAAATTGATTATTAATATGAATCATTCACATGATAAAGAATCCCGTAGAATGGACCAGCACATACAATAGAGGTGATCCACTAAACCATCATCTAGATATCACAACAAAACGAGGTTCTCGACTGCACCTACAACATCTTTGATTGAAAAGATCCATTTCAAAAGGCAGTGGAAAGGTAGCTAGGAACCTAGCTATCGGGTGGATAGATTGCGACTGCAAGAGTTTCTATTTGATTTATCCAGCCATTCGTCACTAGATTAGTTGGAATCAAGTAATTTAGTTTAAGCAAACCATCCTACGGAAGCATGTGTTTATTTAAATGTAGACCAATGTATTTGTGGAGGCAAGGGAGTGGAGAGGGCGTTCGTTTTCGTTGAGTTCCCCTTGCCTACCCGACCGCCGGCTACGTTTGTGCAATAAAGTAGGAGACAGGTAGAGGTTAGTTTATATGGCGATAATGGTTTTATCCATATGCAAAGCCGTAAGAGTACTAGTAAACGTCATCATGTTGGTCTAATCGTGCGGCTGAGGATGTGATGTCCCGATGGTGAAACCGTGGGGAAGGTGAAGGAAGGAAGAAGATGAGAGATTGATAGTTTTATTAAATTGTAAAGCAAGGGACGTGGGGGACAGTGGGTGGGAACCGTGGGATCATTGATGGGGACATGCACGGAAGGGCGGCCGATCTGAGTAAATCACATCCAAAGGGCAAAGACTAACATTAACTCCAGCGTATCGATTATTCCCGGGGACAGCTAAATGGTAGGCGGGGCCGTGGACGACAAGGGCAAGGATCGAATTAGGCATGTTACGTTTGACGATGGTGCACTCGTCGCCCACCTTGTTTTGTCAGTACTGTTCTTCTATTCTAGGCATGATGCCTGGTGGATAAGCTAGCCTTACTTTGGCATATATGCAACTGCTGTATAGAGTTGTGTTCGAGTGGGGCAAGTTATATGGGAGATGGAGGAGGAGAGAGGAAGAAGGCTGTGGCCAGCTAGCTGAGTCGGTTAGCTAGCCGGCCGGAAAACCACGTTAAAGGGTGAAGGACGATGAAACTTGCAGCCGATCGATGGCGGCGCCCTCATAATTGGTTGCGCAACGGCACAAGCAAAAGATCTATTACGATTATTGTTCGTTGTTGACTACATTGTCATATACTTCTGGGGAGGAATCCATCCACCGATCGCTATGGTGGTAGTGCCGGTGGCGGAAGTGGAGCCGTACGCGGCATCGGATAATGCATGGAGGAGAACGGCCGGACGTACGCGCGGCGTAGCTAGATTAACGGCCGGCTTTGGGACAAGTGATATTCATTCAATCGTAAGTTGTGGTCGTAGAAGAGAAAGGCACGCGCGCAGACGTATTGCACTTTGGTTTGGCCCGTCCGTTACGGCGACGACTTGACAATGCCCAAGACAATAGTATAGCAGCAGCAGCTTGCCAGTTGCCATCAACCTTTTGACCGTCGGCGGAAGAAGCCAACCCAACCAGTAGCATGGTCGGCCGACCAAAGATAGCATGCTGGGCTGGCTTCCTTGCCTTGTTTCTTCTACACATCTCGTCCATCAAACCACGATCACCACGAGGGAAAAGTCCATTTGGAACTAAGCTTAGTGGTACATGGTCACCGTACGTACGTCTAGTGGTAGGAAATAGTACTAGAAGCTTCGTTAGGTTCTTTTTTTTTTTTTTGAAAAAAATCCACTGTTGACTCTCATTTTCTTAAAATATTCTGATGTCAATCTCAGCCGTCCATTTCTAAAAAAATCCCGCTAGAGATCCTTGTGCAGAATGAAATACAAAGCATTGCGCTTCACTATGCACATGGATCTCTAAGGGAGATCTTTTGGGAACAGACGGCTGGGATTGTGTTAACACTGTCTTGAGAAAAGAAATGAGATCTTAGTTACAATTTTTTTCTTCATGTAAACTAGGGGCCATTATCAGTCATCTCACTGTTCAAGATGAAATTGTCAGCTAGATATATATAGTCTTTGATCCTGGCTCCCCTCCCCCCCCCCCGCTCTCTATTTTATCCAACAACCATTACCGTTAGTAAGAAATAAAGGATGAGTTAGTAAGAAATAAAGGATGAGTGTAGACATACATGAAACTCCCTTTTTCAAACCTTCATTCCGACCTCAGATAGAAGTCTCCTTTGCCCAACATGCAAACATGAAGGATGACCAACCTAATAGGCAAAACCACAAAACCCATCAACTGTCACTACTATCCGCGATCGAGGAAGTCATTTCACTCATGCATCTTATTTTTCTTCTTCCACAAGAACCGTACATGCTATAAATCCTGGCACGACCTTATTGAAAGTGTTTGATTCAGGATCAAGATTATGTAGTTAGAACTAGATTAGTCAAAATATTTATATTAGAATGATTTGGATGAAGTCTTATTTTATTTGGTAACTTAATGATCAGTTGATTGGATTGGTCTCATTTTCAATATTGTATGTAAAATAAAATAACATATAAGACAGAGTTAAATTCAAATTGAAATTTCTAAAATCCTATTAAAAGTAGGGTTGAGTTGGTTTGAGTCGCAGAATTATAAAATTCCTAATAAACTAATTAGTCCATTTTTTTCAAACTGTATGGAACATAATCCAGAATAAACTGCTCGGGATCTACGCCTACGTGGTGCAAAAAGACAACGTTGATTTACATCAAATAATAAACCAAACAACGGCTTGGTGATGGAGTGCATTTGAATCTCTGATAGATAGAGACATTCAAATCCCATTTTCAATACTTTTCACCTCAATGTGGTTACAATTATCATCGGCGTCTGAGGCCGACATTGTTATGTGGTTTCTAGAACTATTGGTTTACAAATATGAGCCATAAAACAAGTCACTTTTCAATCTTGATTAGATTAAAAATTAATAATGTATATTTAGAGAAGTACTAGGTGAGACACAAATAGATCTTATCATAACACAAACAAAAAATTCACCAGATTGATTTTCCATACTCTATATAGGTACAATCAATGAATCTTCATCTTTATTTTTATCTAAAGTCATCATACCATTTCCTTATGTTCTATTTAAGAAAAATTTCCAATGGAGAGTATTGAGTTTTAGTTAAACTGCTTGAGGAAAACAATTCAAACGGTATATATGGGCAAGTAATAAACAAATGAATTATTAATTTCCATGGCAAAAAGGTTAATAATTTTATGTTATTATAATATATACTTTGATTTATTTAGGAAACACAGTTTAACTCTACTTACATTTTTAGACGGCTCTCATGTTCTCAACCAAATAGATGACATACATTTGTGTGCACAAAAATAGTATGCAATTGAAACATTAGAATTTCGTGATATATGGCTTTTTGTGTAATAAAATATATTAATGTCACAAATTGATTCTGTCAAATGTGAATGAGAGCTCGAAAATCTGAAATTTGATGTGCATTAGGGCTGCCAACGTGCCAAGGGGTTACTAATATCATTACATTATTTAGTGGGTAAGGAGCAAGCTATTTGCATTCTTATTAAGGACCCTTATCCATACCATTTACTTATCGAGCAACTGGGGAGAATTATGGGTAATGGGAGCAAGCTTACATAGCAATATGCGACTCATGATCCCATTGCCAAAAGTATTAGTAGTTGTTGAAGGATACTAAAAATTGTGTTTAAATGGCCCTTTCTCATGGGTTTGTCATAGTTGAGTCTCCTATGCTCACTTACGTTTCGTTTTCTACAAATTATTGGGTATTTTATGTAAATAATAGTATTAACAATATTACATCTTGATGAACTTAACACTGTGCAACACAACAACTACGGATTTGGAATATCAGTTGAGTGCATCTTGGCAAAGTGTTGTGTTATAGAGCTTGAACAAATTAGTTATGTGGTAGTTCTTACATGTGTAGAAGGCAAGTGGTATCTAGATCTATAACAACCATGGCATTCATTTGACATGTGATTTAAGCATCTAGTAAGTAATAAACGTCGATGAAACACATATGTGAGACATTAAAAAATGTTCAATGAGTGAAGGAGAGTACATATATATATGATTCATTACATAAGTCACATGATCATGGTTGTGTCTATTCAAAACCGTCTACTCACCTATAACTAAAGCTTCCTATAACAAACTAGCTAAAAAAGTAACTACTTTTCTCATGTAATATCCCCACATTTTTTGGATCTGTGTAATTAGATTCATGTATGTTATAACTAATCTAGGAATATTCTAGCCTATGCTAGATGGTTATCCTTTACAATCATTATCTTTATATGTAAACACTTGTGGAGAGAAGAAAAAAGGCTAATAGGAGGGCTTTCCCTAAATTCTATCCTCTCCCTTATTCTAAGATGCTCTCTGAGTTTAAAGGGGTAGGATTCCCCACTCTGTCTCACAATCCATGGTGTCATCAAGATGGAAGAAGTCATTATCAACCTTTAGAATTCATCTCTCATCAACAAGTGCTTCATCAACAATCTTCTTCATCTTCATCAATAATCTGCTTCATCTTCGTATAGTGTTCCAAGGTTCTTCATATCTATTTTCTATATCGACAAGCGAGAAGGAATCAATTCTTGTCTCTAAAGATCCCTCTTCTCAACAGTTTGCTTTTTTCTCTACAAGGTTTTCTAGCAACATCTATAAATAAGACTTCTATTGATCTCATATGCTTCATCAACATCCCTCTCTTATCCTCTTCTCTGGTTCATCGTCATCATGAATCTTTAGATATGGGAAGGATATCTGAAAATAAACATGTTGAGAGTCCTGCATTGCAAACGTCTAGACTTATCTTTCCTGTTTCTTCTCATATCTAAAAAACTAAAGGAAATGGCATACCTATTATCTATCCTTATCCGATCAGAGTTACCATGGCTAAATTTCTCTCTATCAAGTTGAATTTGTTCAATTTCCAAGACTGGGTAGCTCAAATCTGAGATCTATTGGAAAGCAATATTCCCAAAGGGCTTTTTTGATGATGGTGAAATACCTCCACCTCTTTACATCTCTTATAAAAAAGGAGAACAAAAGGTTAATCCTAATTTCAGATCCTGGCAACGAATAGATCGCTTGGCCAAAGCTTGTCTCATGGGAACTCTTACTGAGGAGATGCTCAGAGAAGTGGTAGGTCTAACTACCTCACAAGATGAATGGTATGCTCTTACTAGCTTCTTTAGAAAATCTACATAGTCTTGTGAATTTGAACTATTGTCACAATCGAGTTCTACAAAAAAAGGTAGTAATGACTTAGCCACATATGTAAGGAGTTTTAAACATGTCTGTGATCAATTGAATGCTCTAGGCAAAACTGTGAGTGAATCTGATAAGATTTACACTTTCCTTTACAGATTGGATAGTTCTAAATATGATTCATCCTCTTCTTCCATACTGAAGCCTCCATTCCCACTATATGATGAGACTGTAACACTAATAAAATAGTTTGAGAGAGAATCACTCATAGAACTTCCACAAATTCCTCAATGGCCTTTCTCAAACATGAGTTGATTAAAACTCAGGGAGTTAGAACCAAAACAACTACATAAATAATATAAATTATAGCGGAGTAGGGAGAAACTCACAAAAAGGTCTTTTAGGTCCATCTCCTAGAGGAAGAAACAACTTCTTATTGCAAGGATGAGGTTTCTAACAAGCTACTATTTCTAGAGGTACTCAACATGATAGAGGAAATTTGTATTGTCAAATTTGTGGTAAGCAAGGTCATGAAGCACTCAGTTGCTGGCATAGATATGATAACAGCTACCAAAGAATAGATACATATAAACTTCTCAATAATAGTGCTAAATCTCTTGCTGCATTGAAAGTTCGAAATGCTGACAAAGAAAACTGGCATGTCGATAGTGGGGAGCAACATATCACATTACTTGAAACTCAAGTATATAAAAACATGAGATTTGTTCCAAAAGGAATGAATCTATAATAGTTGGCAGTACTCAACTACCTATAACTCAACTTTTGTTAGACAACAAGCAATTACCCCTAATGCAAGTCCTTGTTATACAAATAAAGAAGACATTCTATCTATTTCTAAACTAACATTGCAGATTTCTTGTTATGTCTTATTCTTATGAGATGAATTCTTCATTAAGGACTTGAGGAGCCACTGTCTTCTAGCTAAAGTTTGTTGTCAAGATGGCATGCACCTACTTCAATCGTCAAAGTTAAGTCACACAACATTGTTCTCAAATAGATTTCTCAATACTATAAAGGACTTGTAACTTAAGATGCTTCGACTCCCGATTACTGATGTAGTTATGCAACTTATAGAAGAAAAGTGCATCGAGTTCTTCCAGTTCAACATGGCATAGTACTCAGATTTTCTCAAGTTGTGAGCTTACTAAATCCAAGAAACATCCTCTTTAAGAAAATAATGAGAGAAGTTCTACACTCTTTTTTGTGATTCACTGTGATCTATGGGGTAAATCTCATATAATAACTAACCAAAGCTATCAATACTGTTTCTTTTTTGTGGATGATTGTAGATGTTACTCTTGGATCTATCCTATGAAAAATAAGTTTGAGTTTGTTTCTATCATTGTTCAATTTCACAAAATGATCGAGACACGGTTTGACATGAATACCAAGATCCTATACACTAAGAATGGTTGTGAACTTGTCAATAATGCAATGTCTAATTTCCTTTTAAAAAGTGTATTATGCATATAATGAGATATCCTCATACACATGAGAAAAATGGAAGGTCTGAATGAAAGCACATATACATCTTATCAAGCTTGGTTTGGCTATTCTATTTGATTCATGTATGCATAAAAATAGTGGACAAGATCTTTTCTTATTGTTGTATATCTTATTAATAGACTACCATCTTTGGTTCTACATAATTGTTCTCCATTTGGATATGTGTACAAAAAGAATCCGAATTACACATCACTTAGAGTCTTTGGTACTGTTTGAGATTTTTGATAGTAGTATGTCAAATGATTCCAAGGTTTCTAAGCCTACTTCTAAGATAGCCTCTAAAGTAGAAATAGATATTTCTACATCACCTTTGACTTGTGCTGATCATGTTAAACCTATTGATCTTATACTTAACTTCACTAGCTATAATCTTCAACCACATGATCATGGTGAATGAAATAAACATCCTATGATAACATGAAGAAAGGATGGCATTACCAATCCCTATCCTCATGTTGGAGTATTGAGTTCCATCATTATGAAGCTACCAAGAACAATTAAGGATGCCCTGAAAATGAGGGATGACGACTATCTATGCAATATGAGATTGATGCACTTCATAAAAATCAAACACGGAGTCTTATTCCTTCTAATTTTGAGTGCACTGTAGTCATATTCAAATGGTTATTCAAACAAAAGTTTCAAGCTGATGTCTCTCTTGAGAGGCTCAAGGCACATCTGGTTGTCAAGGGGTTCTCTCAAGAAGAAGGTATTGATTATCTAGAAACATTTAATCTAGTTGTAAAGGCTACAACTATTTCTATTATTCTTAATATATTGTCTCAAATGGTTGATCTCTGAAACAATTGTATATCTACAATGCCTTTCTCAATGGATATTTAACTAAATATGTGTTTATGAATCAACCATTGTGTTTTATTGATCTGGCCTTTCCCACACATGTATGTAGAATGAATAAATATCTAATGGCCTTAAATAGGCACCTCATGCTTGGTTAAAAAACTGAGTGAATTTTTTGTTTGAATTTGGCTTCTCCAACAACAACTGAGACTCCTTGTTATTTACTTATCATCACCAAGGTGTATGTATGTTCCTTCTTCTGTATGTCGATGATATAATTCTCATCGGAAGTTCTTTAGTTCTACTAAAAATCTTTTTAACAAATTTACACACTCATTTCTCCATTGGAGATCTAGGACAAGCGCATCTCCTTTTAGGAATAGTGCTTTCTTCTACTTCTACTGGCGTATACCTTGATGAATCATTATATGCATAAGAAATCCTATCCAGGAAGGACATGACTAACTATAAAGCCATATCTATGCCTATGTCACTCAATTTTCACAATGATTTGCAAGGATCTTTTACTGAGCCTCTTTACAATCTTACCAAGTATTAGTAGACAATGGGAAGTCTTCAGTATCTAACGTTAACAAGACATGATCTATGTTATGTTGTGAATACAACATGTTAACTCATGTCTATACCTACTCAGTTACATCATGCTCTTCTTAAACACATACTACATTATGTTAAAGGCACAATTCACCTTGGTCTTCACATTTCAAAGTATACCTCTTTGGTTGTTTCAGCTTTCAATGATGTTGAGTAGGCTGGTTTCTCTATCACTCACAGATCAATCTACAAGAATTGTATTTTTGTTGGCTTAGCTTGTGTGTCATGGAGCTTTGAGAAGCAATCAATTATTTCTACATCGTGTACAGAGGAGGAATATCATGTGTTTGCTCAGGCAACTACTGATATGACTTGGGATGTAGCTCTTCTCGGGAACTTCACATCTCTTATCCTCAGCCCAGTCTTCTCTATTGTGATAATGTCAGTGCCTTGTATTTGACTATTTATCTAGTTTTTCATGCTAGAAGTAAGCATGTTGAGCTAGACTGTCGCTTCGTCAGGGAAAGGTAGTTGTTGGTCACATTTAGACACAAATTGTCTCCTCACTTGAGCATCTTGTTGGCATCTTCACTAAACCTTTGCCTAAGTTACAATTAAGCTTCTTATGGAGCAAACTTGGCCCTGGTTTCACCCAGGCTCAGTTTGAGGGAGGATGTGAGACTCTGGATAATGTTCAGCGTGTAGAGAAGAGTATAGATACACATGACGCATTGCATTTGTCACGTGATCATGACTGAGTTTATGTTTGAGGCTGTGTACTCACCTGTAACTAACACTATACCCGTCTATAATAAACTAACCACAAAAGTAGCTTTTCTTCTCATGTAATATCTCAAGTTTATCGAGTTTGTGTAATGAGATTCAAGTTTGTGAAAACTGATCTGGAAGCCTTCTAACCTGCGCTAGATAGTTATATTTTATAGCCATTAGCTCTGTATTTATATACTTGACAAGAGAAGAGAAAATCTAATGAGAGAGTTAGTCCTAAATTCTATCTTCTCTTATTCTAAGACCGTACTCACACATGTAAACACTAGCGTAGCATGATAATGGTGGATAAATATGTAAAACTTCTACTGTCTTAATCAATAGAGAAATATATGAATTCCTCAAAGAGTAAGATCACATAAAATAATTTGCACATAACATATTCTATGAAGTATTGTAGTGGGTATATCGGAAATATTCACCCATTGATAAACCCAATCACAATGCTATATAGTCGTGGAGTTTGTGTTATTAGTATGATACAAGCAAAATTCTGCCACGGGCCCAACCCACCCACAAAAAAAAAAAGAAAACGATTGTTTGTGCCCTTATAGCTTCATTCCACCCCCTACTGGTGAGAGAGACATCGACAAACATTTCAAATGGGCATCAAATCATACTGGAGACTTAGGCATAGGTGTGATGCAAGACATCTAAATAGTAAACGCACATTGCTCTCCTATTTTTCTTCGATTTATTAGTAGCACATGTTGGCCGGCTATGTCTTTGATTAACTTTGTCCGGATTCTGCCTAATTATCGCTCTATCCATCAGCTAGTGCTGTTGTACGTTCAATGATTAGGCAGGACCGAACTGGTGTTGGATTGCTTGACGGTTAGTTTAGTGATTAAATAAACTCAACAGCGGATCGTTGTCTTGTAGATATATTACCAAGCCAACAACATATGTTTTCGGCCTCTACCTAGCTACTAGGATTGTTTGGAAGAGGGCATCAATGACATAGCCGTGTCGTCCTTCAATTATTGATGCTGGCAGCAGGTGTGACGTCACTATACTTCCTCCAGTTAGCATGGTATTCTATAGTAGAGTGTTAGTACTGCCACCACCACTACACGTCACTATACCTAGCTAACCAGGCGCATTTATATATCCAACAGAGACCGCTGGTGCTTGGCTAGCTAATAAGCTCACCTCCTTGGTCTTGTCTCCGTTCCTTTTCCTTCTTGTTTGTCCCCCCTTGTCTCATGTAGTAGACCTAGCCTCCCCGGCTACTAATTGTACACTTAACTAATTCATCCCTCCGTCAAACTGGATTATGGATTTTCAACATATGGATAACAACTCGATGCGAATAATTGGTGATGGGCCGCCGCTACAGGTGACCGGTCCAATCGTCTACCGCGCGCATGAAAACCCTAGCTAACTGCCCTCCACCTACCTACTTGGCTAGCAGCTAGCTAGGTACCAAGCTAGATTCCTATGCTGGCGTTGTTGTATTAGTATAATTACGCCTTATTCTTTTTCCTCACCCCGCCCAAACAGAAATCAACAACCAGCAGGCCTACGATTTTCTAAGAAAGAAAAGCACCAGCGAAGCCTATGCACGTAGTAGGCATGTGTAGGCTTTCCATTCTGTTTGATGATCAGGAGGATTCCGTTTGTTTCCCCACTTGATGATTATATCATCCCGCTTGACCTCATACCATATGTAGTACGTACCTACGGAAATAATATATGGTAGCAATAATTGCAAACATGTATGGTCCGCCGGCACCAATTGATTTGTCAGAAAAGCCCCATGCACTTTAGTAGTGTACGTATAATCCAATGTGGTCCTTCCTATATTCCTTACCGGATAATCCGTGCATGTTCATGTCTAACATGCTTTTCTTATTGATTAAGAGCCTATTTGTTTGCCTATGTTGTCAATAATAGAATTACATATATCATGACACGATATCAATGGTTGGGAGAAGACTGCATATTTTCGGTATACGTGTTTGATTAATTGCAAAGATTGAGCACTCCCACGCAAGGATCTATTTTAGGGCCAGATTTATCGGCCCTCTCACATCCATTTTTCATCATCCACAATGTCGTTTTTCGCCCTTCGTAGTGGGAGGGCTTCTACCCTACCATTTTTTTCGGTTCATTGGAAAGGAAAAAAATACCATCAAAAAAATGAGGGAGTGCAATCATGGAGGAGAAAGGTGATAGAGTAGAGGCTTCACTGTTCGGAACAAAATGTGTGTTATGGAGGAGGCATAAGACGTCAGAGTCTCACATAATTTTTTTTTAAATGACTAATGATTTATTTAACTCTAATGATACTGATTAATAATAATTAATTTAAAACTTAATGAAATTGGGCCCAATCAATATCCAAAAGATTTGGGTTGAACATGATGGATAGATGAAAAGTGATCATTAGAAATGTTTAACACATTTCTAACTAATATTATATCACATGGGAAAAATTTATTGGTTAAAAGTCAATAAATTATTGAGATTAGAATCCAACTAATAAATGAAACAATATCTTATATATGGCATATTTCTTAAAATTCATACTTTATTTTTCACTCAAATATTCACCTAGTTTACTTAGAACATGAAGATCAACAAGCAGTTGAGACTACGTAGATCGTCAACTAATGGAGTCTCCATTAGCCCCCCAAAATCCACATGACTTGCTCATGATATGGATTACCATTGGAATTTGTTTGGTGGCCCATGCTTTCTCACTACAACGAAGGGATATTTAACTTCTCCGGTGAGAACCTCATGCTAAGAGTATAATGTTCAAGGATGTGTACACATTTTCAATTCATTTTTATTAGTAGTTTGTAATCCTATTTCAATGGCTATTATACAAATATTGAGTATCAATGCATATAAATGCTAACAACTCACTAAAACATGCATATCTATAAAATTAATTGTTCCAAAAAGCTTATCTTCTTAAGGTTATTATGCATAAGCACATCACAAAATTAATGATTTATTCTCATTATGTCATGTCATCTCGTTCAAAATTATACACACCAATTAGTTCATTTTAGTTAGGCAACGAGGATGCTTGTTTTGTATAAGAATGCATTTTGTTTCCATTCAAGTAGGAGCTTATCTATTTCTCAGCGACTCTTCTTGAACTACAACAACCCAA
Source organism: Alisma plantago-aquatica (assembly GCA_963693085.1). NCBI lineage: Eukaryota > Viridiplantae > Streptophyta > Magnoliopsida > Alismatales > Alismataceae > Alisma > Alisma plantago-aquatica. The sequence continues at coordinate 537,275,728 of OY856414.1, read as the reverse complement.
AACAACTACACATGAGATGATCTCATATTTAAAGATCTACTAGTCATACTTTTGTTAGTATTTCATTTATTTAGATAGCAATCAACATTTAGCCTAAGTACTCCAAATCATGTCAATATTAGAATATTTTTATAGATAATGGTAAGTTATAAAAACAAGATGTCATAAATTTATTTCTTTAATTATAAAACACCTCAAATATGTCAATTTAGGAAAAATGAAGTACTAGTAAGTCATTCCATAATGTGTTAGAGTCACATAAAAATCAACTTCTCTATTAGAACATTACTCTCTCATTCTGTAAAAGAAGCGCAATTGGCTTAACCAATAAATTGGAACCCTAATTTATGTAGTTTACTTTGATTATATAACTATCCTAATATTCATCATCTGAGATTGTGAAACTGATATTATAACATCTCAGGTCTTGAGGCCTCAGATAAAATGATCGTAAAAGGAATAATTGGACTATCCATATCATCATGGTGCACATTCTTTTTAGAAAGATCATCATTAAATAGATTTGTGGTTAGGATGCTCAACCCAAAGTAGCACTAGTACAGGAATGGTCTGTAGCGTCAGTTTTTTTAAGCCTGCAGCGTCACTTTATAACCGACGCCTAAGTGGTCGTCGCTATAGAGTTTGCTCTATAGCGTCGGTTTATTTGACCAAATAAAACCGACCTTATAAAGTAAACACCGACGCAAAACACCGACCCAGGCGAGAATTTGCTCTATAGAATTTTCTCTATAGCGTCCGTTATTTCAAAAAAAACAGACCCTGTAAGGATCTCGGTCGACAATTTTCTCGACCGATATCGTTTACAGGGTCGGTTTTTTTGTAATAACCGATCCTAAAAATTGAATGACCACTTCAGTGTGATCCTCAGTCGAGAAAATTTTCGACCGAAATATTTTCGGTCGAAAATTTTCTCGACCGAGAATGTTTTACAGGGTCAGTTTTTTTGGAATAACCGACCCTAAAGATTGAATGACCACTTCAGTGTGATCCTCGGTCGAGAACATTTTTGACCAAAAATATTTCGGTCGACAATTTTCTCGACCGAGAGAGTTTTACAGGGTCGGTTTTTTTGGAATAACCGACCCTAAAGATTGAATAAAAGACTTCAGAGTAATCCTCGGTCGAGAAATTGTCGATCGAAATATTTTCGGTCAAAAATGTTCTCGACCGAGGATCACACTGAAGTGGTCATTCAATCTTTAGGGTCAGTTATTTAAAAAACCGACGCTAGAAGTTACGATTTTTTTTAAAAAAAATTCTGTAGAAAATGAAATAGAACAAAAGAACAAGAAGATTCATATATTCGGGGAGAGTGGAGCATTGATGCTCAACTGTCACCATTCAAAACCACACATTCATGAAAAAAATGATTCATAATCACATAAAAATTTACAAAATGATAGATTGCAAGTCTGAGATGATATTAATCAGATACAAAAGTAAATATGAAAGGGCCACATACATAAATGGAGCTGACATATTTAATCCAATGCTATATTGACTTCATTTAGAAAAGAATCTGAGCACTCTTCTCAAAATTCATTCAAGTCCACAAGGGTGTAAGGCTGAGTTGTAAAGATCTGTAACAGAAAATGCACATGCTAATATTTTATAAAATGACTAAAATCACTTGTAAATTTATGATGTTATTCTTTATTACCTGACTTATAGTCTGAATGTCATGTGATTCTTGTTTGACAATAGCTTGCATATATTTCATTACATAGTAGCCACAAGCCCAGTCATTATTTTGCATAGGACACTACAAATAACGAATTATACTTAATGTTAGTAAACTACTATAAACAACAGTTGAGATAACACTATAAGAGTTGACATATTAGAATTGAAAATTAATACATATACGACTAAGCAGTTGTCAAAGTAGCTACCTTGACATTTTTCAAAGTCAATGTCTTTAATTTTGTTGGTATTTGTCCTCCAGCATCACGAAAAGCCTTTATACCCCTATCAACTAAATAATAGTTGGTAAAATAGAAATTCTAAATAGAAATATCATGTTGAAGCATTGACTAAATTTATACTTACTCCATAGCTGGCAATTTCAGTTTGTGACTCCTTGTTGTTTTACCCATTGAGTCAAGATAATAAAGAGTCATCAATTTAGGGGCAATCACCACTAATTCCCAATGTCTACCTCTGAGTAAGAATAAAACAAACATTAAAATAAATAATTTTATTCATTATTAAAATTATATTGAATAATAATACTTACTGCACGTTAAAAGGAATTAGGATAATTTCCTTCCCTTCACTAGCAAAATATTTGAATGCAGTAGAGAAGTACTCATTCACATCCTCAAAATTTATCTCCACTTGACTAGTGATTGAAGGAACTAAGAATCCAACATTCTTTATATCAAAGTTTGTGATCTCAGTATATAAATGGTTGTAAAACATTTGTAATTATTTCCATATATAGAACTAAGCTAAAAATGTGTATTGGAATTTGATATATATATTGATAGATCATTACCTTATCCATACTTCTATTATCGAAGTATTTAGCCAATCATACTGGAACAACTCTATAATATCATCAAGAAAAATTAAATTCTCAAAATCCCTCCCAACTGCATCTTCTGTTAAATTGACCAACATTTGTAATCCTGAGATTTGGTTGGCTAAGTATCGACACAAACATTTACATTTGCTTCCCAATTCGTCGAATGTAGCTTCAGGAATGATAGATGGCTTGGACATAGGAGGACGACTAGTAGAATTTTTACTTTTGGGTTTACAAACCTATTAATTAAATTACATACTTATATTACACGAGTTCATATATGCAGTCAAATATGAAAATATGGTAGAAATAAGGTATACCTTGTCATTGATAACCAAGTATCTAGGCCAACCCACCATAGCACCCTCAGCTTCTTCAACTGTACTATATTCAGGATTAGGTATGGGTAGTGGTTTGTCCCCCATTCCGTCATACACAAGATGGATGGACACACGACAAATATCATCAGTAATTTGTTGGCAATGCAATGTACCACCAATGTATAATAAATCAATTTTCTTCCATTGTGGTGAATCGGATGCATGTCGTAGGACGCCATCATCATTGACCTTTAACTCCCCATGCCAAGACAAATTTTGCGCATCTTCTGTGTTAGCAAATAAACGTTGAAATTGTGGTATTATTGGTAGATACTACATTACCTTGGCAGGAGAGCCATTTTAGCCTTAGCTGAATTTGTAGTATTATACCTTGACGCACCACATTTTGAACAATTTATCAAATTACTATAGTCCTTCTGAAATAACACACAATCATTTGGACATGCATGAATCTTCTTAGCCTCCATTCCCATTGGGCACATTATTTTCTTTGCTTGATATGTTGAAATTGGAAGCTCGTTGCCTTCAGGAAGAATTTCCTTTAACAAAGACAACAATGAAGTGAAACTCTTATCGCTCCAACGGTTTTGAGCTTTAAGAGTATATAATCGCATCACAACACTCAACCTCGTGAACTTAGTACAACCCTTATATAATGGTTTTTCAACATCATGGATAATGTTTGCAAATAAAGAAGGTGGATCAATGACATTGTCCCGACAACTACATAGCATCTCATCAACCATATCATCCTGAATCGGTTCATCATTAACATTATCATCATTATCTATCTCTTCTATGCCACAACTATTAGTATCGACATTTTCTGATCCATAATTCAATTTCTCTCCATGCCAATACCATTCATTATAACCTTGTATGATCCCATTGCATATGCCATGATTCTTAATTTCCTCACCAGTATCAACTTTCAAATTGTTACAACAATTTCTACATGGACAATATAGCCTATCTGTAATTACTTTCCTATGTTCCTCAGCAAATCTGATAAATTCATCAAGACCTTTGGCAAACTCTGGACTGCAACGGTTCTTGATAGACATCCAACTTCGATCCATTTTCTATATCACATTAAAATTAATTATAAAACTAACAGTTTAATATTGATACTATAATAATCTGTAATTTTTTATTGATAGGAAGTTAATTACTTATATACTAAAGTGTACCACCTATCCCATTTTTGAATATTTAATCTCACTAGTAAATGTATAATGTATGTTTAGTATTGAAAAAAATTTCAGCAGCATTTCCCCTAAGTTCTCCAAGTACACCGATGTAAATGGCAAATAACCACTCACATATGTACCCAGAGAACAAATGAAGAAATCCTACTAAAATTTTCTACAAAACTAAACATACATTATACAGGTACATCCTAAGTGAGATTAAATATCCAAAAACAGTCCCAAACCGGGGACTATCCAAAGTTTACTCATAATGAGTAAATTTTGAACAGGTTTCTAAGTTAATATATAAATGCATCATTTCATGCATCAACCCTAAAGTGTCAATTTGGGAGTATCCAAAGTTTACTCCTAATAATCTAAGGATTTCCTTCCAGTCATGATGTCATTATCCAGACTTCTAGTGCATAGAGCTACAATTTTTATGGTTTAAATGGGGGTATGATTGTTTACACTAAGATGTAAGCAAATGGAAGGAAAAATTTTAAAATCTAGACCAGCCCTGGAAAATTAGATATCATGGACTAAGAAAGAAATGATCAATACACTAGCAAGAGAGAGAAACTAGTTGAAGATTGGAAATGGCAAGCAATTAGGCCAAGCTAGAAAGAACAAGCAACTACACTAATCTAATAATGGCAACCCTGATCTATCAACTAACTAGAGAAATTATCTAAACAAAGAAATCATACACTAACTAGGAAATCAACTAACTAAACAACTAAAAGCAGGTTAAGTAACACTAACTGGAGAAAATTCTTTAAGAAATTAACACTAAGGAAAGTAGAAGAGAGCTAGGCTAGCATGCAACTAAAAAAAATGGGTGTTAAGTAATTGATTAAGGAAGTGGGATGTTATCAAACCATATAAAATGGAAAAACAATATAAATGTATAGTTAAAGGAGTCTAGGTCCAATATCGGTCGAAAATTCGTCGACCGAGAGCCCACCTGCACGCGGCGTCCAAGTCCACCCTCGGTCGACATATTCTTGACCTAGAGTGGACCTGGACGCCACGCGCAGGTGGGCTCTCGGTCGACAAATTGTCGATCGAGATTGGACCTGGACACTTCCATGGAGGCGGGAACGAACTCGGGCATGAGGGAACAAGACGGCGACCTTACTTGGAAATGATGACGACCTTCGTGGAGGATGTGACGACCTTCCCGGAGAGGCGGCGACCTTCGTGGAAGTGTGGAGAGGCAGCGATGACGAGCTCTTTTCACGGAGAGGAGGCTTGGCGACGCGGAGAGGCGGCAAGGGTTTCATGGAGACGAGGCAAGGCTTTGATGATGAGCTCCCTTCGAACATGATGACGACCTTCTTGGCAAAGCTTTGGCGGCACGGCAGCTCTTATGGTAAGGAGAAGCTTTGGCCGAGCGAGAATGGAGGGAAAATGAGCTTTGGCGGTGCGAAAATGGAGGCAAAAGAGAAAAGAAGAACTAGGTCTTGGCAGCGAGAATGGAGGGAAAATGAGACCCCAACTATTTGTTACCCTCGAAACCTGTAGGGTTGGTTATTTGCAAACAACCGACCCAACAGCTAAGCGATGCCCGAACAAGCTTCTCGGTCGACAATATTGTCGACCGAGGATGCCTCCTACAAGGTCAGTTATATGGTTAAAACCGACCCTAGAGGTAACAACAAAGACTTCTCGGTCGATGAATTTGTCGACCGAGACACTCTCTAGGGTCGGTTTTAAAGAAAAAACCGACCCTAGAGGTTCTTATACACGCACGAAAGGAAATCTGGCTCTTCTTCCGGTCGACAAATTTTTCGACCAAAAGGAGCTCTAGTGTCGGTTAAAAAATTAAAAAATTGACCCTAGAGGTTCTTATACATGTGTGAAATAAACTGGATCCAAAACTAAACTCGGTTGACAATATTGTCGACCGAGAGACTCTCTAGCGTCGGTTTTTTTTTAAAACTGACCCTAGAGGTGCTTATACACGCACAAATGAAATCTGGCTCTCATTCTCGGTCGACAAATTTGTCGACTGAGATTATACCAGTCGACAAATTCGTCGACCGAGTGGAGCTCTAGGGTCGGTTAAAAGTAAAAAAAATCGACCCTAGAGGTTCTTATACATGCATGAACTAAACTGGATCCAAAACTCATTTCGGTCGACAATATTGTCGATCGAGAGACCTTCTAGGGTCGGTTTTAAAGAAAAAAACGACCCTAGATATGCTTGTACACGCACGAAAGGAAATATGGCTCTCATTCTCGGTCGAGTAGTTTTTAGACCAAGATTAACCCTGTTTCAATGTTTAAATTAAGTACTTGTACAAGATTTTACATGATATCCAATATAATCATTTTGTATGACTCTTTAGTTCTCCCTCTTAATTTTATGCTATGCTCTCCCTTAAAGAGATATTTAATTTTAAAACCAAGTGATGTTTTGTCAAATTTAGCCATAATTTATTTTTCAATCATTTGAAATAACAATATTCTTATATAATATGTATATGTCCAAATGAAGCCATGGAAAACACTTTTATTCATAACAATTAAATGCCCATACACTTTATAAGATGAAGCATGACATACTTGCTTTATAAAAAGATGTCAATTACAATCATTAAAAAGATATCTCATTATCTCACTGAAAAGACCGAAGGATTACATCAATGTATGGATCTTTTCCAAGAAAGGGCTCAGCTCCATAATATTTAACCAGTGTCTGCCACTCCAAGGCACCTGTCTTGGTTAAGGCATAAGCCTCCAAGAAGGTGGGAACACGATCAAAGTGAAAGTGGGCAGCAATGTCTTGAAGTTCAATTGGGGAAAACTGAGTATGTGTGAGATCAGGAGATGGTGGAGGTGGAATTTGATAGTAGTTGTAGGAAGGATTGTATGGATTTATCATGCCAGGATTAAGGGAATAGGGATATTCATCAGGTTGGTTAGGAGAGAGAGCTTGCATCCTTTGGTTTAAATAAGTCATGCCATGGTGATTATAATCCAATTGCCTACTTAGGTGATATTGGGATCCAGCAATGTATGTCAAGGTGATTGTAATAGGATCATGGGGTAGGTTGGTAGGAGAAGGTGGTGGAGGTATGTCTTGGTTGGATGTCTCCCCTTCAGTCCTAGCCCTTTTGTGGCCAAAGTCGATTCCCATCTTTTCCACCGTATTTTTACTTATCTTTTGGGGTTTTCTATCCCATGTGTAGCCTAAGTCGTCCTCAATATTCTTCTTAAGAAAATGTTGAGTGATTTGGCATAAAAAGTCAGCATAAGGTGGATTGCCAGAAAACTCAAACATATTCTTAAGGATGATACGAATAAAGTTTATGGGAATACCTTTGAGAATGGCATAGATAAGGCACATACGAAAGGTGGGTACTTCATATTTGTTTGCTCTAGGATGGATATTGGTGGAAACAATGAGATTTATGATCCTAGCTTCAGGTTTTAAATTTATGGCATAATAGGTACCCCTATCTTCATGGCAAGTCGTATTTGATTGAAAGATGGCTTTTTTGACATCACTAAGGCTAGTTGTAGTGTCATCTTGGGAGATTTGGTTGAGTGGATTTCCTGTGGTGAGATCAACAAAATATTTATATTCTTCTATGTTTATGTCAAGCATATCAAGAATACCCTCCTTAGTAAAATGAAATCCCCACCAACCATAGAGGAGAAGGAATCATGGTCAGGATGTGGGGTTAAATTGGCATAGAATTCATTAACTACTTCGGAGGAGTAGGAATGGAAGGAGGGGATCAAAAAATTAGTCAAATGTTGCACCTTAAAGAGTTCCTCCAAATCGACAATGCTATGGAAGTCCATGACGTGACTGGCCTTCGTGGAAGAGGAGTTTTTGAGGAGAGCCTGAGGTAGCGGTCGCCTACAGCTGCATCTTTGAAGGAGACGTCATTGATGAACGGCAGCAGATCAGAGACTGTCCTTCCTTTCCTGCCTGCAACTTGGTTCTTTCCACGCGTTGATGAGGAAGCCATCTCATTGCTTTGAAATGGAGAAGTAGCAAGCAAGACTTGGATGTAGAGAAGGTAAAGATTTTCACAAGAATACACTAGAGAGGAGCTAGAGAAGTGATAATATAAAGGTGTGAAGAAATAGATCGTTTTGGGTGCTATTTATAGCAAAACATAGCCCATTTCGGTCGACAAATTGTCGACCGACGCCCGCAATGGTCGTCTCCCGGTCGGCCAACGGTCGATCGAACTAGCCGTTACGACGGTCGATTTTCTAGCCGTTATGACGGTCGATTTTCTAACCATTTCGGTCGACAATTTGTCGACCGACGCCCGCAACGGTCGTCTCCCGGTCGGCCAACGATCGATCGAACTAGACGTTACGACGATCGATTTTCTAGCCGTTATGACGGTCGATTTTCTAGCCATTTCAGTCGACAATTTGTCGACCGACGCCCGCAACGGTCGTCTGCCGTTACGATTTTTATTTTAATCAGAATATTGCCTTTTAATTCAAGAAAATGGAGGTTCACAGGGTTGGCCTCGGTCAAACAATTTGTCGACCGATTTTGTCTCGGTCGAATAATTCCTCGACCGACAAAGAGCCAGATTTCCTTCGTATAAGTACCTCTAGGGCCGGTTTTTTCCTTAAAACCGACCCTAGAGGTACTTATTCATGTGTGAAATACTAAACCGGGTCCTAAGTTTATCTCGGTCGACAATATTGTCGACCGAAAATCCCTCTAGGGTCGGTTATAAAGGAAAACCGACGCTACAGGAGCTTATACGAACGAATCTGGCTCTCTCTCGGTCGACAAATTCGTCGACTGAGAAACAACCAGATTTCGTTCGTATAAGTACCTTTAGGGTCAATTTTTTGTTTATAACCGACCCTAAAGTCCAATTCGGTCGACAAATTCGTTGACCGAGAAACAACCAGATTTTGTTCGTATAAGTACCTTTAGGGTCGGTTTTTTGCTTATAACCGACCCTATAGTCCAATTCGGTTGAAAAATTCGTCGACCAAGAAACAACCAGATTTCGTTCGTATAAGTACCTTTAGGTTCAGTGTTTTGCTTATAACCGACCCTAAAGTCCAATTCGGTCGACAATATTGTCGACCGAATAGACTTCTAAGGTCGGTTATAAGCAAAAAACTGACCCTAAAAGTTGCTTATACACTTGAAATCTAACTCCTTATCGGTCGTTGAATTTGTCGACCGAGAAAAGCTCTAAGGTCGTCTATAAGTACAAATCCGACTCTAGAGGTGCTTATACATGCGTGAAGTAAACTGGATCCAGAATTGTTATCGGTCGACTAATTTGTCAACCGAGGATCCTTTAGGGTTGGTTTTAAAAGAAAAAATGACCTTAGAGGTGCAGAACCGAAGAGGACTTTAGGGTCGGTTATAAGGATAAAACCAACCCTAAAGGTTCTCGTATACGTGAAATCCAGCTCTTATTCGGTCGACAGATTTGTCGACCGAGGAGCCTTTAGGGTCGGTTATAAGGCAAAACCGACCCTATAGATCGAGGCGCGAAGCCAAAAATCAAGCAAATTTTTGCCGCGGAAAACTTGTAAATGAATTTCTAAACCAATTGTCTATAAGGTCGCTTATTTTATAAAAATCGACCCTATAGAGATGCACTACAAGGTCGGTTATTTTAAGAAAAGCGACCCAAGAGGTCTTAATTAGTGCCCGCATTTTTATAGACATATAAAGTCGGTTATTTGGAAAACCAACCCTATAGAGATACACTACAAGGTCGATTTTTTTAAGAAAACTGACCCAACGGGTCTTAAGTGGTGCCCACGTTTTTTTAGACATATAAGGTCGGTTATTTGGTAAAACCGACCCTACACATAGGGACGTTATAACCCATTTCTGTACTAGTGTAGCATTAGGATGGGTGATTTGTTGAGAAGTTGATCATGGGTTGTGCATGAGTGAGAACAAAGTGCGTGTTAGGGCCGTGTGGCGGTATGTGAGGCCATTTTTCATTTTTGAAACTTCATTAGAAACTTAGCTATGGGCTCGTATGTTACAAATCATATCAGAGAAAAAAACCCTCCAATAGGTGTTCCCACGTGGGCATGTGTCATGCCAGTGCTGACTCGTGCGGTCCAAGCATATAGGAAAGGGCTCGGCATGGTGATGTAGCCACCCTTGCACTAGTAGTTGTGATCGGGAGTCAGATGAACATGGGTCATTTCAGGTCTGTATTGAAATGGGAAATGGACACTAGGTCTTATATTCGAACTTTGATGAGGATGTCTAGAGTTTAAGTGGATGATATTGCAATGTCTCTGGTCTCGAGGCCTCAGATAAAAGTATCTTAAAAGGAATGATAAACTACCCATATCACCAAGGTGCACCTTCTTTTCACGAAGTCAATCACTAAAGAGCTATAAGTTTAAGCCTAATTAGCTTAGAGTAGTAGGATGGGTGACTTGTCGTCAAGTTGGTATTTGACTGCGTTTGAGTGAGGACAAAGTGCATGCCAAGGTAGTATGGTGGTCTATGGAGTAATTTTTCATTCCTAAAACTCTACTAGAGTCTTGGGTGGTAGGCATGTGTGTAACATGTATACTTGTATCAATCTTATAGTTGAGAACATGTACTCAGAGTAATATATTGTTGGTTATGGTCCCATTATCTCCATAAAAATAACACATTTATATGAGTACAAACAAGGCCATGTCTTCTTTTGTGAATTAAAGATATGCTAATGTGATAGATTAATATATGGGTAGTTCCCAATGTGATATGATATGTGACATGACAAAAGTACCCATGGTGGTCCTAATGTTTGTACATAGGTCACATGAGATGAGAACGTACCTATTATACTCACATTTATCGAGGTTTTATGAGGAAATAAGGAGACCAGATAAACCAAAGATCCTCTACATGGGACTATGGTACTTCAAAGTCACTAGTTAGTAGCTTTGGTCGTACATCCCATTGCCAATTACACATGGATCACAATAATATCCAAAACCAAGTGGTTCAACTTTACCTAATAGTATCTTGCTACTTTTACTTTGTGACGATCTTACTACTCTAGTGTGTTTTTGCATGTTACATGTCTTTACTTTATATTGTTTCTACTACTCAAATACGTTTTGTAAAAGTTTATTCTTATCAAACAATTAAGTTTATTTAACATTTATAGTTGACAGGAATAATTAGAATGCTAGATGCTTATATCTCGTTGGTACTTTGGACATGCTCTTGTGGTTCTTCACCCTTTTTATGTTTTGACCACCTCCTTGAGGGGTTTAGCAAGGAACCTCCTTCACATGGAATGTAGTGCGATGAAGGTTGAGTTGTCATGTTAGGGGTATCTTACACTCGTCCCTTTATACTTGGGTACGAACATGTTGATTTTGTGCAATCTGTATATATTTCTCCATCAAGAAACATTTGTAGAAAATTAGTCTCACGTGGTAATTGGAAAACTAAAAAAAACATAAAAGATATGGTTATTTAAAGTAACCACCTTATTTTATGAGGAATATAAAGAAAATTATACCTTAACAATTAAATCCATATTTAAACACACATTAGTCTAAAAATAACCCCAACCAAGGGCAAATAATATGAAGAAAATGTGTTCATGAGATCGAGTAAGGTAAATCTATTATGATCGGGTGAGGAGTAATGAACCCCTATGTTGCTCGATAGTTGGCATTGCATTTGTAGTATTGAGTTCGTGAAAGTATTAAATTTAGATTGGTTTAAGGAAAAAATAAGGAACACATACTAAAGTGTGTCAGTCTTTGGGATCTTAGTTGATTGTAGGACATTCTGTCTTTGATGTAAAAGACTCTATATTAATTGACGGATCCTGGTTGCCTCAAGATCTTCTATAATAGAGACTCCTCTAGGGCGATTAGGATTAGATGTGGGAAATACAGAGAAGTGATCAAACGGTAAAGTTCTTTCATCAAATGAGATCTAGATGTATGTGTAAATTTATTATCTAATTTACAAATAATAATGTTTTGATTGAGTTGAATTAGATACAAGTAGTAAATCATGTGAAATATGTATTCTTATTAATCAATCAAGAAAAAATGTAATATATTGATTATTTAAGCATGGCGAGGTGATGCATGATGTATTAGTAAATGAGAAGTCATCATGTCATCAAAATAGATTAGTAATTAGGTCATAAATAAGTTAAAGAAGAATAGCTTGATAAGAACTTAAAAATTTTATGCTTTTGAACAAGACTTAAAGAAAAAATGAACAAGTAACTCAACTAATTAGATCAAGAGGCCCTTGGTGCCGCCTCACCCTTTCTGCAACATCCTGACATACCAGAATTATTGTTCAAGAAGAAGGATGTTCTTGATAATTGTCAATATGGATTCTCATAGGAATAGTATAGTCGATCACTAGGTTCAAAAGAGTCAAAATGGATCTTGGTAGATGTTATATAAGTTTTTTTTTGTGAGGGTAAGATGGTTCAACATCAAGAAAGATATTTTTCCAATTGGATTACCTTTGTGTTAGGAATAGGAAATAAAATTGGGAGTTATGCCTTCCAGTACTAGTAAAATGCTTCTTTTTGTGGTGTGCACTACTAGAATAATGCCACATTCTTCCACACGGCACCTTGGTGGAAAAAAGATTTATACCATGACATTCTTAGTTAGGACACTTAGGCTTTCCTTATTTGAGACTTTAACTTTCTGGGAGGTTTTGAGTGTACCTCAAACAAAATATTCATTTTAATTCATAAGATTGTGTATTTTAGTAGCAAAAGTTCAACTTAAATAGACAAGAGAGAGATGAAAACAAGAGGGGAATTCTTTCCTTTTCTTTTTATTTGTTAAAAACATTTGTAATTTAATTAAATATCTTCTCCATTAAAATGATGCAATTGGTTTCTGAAGAAAGATAAAAGGGGGAAGTTTAGTTTCTACTAAGATAGAATATGTATCTCAATATATAGATATATGTATTTATATCAATAATTTCCAACTGGGACTGGAATTAATACTTCTTTTATGGGGGAATTCAATTATGAAATTTATGGAAAATGTTTGTTTAAATCTCAATGTAAGTTTTAAGTCTAGATAAAGAATATTTATTGGTATGTGAATACTTCACATCTTGCATATAGGTAAAATAGTGAACTAAATAGGTGAAAAGGGCAAAATGTGGAATAAATAAAAGAAATATCATTATTATGCATAGAATTGATTAGATAATGATCATTCATTGAAAGGAAAAAGATGTTAATAATTTTCCCCTATCAAGATAAGGTTTGGGATATGACTGATAATTGTAGGCTTGTGCCAAGTTAGACTCCCTTTTTTGTCATGAGAAACCAAAAATGTGAGACTCCTCAACATATATTCTGTCGAGTGTGAGTGTAAATGCGAAAAGTCTTTGAAGTACTTGATTTTAAAATATTATAAGTTCTCTCTACAATCATATGATTAAAATTTTAAGAGCATTATGTCAACCATGAAGTCTTAAAGGATGTCATGTGATGGATCAATTGGAGCTAGAATCATAACCCTAAATTAATTAAATGTGGAAGTCACTTGTGTGAATTAAGCTTCTAACATATTAAATGTATTTAGGATAGGGTTTAAATCAAGGATGAAAATATGAGGTTCCTACTTGAGGTAGAGACATAAAAAATGTGAGGTGTCTACTCAAGGTAGGGCTACAATGAAAATGAGATACTCATCGCTTACAAATATTATTCTCAAAATAGAGATAGATCATTGTAATCATACTTCAAATTTGTTTCCTAATACCTAAGACACCTACAATGATAAAATGGGTTCCTAAGTAGTAAGTGGGATTCAACATAGGGACAAGGGTTACAATCTGTTTAAGACTTAAGATTTTAGCTTAGTTATGTTGAATCAAGAGTAAGTATAGTGTTCCATATGAAATGGAGTAACAAAAAAGAACAAAGACAACAAATATAATAAAAACTAAGATAACAAAACATAACAAGTTGTACACTTTTTTGCTATATTTTTATATTTTAGATATAAATTGTATTGGGTTTCACCAACCAAATGCACTCACCAACATGAATACACTTATACCCATTGTACACGATTAACAAAATTTATAAGAAATCGTCATTACTGACTATTTTCTCCTCTCTCAAAATCAGGTAAGATTGAGATTATAAGAAAGTCCCTCTCTCAAGATGACAAATAAACATAGAAACATATGATCATTAGCTCTAGTGATCCAACACTTTCATGCATTCACACTAAACTCTAGTTCTAATCTAATAAACCTTTCAAGGTATTAGAATTTATTTAATCATGCAAGTTGTTCATTCATAGATGGGTACAAGGAGATAAGCATTGGTCATAATACATATATTCAATGGATATGAATATTTACATGTTTGGAGAGTCTTAGTGGCAACTCCCAACCCAAGTTAATGGGTCTAGACAAGTGAAAAAACTAATTTGTAGGGAATGAAGGAATAACTGAATGAGAATAAGGAAAGAAAATGGATAGAATGAGGAAGAAATAAGTATGAATAAATCACAGTATGCAAAGAGGTACTGAATAACAATGCAAACCTTATCTTTGATGATGATGGAGTCAATGATGGAGGAGAATGCATCTTTAGTCTCCCTTCTCTTGAAAGTAGACTATAGACACCTCTAGGTGACACAAACTAATGGAATTTGAAGTCTCAACCTCATCAACCGATGGAAAGCATAATCACTAACAATTTTTGAAGGGACCTCTACTAGTAGAATACATGCCTCCTTTTAGAGTCTTAGGGTCCATATTTATAGTAATTGGTGGTGTGTTTGAGAAACCTAAAGGGAAAGGACTGTACTTGTGCCTTGAGCACTAGAATGTGTGCCTCATGGTGTGTGCTTAACTAAATTCAGAGATGGTTTCTTCTGTAAGAATTTCACAGGTAGAGGGCTCATTTAGTTACGCCATCTATAGATAGTCACCCCACAGTGCCATCAGTAGATAGTCGCCCCATAGCACCATCAATAGACACACATCCTATAGTGCCATCGTTAGACAACTGTTGCACTTCTATTAGCTGATGTGATTAGCATTCCCATTAGTAGATGGGAGGTATGGCTTTTTTTAGTTGATGAAGTTTGGTGTTTCATTAATAGGTAGCTTCTAATGGATCATTAGCATATGTCTCCTGATTACATTCCTAGTCTTCATGTGATGGCTTTATTGAACATTGATTTGCATTCTTAGATATTTCTCATCAGTTGTTTGATCTCCACAATTGATGAAATGATTCGTGCTCTAGAATATGATGTTTCCCTATAGAAGGATACTAGATTATTATTAGAAGGAGGAGATTAATATTAATGCAAGTAAATAAGATATTTATAATTTAGAAAGCCTAGATAATAAGGGAAATTAAGGGTAAAATTAGGCATATAACGTTCATGAAATTAGATATTATTAGGTACTTTCTCACAATAGGGTTTGCATGTTGAATATAGATGTATGGTTTACTTACTTAATGTAGAGATTGAATGCAAAACTAAAGATATTGTTTCTTACATAATGTTGGGCTTTGGTAGAAAATATATGATTTACCTACTAAGTGGTAGGTCCTATGATGTAAAAGTAAAAATAGGTTTGCCTACTTAGCGTATGGATTTAAGCAATTGAGGTTCCTATTTGAGGTAATTTCTTAACATTCATATAAGTGCTTATTCAGGGTAGCGCGTAATGCATATTGATGGATCATTTTAAGGTTTTGGTACATGAAACAATGAGAGTACCTACTGAATTTAGGGTTTGAAAATAAGGTGTCAATTCAAGATAGGCTTAATACATGTCAAGTGTGATCTAATTTGAGGTCATGGTCTGGTATCGTATGAGAATGTGATTCCCCAATGATGTGTATTACATTTTTGGTAAGTTAACTTCATATATGATTATGTTTTCGATATGAAATCTGAAGATATTAAGATGTCTATTCTAATCGAAATCACTTTATTGAAGTTTAGTAATGTGAACAATAGCCCATGATTCTAGATTTGAAATTAACTTTTACCTTAGAGGTATTTTAAGCCAAGAATTGAGATCTTCAAGTTTTAAATATTTATCAATATTTTATTCATAATTTTTCTTCCATAATTCATTATTTTACAAGTTTCTCCAAATGAATTTCATGAAAAAATAAAATACAATATTTATATACTGCTAATTTGTAATAATAATAAGTATTCTACTAAAATATTCTAGAAAAATCACAAAACATAATAATAAAATCAAATTTAACAATGTGATATTGTTTCAATGAAATTAATGAGTTTTTTCTCTCAAATACCTAGTTGACTTATTAATCTTTTTCATCTTGTACTCTATTTTCCTTTGCCAAATGTGCTGGAAACCATGGCCGCTTTCCAAAATTATTTGAACACCCCTATGAGATTTTTCATTTTCTACGAATTATAATAATCTTTGAAGGTTTCTAGAAATAATGTTGAATATATAGGGACATGTTTGTAATGTTTAAGTAACTTTCTTTTTAAGGGGAGGATGAGATGTTAGGCATCATCCCCTACCTCCTAATTTTTTATGTTGTGGTGATGGAAAAAGAACTTGGCTTTAAGTGTTTGGAGGTGGTGGTGGTGGTGATGGTGATGAGGAGGATTTTGGCTCGTAGAATGAGGCATTATACAACAAGTGATAATAATGGAAAGTAGGTTTCCTCCGGTGAGCTTGGACTGGTTCAATGAGTTGCTTCCTTTTAGAGATGGGGTAGTAAGATGTTCTCTATTAGTTTTCTAGTGATTTTTAGACTTTGAACAACTTTAGAAAGGCATATTCTTTCATTTTTAGCCTTTGATTTGTCATTTTTGGCATTGACAAGTGATTTTTGGTTTTTGGTTGCCAATGTACTTTTATTCTAGATGTTAAATATTAACCATCTTGTGCTTTCCCTATTCTTTGTCCTTTTTGGCTATTTATTTATTTCTTGTCATCTGACACCTGATTATGTTTATTCAACTTGCATTATGGAGTTAGTGTATTGTGCATATATATGAATGCTAACATACGTCACATACAAGCAATCATAACAAATTAGATAAGGTGGGTCTTCCTCATGAGGAACCCATCATGGATGAGCAAGATATAAGTAATAAGGGCATGTGAGCTAAGGCTTCTCTAAATTATTTTTTATTGGTTGTATAACCATCCGACTTGGAAATTTTTGGTCTTTGTAAGATCTAGTATTCATTATGCAAGTTTGTAGAGGATTCAAGTAGAGCTTCTCCCTAATCAAGACTTTGTGGCTAAACTTTTACCATTGAGGATGTCGAGTAAACAATGAGGTATAACATTTCAGTTTTTGCATTGTTAGTTTGTTTGATTATTGATTTCATATTAGTTTCACTTGCTTGTTTGGTTAATTGTAATGTTTCATCTGTGCTTTGACTTGACTTATGATATGATTTTGATGCTAACTAAGATGGATCTTCTAGATACGTGTGACTTCAATTATGCTTGTAGATGTAATATTGTAGATAAGAACTATTTCATATTGTTGATTTAGAGTTTTCATCTATATACCAATTCATTTCACTTTTCTTTTAGTTAATTAGCTATTAACCCAATTAAGTGTGCTAGGATTAGTGGGGAAGATTTTGGAGGTATCTAATCAGTTGCTTTCCAGAGAGTCAATCTTGGGGTCATGTCCATTTTCTCATACTATGTTAGTGGGCCTGCTTATGGGAGGTATGGTTTCTAAGTATGTGGTCAAGTATTATTGGTTACACAAAGCCATATTTAAGGAAGGGGAAGTGAGGGTTGTTAGTGACCCTTAGTTCATATTTTGGTGTGTATAAATCTTCTTGTTCTTCTTGGTTGTTAGTTATCTATTCTCCATGAAGTTATAATAAGGGTGATATCAGATGGTTCTCATTTCTGATTGATATGGATTTATTTGTTCATTGATTGGGGTGGAGGTGTGTATTCTCACCTGAAGCCATGTTTGAGTAGACATTGGTAAATTCACATTGAATGGATGCATCTATGCATTGAAGAGTTTTAGAGGCTTTCTTGTCATGCTCTCGAGGTATTTTCTTTTTAGTCTTGTATCATTTTGAAGCTACACAACATTAATGCTTGATTGATTTCACTAGTTTTGACTCAATTTTTCCTGGGGAAAGAGCAATTATCACTCAATATACCTCATGCATGGAGTGGTCTACATGGTCACTTGCACTCTCATCTACCTATAAAGTATTACTTGTATGAGCACAACAGTTTGCCTCTTATGAGTGGTGGATAGACGATCTGAAGAGGGTGATAGTGGAGAGGTAAGAAGTGCACCTTTTGATGTTGTCTAATTTTTTTTTTTGATTTAGTTGATCCTATGCTTGTTATGTGTTTTCAAAGATAGATTCATGATCTTATCCAGATTTCAACTTGGTTAAAAAAGTATGTCTTTTTATACCTTGTTCCACTCCTTGGACTTGGATGCACAGACGATCCAATTTCAGTTATCACCAAGGATTGTGATGTAAATGGGAGAGTGCATTGTTAAAAAGTGGGTGGGATGCTGGAACATCCTATTTGATACTCTTATAAGATGTATTTTGTATGGTAATGAGATTGATTAGTTAGAACTGAGCCTAATGGGTGCCAAAAGATGAGCCACA
Source organism: Alisma plantago-aquatica (assembly GCA_963693085.1). Lineage (NCBI taxonomy): Eukaryota > Viridiplantae > Streptophyta > Magnoliopsida > Alismatales > Alismataceae > Alisma > Alisma plantago-aquatica. The sequence goes on along the minus strand of OY856414.1, from coordinate 537,257,027 downwards.
CAATATATTTGTAGGGATTCTACTAGATTTACTAGCCATTGTTGTTATCTTAGGGAGCCTATCAGTGATAGAGATGCTCTCCACCAGGAGGACTTATCTTCAAAGAATTTAATTAGGGCCTCCAAGTACCTAAATGGCCACAGTTTGAAGCTTGCATTCTGTGAATGTTGGTGGTGAAGCTCCCTTTGGTGGTTCTAATGTATGATAAATTCATATCTAACCTAGTTCGTGTACAACCATTCTTCATTATTCTATTTTGTTGCTATATTTCCTCTCATTTCCTTTCTTTGGCTGAGCTCGATGGTTATACATGGTGGAACTTGCTCCAAGGAGCTAAAATAATCCCCTTTCCTCTCTCTCTTTGTTGTGGTTGGCCACAGATCTTGCTTGGAGGATATTTCTTGAAACTTTTGTGGATTGTTTGAAGGAGGTTTGGTATTTAACTCATATTATTATTTTTGTATCACATGTTCTCCATCACTAAGATGATTTATATAACTTCTTTTAGCTTTCCTTTCTTACAACTCTTGCATGTAAATCCTTATCTTATTTAAAACACACTACAAATACCTAAAAATGGAGTCTTTAATGTATATTTGGTTGCATGATTTATAATTATATATGTTATTTCCTTCCCCTATCTTATAATGATGATCCATGGTGATAATATTAAGTCGTCTTTTTGGTGTATATCTGAAAATTCGAAATATATGTGTTCTCACCCTAAAAATGGAGTTCTACGAGTTGTTTGATACCATGTTGGTAATAATAAAATATCATAATATTCCTAAATATTTCCATGGCGTTCCATGGTGGAAATAAGACATTTTCCTAACTTTTATGATGCTGAAATTTGATGTACCTATGTTCCATACCTAAAAGTGGCTCATTTATACTTAAAAATGGCATTATTCATGTGTACTCTTGTTTTGGAAATATCTTCTTCATATATGGATTTTTTCCATGAAATTTAGCACGGTGTTTAATGTATGTAATGTGAACAACAATATAACCTTGTAGGTAAAGATTGATCATTATAAAGGCACTGCCTTGTTATGACTATAAATGATGATTTGTATTATGTATGTGCACTTTAATGTATAATATGACATGTATATAATATGCGATGTTTAAAACTTTTGGAGTTACTTATACTTATTTAATATAAAACACATCTATAGACCTTGTTTTAACCCTTTTCTGACAAAAATAAATACCAGTAATTGCACCATTTAATAAAATGGAACCCAAATCATGTTGTGTCTTATGACCATAGAGCTAACCTGATGTTTTCATTACATGGTAGTGCATATTTAGTATAGTAGCCTTCAATTGCAAAAAGGTGTTTAAAATCATATACTTTTGAGTATACACAAATGATTGGTTCTCATATCCTCAACATCATAATATGATTTATTTCTATACATGTAGGCAAGGCCTTAGATCCAATAATATGTGACAAAGTGAATGAGATATGTGACATAATTATAGGGTCCTCATGCCCCACATGATGTGGTGTCTTGACCCAAGTGCTCATGATAGACCTAATTATGTAGGTTGTTTGTTGAACCCCTACTTGTAGTTTTCTAGCTGATATGCCCCTACTTGTTTATACTCACTCATACCAAGGCATGGAAACATCTTATGAAGGTCGAAAATCCTAGGAATTTATAAGGTGATTTAGGGGACTTCAATCAATCATTAGCTAGTGGTTTGAGTGGTACATCTCAAACTACCTAGGGCTTACTAATTAAATAATTAATTAACTCGTAAAGTATATTTGTTCAGAGTTACATGAATACCCACATTGTGTTGCTTTTATTGCCCTTCTACAATACAATTATTACCTTTTTACTCTTATAATGTAATTATTATTTTTTCATACACCCTTTAGATTATTTTCTATCATTTTATCTACCATAATTGTTTTCCTAATAGTAAGCTTGTAACAATAGAATGTATATGCTCCTATATCAAATCATTGGGACATGGGTCTCAATTAATGTTTATCCATGTTTTTAGGTTGTGAATAACGTACCATGGGTTTTGGTGAATAGGAACCCCCCATTGAAGGTTAATAGTAGATAGAGGTTGGCAGAGTCTTAGATTCGTCCTTGCACACTTGGGTCTGGGTGGGGTGGTTTATATCAGATGTATCTATGACTTGGATGTTTTGCTAACTTGTCTTTCATATAAAGTGTTCATGTGATAAACTTTGGTATACACTAGCGCACACACACATATATGTACATATATAAGTATATAGAGGGAGTTAGGCTTGAATACATTCGAATGCACAACTCACACCATACTTTTAAGAGGTGTTTTACATATCTAGATCATGTTTTTGATAAATCTAAACTGTTGATATTCATTATTATAATAAGTACAGGCTATAAGCAAAATTTGAGCTCATTTGAATTATTCCTAGTTACTCTTCCATGACAAAAAAGTGGCGTACAAAACTAATTTAAATTGCATAGTTTTTGTTGCATTTAGAAGAATGACTTACAAGTATCCTAATGAGATCAAATTATGTGTGTAGTATGTTCAGGATATTTAATAAGTTTAATGGCTCAAAATTTCAAAATAAATGTTGTGTGATGGAAAATAACTCGAGTGTATTGGGTCTCCTCTACAATGAAGTGTGTTCTATCCTAACTATATATATATATATATATATATATATATATGTGTGTGTGTGTGTGTGTGTGTGTATGTATATATATAAGTATGAATGTATGTATGTATATGTATATTTATATACATACATTTATGTATTTGTATGCTTATATATACATATATACATACATATATATAAGTATATATATGTGGGATTAAGAGAGGAAGACCCCCCCTCTCCCATGCCTGTGGCGGAGGCCGAACGCCCGGAAGGGTGGTAAATCAAGGTGGCAATTCGAATTCGAACCCGGGTCCCTTCATGAGGAAACACCGTGCGTGACCACTTGAGACACTCCTTGTCGGCAAAAGTGTATTTTTTTTAGTCTTAGGGAGACCCTGCTCCCCCTCCTCCTCAAACAGGTCAAAGGTGTATATTTTTATATGTATATATGTATGTATGTTTATGCATATATGCATATATATCCATATATATATATATATATGTTTTTATATATATATATATATATATATATATATATTTATATAGATATGTATATATATCTACATGCACGCACACACACACACACACATATATATATATATATATATATATATTTGTATATATGTGTGTATACATATATATATATATATGGCCCATCTTTATTGCCTGTGTGGGTAGCTACCCGCCCACCCTTCCGACCACTTTTTTTCAAAACAAAATTCGCAATTGTAGAGGACTATTTTGTCTAGCTCTCAAAAAACAATTAGCCCAAAATAATATCATTTGCCCCTCCAAAATAAAAAAACTCGTCCTCATATATATCTGCTATATATTTTGTACAGAGTTACTCTTTTGTTCGTGTAGTTACTTTCTGTTCACCATAGTTAATTTTTTGACAGAAGAGTTACTTTTTTGGCCATATATATATATATATATATATATATATATATATATATGTACACACTCACCTATATGTATATATTTTATGTATGTATGAATACACATATACATATATGTATTTATATATATGTGAGTGTACACATATGTATATGCATTTATTTGTATGGATACATATATACATATATAACCTATGTATATGTACACATACATATATGTATATATATGTATAGTTACTTGTTATTAATTGAAAAGTTGGACCTTTTATGTGTATCTTGTGGATATGAATTAAAAATGTATTCTATGTTTTCTATTATTTGATGGTTGATTATGTTAATGAATATAAAATTGGTGTTTTATTTTGAGTAACCTCAGACTTTGTGTGGTAGGTTTTTACAATGTAGTGAATCATAACTTATGTTTTATGCCTATAGGGACAAGGTTATTGTGTCCATTCTTGTGTGATCTCCATATCTTATCATCATTTTTGGTTATGTGGATGTGGGTGACCCACATCAGTAGCATCTAGAGAGTGATTTCATCATTCTAGGAGGTCACAAGTGATAGAGGGTACCAACAATTGGAGTAGTCGAGATGGGGACAATCCAACCTATATTTCCTCCACTAAACCGAATAATATTTTGACCCAACATTCCAGTTGATGTTGGGATAGGTGATGTCTTCCTTTTATAAATTTGTTTCTTATTCCACTTGCCATGGTGTAGTCATGATGTGATGAGTGGGAGACCTTTAAAAAGATGAGCAGTGTTGGTGCCACAAATTCTGTCACCATAAATTCTGTCGGCATTGCAGATTTAGTATATGTAGATCTTTGGCTAACAGTTCCATAGATTGATTTTAGGATCTTGAACATAGCATAGCGTACAAGATAAATAATTTTATTTTCCTACTGAGGGACAATGTTGACTATTGGTGGGTCTTATAGGAGGAGAAGATGATCACATAGGCTAATTTTTGTAAATAGTTTGTGAGTATATACATTCCTCAATTTTATCTTAAGGAGAAGATGACTTAGTTTGAACATCCTTGTTAGGTGACATAAGCTAAATGATTATGAGGCATAGTTAATGGATCTTTTGAGGTTTTGTATTTATCTAGACATTATGGAGGATTGGATTCAAAGGTTTGAAAAGGGTGAATGTTGATTTCCTTAGTTGGCATCTACTCTAGAGATGAGATGGAAGTTTTCTAATTTTGTGGATACTATCAAGAGTATAGAAAGAACAATGGTGAGCCATCATGGGGATGATTGAAGGAATAGGTTATCTAAATACCATGGTAAGATGTCAGGAGTCTATAATAAGTTGAGGTATTTACAACCACAACAATAATAGGGTTAACAGTTATAGAAGAAATTATTCATTATAGAGATGAGGTACAAAGTTAAATATCAATGGTCTCCTAATCGACACACAAGATGAGGTTATCCACCTTCAAGGGAAAATGTGTCATGATGCATGTAATTTATAGGATTTTCTAGGGCACACCATGAAAGAAAATGCATATCAAGAAAAAAAATTACTATCAGTTTGAGACAAGGCAATGACATCACTATGAGCAGATTGGGCATGTCATGACCTACTTCCCCCAGTTGAACCAAGAGGTTACTGAACAATAGAGACGGAGCCCACATGGCTCACAATAGTATAATGGTAGTGGAAGAGGTTAGGGATATACTTCTCAAGAAAGGTCATTAGGAACAACCAAGAGAGGTCAAGAGAATGTCAACAACAAAAGCTTGAGTCTATGTTATGCCTCAACCTAAAGGAGCCATTAACCCATGTGTCATGATAGGTTAGATGGATTTTAATTTGGGCTTATTTTCTTTTTCTAATGTATTTTCCTTCATTCACCATAGTGTAAGACACTTGTTTATGACCATAAATGTGATAACTCAGTTGTAACTTTCCTATAAATAGTAGATCTTGTCATCTCTTATTAGAAGCCCCTTTGGTTGATTGTAATGTTTTCAGGGAACTGTGACCATCCTTTTTTTTCTTTTCTAGACACATCATCAGAAGTGCCACTTATGACAATAGGATTCAATGTAATCCAAGGGATCAATAGATTAGATAAGTATAATCATGTTTGGATACTAGTTTCAAAGTTGTGAAGTTGAGGGATAGCAATATCTCTTGGTCTTTGCCAAGAGATAGGAAGATTATCCCTATGTGATTTAGTGACTGCAACTATAGTAGAAAAAATGTTGAGACAAGGCTGCATAACTTTATTAGCACATGTGGTAGATACGAAAGAGAGGAGCTTGAAGATATATAATCTTCACATGGTGCAGGAGTTGTTGGATGTGTTTCTTGATGAGTTTATTGGTGTTCCACCCCTTTTGAGATCGATCTTCTACCTAGAATGCAACCCGTAAGACATGGACCATATATGGATGGCACCAACTGAGAAGATGGACTTCAAAGGGGTAAATTTTGGAGTTTAAGAAAGGTTATATACATATGATCTTGTCTTCTTGGGGTGCACACATTTTGTTTGTAAAGAAGAATGGTTTTTATATGAGGTTTTGAAAAGACTATAGTAGTTTAACATTTCTACAATGAAGAATACATATCTTTTTTTGGATAGATGACCTTCTTTGATTAAATAAAGATGCCATACTATTTGAGAAGGAAAATGTATTATTAGGGTACCATCAATTGGGGATCAATGTGGATGACATACCTAATACATCCTTTCGTACTAGGTATGGTCATTATGAGTTAGTGGTGATGTTGTTTAAGTCAACCAACACACCTGCATCTTTTATGGATCTAACGAATAAGGCATCCAGTCATTATATATATGAGTCCATGGTGGTGTTCAATTATGATATATTGATCGAATCTAGGGATAGGGTTAACATGAGAAGCATCTGTGGTCGGGATTGGAGTTGTTAAGGAATCACTTTTTTGTAAGATAATTTTAGTAAGTCTAAGTTTTGACTGACTGTTGTGTCTTTCCTTTGTCATGTCATCTCATTTAAGAAGTTTGTTGATCCCAATAAGGTGGAGTTAGAGCATCTTAATACATCAATGAAAGTGTTGACTTTTGTTGGTTTATTTGGATATTATATGAGATTCATCAAGAACTTCGTGCAATTTCTTTTTTGTTGTCTAGGATAACCAATAATAGCATGCTGGTTATTTGGAATGAGGAGTGTCAGTGTACCCTTTAGTTGTTGAAGGAGAAGCTGACAAAAACATATATGTTAGTACATCTTGTGATGTGATGCTTTAAAGAATTTTCATTAGGTTTTGTGCTAATGTAGGACAAACACATGATCTCTTTTGGTTCTTGACAACATCATAAGCATAAGGAGAACTACCTAAAATATGCTCTATAGTTGTCCATTGTGGTCCTAGCTCTGAATATTTGGAGGTACTTTATTTATTGGGAGAAGTTTAATATCTTTGTGGATCACTAGAACCTCAAGTATATATTTTGGGTATTTGAATATGTGGCATTGGAGATGGATATAATAGGTCAAGAATTGTTACTATAGCCTACACTTTTACTACGGAAAAACTATTCACAATTGTTGATAAAGACTATTTTCATAAAGTAGATCAAGGATGCATACATGTTCATATTGCGGTACAAAATATTTGACAAGAGTTTATAGCGGGAAGCATGATGGGTTTCATTATAAAAATGATGGCATTGTTTGTTTTCAAAACAAGATGGTGGTTCCTAATCTTAGAGGTTTGACGAACATGGTTCTTGAGTATTAACATTCTTTGGTGTACACTATGGATCCTATTAGTACCAATATATACCATTACTTGAAGAATATAAATTAATGGCCAGGCATGAAGCCTAATGTACCATGGTATTATCATTTTCAATGATGGAGAGTACTAGTTTGCCTTCACAAAAGTTGTTTAAATGAACCCTCTTTTTGAATAATTGAGTTGCTATGTCTTGATAGAAGTTTGAGTGATTCAAATCATTCATTCATCATTCTTCAAGCATGTTGAGGAAGTAGACATGGTCATTGACCCATTCTGCATCATGATTTCTAGCTTCTTATAGTATGCATAGTGATGTGATTTTGAAATCCTCAAGTATAACCTTAATACCATATATAAGTGAGTAATGCATCTCTCCTATGGAAGTTTTGACATATGTATGAGACACCTACGAATTTATATAAAGGTTCTTGTGCCAGTTAGTTTTTGGGTTGATTCTCTTCTTGAGGATCTTGACCATTTTCCTGTTCATATCCTCTATAATTCCATTCATTTGGAGACAATATGGAAATGTTCGATGTTTTTTGATCCCCAAGGATCCAATATACTTTTTGTTTAATTGACAATGAACTTCATATCATAGTTGGAGATGATTTCAAGTGGTGTTCCATGCCAACTTATGGCATTTTCTTGAGGAATTTCATGAACTTCATACCATAGTTTGAGATGACTTCGACTCCATTTGGTGAAGTAGAGGCTCATAAGTAGAAAACAATAATCTTCATTTGATACTTTAGGATATATGTTTCTGATCAATGTTGATTCCCCATCCTTCTATATGTTTAATCCACTATCTCTAACTATTTTGAATACTTCATTTCTCGCATTCGATTTCTTACTTGACTATGCAAACTATTTTAGGTAGTCTAAAGAGAAGTGAATAGTGACTACGACCACCCATATGCAATCAACATGCCTCCTCATAGGGGAGGATGCAAACCACATGACAACCCAAACCCTATGGTTGAACAACCTCAACTAGAGCCTAAATCTAAAAATGATGAATACCACTCTGACGAACCAGGACCAAAAAATCCACCTCATGAGGAACCACCCTACGACGAGGAGTGTGTAGAATGACATCATGATGAAGTTCATCATCCTAGAACATGGAGAAATAGAAGAAACAACAACAACAATAATGAGGACAACAATGATAGCCCAGACAATGATGAAGAAAATGATGACGGGGGCCCCTCCCGTTGTGAACTAGAAGCCACTAGGGCCAATGAATCTAGGTGCCCAACCATCATCCCTAGGTTTGATGCTTCAAATTTTGAACTAAAGCCAATGGTTGCCATAATTAAAACAAAACTTTTGGAGGCATTTCCTGAGATGAGAATCCTTATTACCACATGGACTACTTTGAAAACATTTCCATCACAATCAAGATGAAAGGGTGCAACATGAGGTGATTTACAGTAAGGGGTTTAACTTCTCTTTGAGGGACAAAGCATTGTCATGGTACCTTACTCTACACGATAAGACCATCAATGGATGGGCACCCTTGGATGAGACTTTTGTCACCAAATTATACTCTGTGAATAAGAATCTCACAAATAGGCATAAGATCATTGGGTTCATGCATAAGTGTGGGGAGAATCTATATGAAGCCTGGGAAAGGTTCTAGGAATACCACATAGACTATCCTCACAACAACTATGACAAGGGATTTTTGGTGACCACCTTTTAGAGTGGTCTTACATCTGCAGAGAGGACCTCGTTGAATGCAGCTATATGAAGTGGCTTCTTAGGGAAGAATCCAAGAACAACTATGATAATAAACATATATGTTTTACAATACGGTTTGGAATACGAAATAGGTTATGTTGGTATGTATGCCCAAAGAGCCAAGAATATGATAATTGGAGTGTGGCATTAGGTACTTGATTTGATAATGATGAAGGTAATTCCATCTATTATGTTTGTATCACCATGAGATGATGACACATACATAGTAGATGTCTAAAGAATGATGTTACCAGATGTCATATGCCTTCCAGTACGTGACTTGAACAAATAGTTCATACAAATGATAAGAGTGCATATATTCTTATTATGTCCCTAGTCAAGTATTACTATGAAAGTAAAATAGACAACAGTAATATATTAGACTAGAGTGTTTCTTGATTGATGATAGAGTCTCACTAGGTATGATATGTAATAACAAGTCAAGCACATAGATACATGTTAGAGAACAGTGTATCATATAGAACCACCATGAGAATGATACATGGAGACCATGGAATGGTAGTTAAAATCATATCTCATAGTAATAGTGATGATTGTGGTTCTTAGACCAACATCACTACATTCATCACATGTAATTCAGGTACTTTGACATCATCCACTATGATCCTGAATAAGGCTTGCCATAAAGGTGGTCCTAGGGTGCACTGTGACACATGGGGATAGAGTGTGAGTGATGTAGATGGGATTTGTCCCTCCTATAGGAAATTGATATCCAGGCCACTTGATAAGAGAGACTGAGAAATGTACGGTCATACTTATGTGATTCAATATGTGATATTGGAACTCACACGCATCTCAGATAGTCTACTCTAGTTCAAGGAACATGGATTCAACATTTAGTGGATGGAAATTCCACACCTTGAGTTCAATCTAGACATCAGAGATGAAGGAACTATATGATCATGGTAACACATATCATAGGTTGTAGGTTGAAGTTGTTTTCCAACTTTCCAAATTACTTAGGTAGCAATGATATGTTTCTATACATCGCTCTTTCCTTGTGATGTCATGATTAGGTTATGGACATTCACTGCCAACGTAATTCTTGACCTATAGGGTCACACACATAGAAATTCAAATGGATTAAAGGAGTATGTTCATGAATGATGTTCAGATTGATTACTAAAGGTGTTTAGGTACTCAATCATACAATTGAGGTTCAAAATGGACTGACTGAACTCTGAACCGACCGGTTCACCATGCCAACCTATCGGTTGGGTAGTGAACTGATCGGTTGGAGTGTCAGGTCAATTAGAATCAAAATTGGATGATCAATGATTAAACCAGGGAGTGAAACGACTAGTCCACATATCCCAAATGACTACTTCATGAGTTGAACCTCCCGATTCGGTTGCCAATTCGATTGGATCAAGGATTGGTTTTTACGTCATGTTTGGCATTAATTGTGCATTAGTTACCAATTTGGTTCAGAATAGGAAACTACACAAAATGTTTGGTTCGCTATGCAAATTGACTGGTTCACGCACCAAACAACTATTTGGGTGTATGAAATGACCGGTTGGTTGTGCGTAGGTTCTAGAAAATTCATGAATGTGATCCTTTTGACTCCCACATAGACTGGGAACCCTGACCCTGGCCTCTCCTATAAATAGAGGGGTATTGGGGACTTCTCAAAACATGATGATTGCCTCTAACAATTTTTTGTCCTCTCTATTGTGGTAACTAATTGAGAGCCTGAGCAAGTCCTACCCAATAAAAGGAGGGATAGAAAGGGAGAGACAATTGTAGGAGAGCGAATCAACCCTAGAAGGTTGATGTTAAAAAAGGACAACTCCTTCACGTTGGCTCTGGTAGTGCAATGTGGAGTTCCGGTGGTCCGCGTGGACTTCTCTAGAGGTGAGAGGCTTCTTCTGCTAGGAGAAACTCATCAACCATCATCCGTGGTGCAAGACCAGGTGGTTGTTCATGATGAATGTTTGAGTGTTGCTGCTAAATAAGGTATGAGATGCTTCCTACAGATGAAGAATGATACTATTGCAAGGGTAATGTTGTTGGACTTGCTCTAAGATTGGGTATAACCTTATAAAACTTCCTTCCTAGATACATTGACGTTGGTGCGATGTTGTTGTTATTGGGAAATGACCATTTAAATTTTTTATTTCCGCTACATGTTTCTATGACAGATTTTCATATAGGTTCAGCCAAGAAAGCAACATCTGAAGGAACAACCACATAGTCTAAGGCATTGGAAACAATAACTGCTCAAATTTGAAAGATTACTTTGGACATAAAGAAGTTAAAGGACACTGGAAACAAAGCAAAAGGTAAGGTCGAGAAAGTCATGAAGTGAATTACATGTGGAGAGGGAGGCCATGATATTGGTACATGTATCTATATTCAACCCGAGGAAGACAGTGACGAAGAAGATATTGAAAATATTTCTTATGTCAACTTAAAAAACTAGATCACCCTATTTTCTCCTATGGAAACAAATGTTTTTTTGAGAATGCCTATAAGTTAAGCTTATCTGAAGGACCACCCAGATTTAGGAGAGGTGGGGGACCAAATGTGTGTACCTGTAACACAAATCACCAGCAAAATAGAGAAAATTATCAAGGTCAAGGACAAGGCTAAAATCAGAATATATATTCAAATAGGGCAAGCTATGATCAGAATTCGAACAAAAGAAACAACCAACTGGACATGGTGTCTAAAATTTTTGAGTTTGCAAAAAGACAAGACACAGTGAATGAGAAATTAACTCAGAGTGATATCACTAACACGAGCATCTTAAATGTGATGCATACTCATTTGGAAGACATGACAACTCAAATGGCTGACATGTACACCCACCAGATGTTGATTGATCATCAACTTACACAATTGTATGAGCTTATTAAGAACCCATAGGGAAGATACTATCTAATATTGAGCGTGTGAAAATGGCCACTCTCTATTCTAAAAAGGTTTTAGAAGGTCCAAAAGGGAAGACTATCCAAGAAGGCAACTCCACCACTGAGTCACAACCTGAACTAGTTATAATAGAGGAAGCATCTGAGGAGGAAGTGTTTACCAAGAAGGATAAAACCAAAGCAAAGGGAAAGGGAAAGAAGACTGCAAAAGAAATAAATTCTGACCCCACTAAGTAGGCCTTCGCTAATAAAGATTTGTACTCACCAAGAGTTCCTTTTCCCTATAAACTAATCAAGGCCCACTTGAACAAGAGATATGATAATTTTATGGAAGTTATATAGAAGCTACACCTTGATGTACCATTCTTGGATGCCATAGAGAAGATCCTAACCTATGACAAGTTCTTTAAGGATTTGATTATGAAGAGAAGGAGAGGATACCACGTGGAAATAGTGATACTAGCAAAAATGTCTAGTGCTTTTGTACAATAAAAGATGCCCACAAAGAAAAAGTATCTAGGAGCATTCACTATTCCATTAAACATTGGAGACAATGAGGTAAGACAAGGACTTGCGAATCTAGGAGCAAGCATTAGTGTCATGCCCCTTACTCTATCTCAGAGGCTGGGACTGATATGGTAAATCCTGGAATGAGGATTCAAATAGATAAGTACACCTTCACAAAGCCAGTAGGAATTGTGGAATATGTCCCAATCCACGTGGGATGATTCTTCATACCATGAGATATAGTTGTGATCAATACGGTATAAGATCCAACATGCATGATGATCTTTGGAAGTCCATTTCTCTCCACAAGGAGAGTGTTAATTGATATTTAAGTTGGGATTATCACCATATGAGTAGAAAATGATCACAATGAATTTCATGTGCAAGACTCCATGAGAGGACCACCTCTTTTTGAGTCGGTTTATTTCATGGATAGATACTATAAATTTTGTAAAGAGGTCCACGATGATAATCCCATAGTTGATCCACTAATGTGATTCCTACACAACCCAGACCCTAGTGTAAAAGACCCAAAAGGTGTCAAAATTCTTGACTATCTAAACGAGCTGGAAGAATAATGTAGTGGTGATGGGGAAGGAATTGAAACTATGAGATATGCCTCCCTAGAATAAATACCTAAGTAGATAGAAGCACTGAAGCCCAAGCCAGAGCTGAAGAAACTCCCTAAAGGTGTAAAGTATGAGTTTCTTGATGATGAATAAATAAATACAACAATTATAAACTCTGTCATGATAGAAGATCAAGAGGAGAAATTATTAAACGAACTCAAGCTCTACAGAAAGGAAATAGGATATTCCATATAAGACATCAAAGGATTAAGTCCAAATGTTTGCATGCACTAAATAAATCTATAAGAAACTACTAAACATCTAGCTCAACCACAAAGAAAGTTGAATCAAATGCATAGGGAAGTGGAAAAGAAGCAAGTGAAAAACTTGCGTGATGCAGAAATTATATACCTAATCAGCTACAATGACTTGGTAAGCCCAATACATGTTGTGACTAAGAAAGGAGGAATGAGTTTTGTGAAAGGAGAAAAGGGAGACGAGGTTGCAACACAAGCCGTAAGATGTTGGTGAATGTGCATCGATTATAGAAAGATAAATTCTACCACTAAGATGGACCATATTGCATTAACATTCATAGATCAGGTCTTATAACGTTTGGCGCACCAATCATACTTCTATTTCCTGAATGGATACTCAAGATTTTATCAAGTCCCTATCAATCCTTATGATAAAAAGAAAACAACTTTCACCTGTATCTATGACATCTATGATTTTTGAAGAATTCCATTTGGACTATGAAATGCACCCATGACATTTCAAAGGTGCATCATCTCTAATTTTTCCAACTTCCTAGAATATATCATGAAAGTTCTTCACGGATGATTTCTCCATCTATGCAGATGATTTTGACAGTTTTCTAGAGAACTTGTTAAAGTACTAGAGCGATGCAAAGAGAAGCAATTAGTTCTAAACTGGGAAAAATTCTAATTCATGGTCCGGGAAGGAATAGTATTGGGACACAAAAGTTTCTGGTAAGGGAAATGAGGTAGTTGTAAGTAAAGTGGAAGCCATATATAAACTATAGGGAAATATGGCATTAGGATAGGTAGAAAAAAAAATTATCTTCCATTTTTCCCTTTGACAAATGATCGTGTCAATAACTATGTAATGGGAAGGGATGGTTTCAAGTTAATAACATCAGTCCTGGAAAGAATCCAACAACAATTCCTCTCGATGCAGTATTCATCTTTCTTGAAGTCGCACCCAGATAGCGTTTACATCAGCTCCTGGTTGATCACCAAAGACAATAGCTTGACCTTGTCCTCCTAGCGGTAGGCAACAACCTCCTTGCCTCTATATCTAGGATTTTTCTTGTAATTTGTCACATGCATATTGTGCCTCACATGTTTTATTACCATGATTGAAATAGTTGTTCCTTGGGGTGCCCAGTTGCATCTTGGTTTGGGTGGTGACATCTACCTAGTGTTGAACATAGGGTTTCCTCTCATAGATGGGCCACCTTGAGTGTTAGAACTCGATGATTATCTTAGTTTGGTGAGATCTAAAGGTCTTACTTATGTGTGGGGAGTCGATGGTAGTCCCTAGAGGTGTGGGGGTTGATGGTTTTCTCTCTTGAGCTCCCTGGATTGATGGTTTACCTTAAGAGGTTATCAACTGATGGTTTTTCACCTTTGTGACCTAGGGGTCAAAAATTGAGGGTTCGCCTGCTAGTGGAGGTCGATGGCCACCCTATGAGTCAAGACTCGATGGTCCTCCTGACTCCCACAACTGATGTGCCTACTGATTTGCATAGACATGACCCTTTGGGCATGTGATCCATGCCAAATATGGAAAGACGCCTTAACCTTCGCTTCTCTCTCACCCATAGCTTTATGGATCTTCCCCCTCCCAAGAAAATGAGTTCTTTACACAACTATCTCTCTCTTTCTTCTTCCTTCTTGATTGGAGCTCATCCCCCTTTGCATGGTGGTGAATAAGTTGCTCAAGGCAGAAGGAGGTGGCCGGTCTACTTGCATGTGAACCTAGGGTGCACACCTACCCTAGCTGTGGTCATTTGGTGCTTCATTGCTTGGTTTCTTGGCCTAGGTAAGTGAGATATCCCTTTCTTCTTTCATTTTCCTTTTTTTACTACCTTCCTCTCTCTTCTTCTTGTACGTACCCATGGTGTTCCATGGTGGATCTTGTGCTAGAGCTTCAAGAACACCTCTTTCTTGCTTATTTGGCCTAGGGTTTGCTCCCCTTTGGAGAAGAAGCTAGATTGGATGAGTGGAGTGCTCAAGCTAGAGTTTTCTTCACTGTTTCCTCAAGCTAACTTTCTATTTGGGGCTTCATCTTCATCCTATAGATGAGTTATATAACTTTCTCCATGTTTATGTCTTACTCCTAGCTTGCATGTACTAGTTCTTGCCAAAAAATGATATTCTAAGTAGAAAGGTAGCATATTTGCCTAGGGTTTTTTCTTATATGGTAGTTCTTGAGTAGATGATCTTCCTAAATGCCCTTCTCAACTATGTGCATGTTTCTTCCATCAATATTCATTCTCTAGAGCTTGCTTGAATATGGAAGTCGATGGGTTTTGTTCCATTGAATTAGGGTTTCCTTTGAGGTGTTATACGATGATTTTCCTTGGGTTTTATGGACTGGTTTTCTCCTTGTTTACGATCCAATGGTTGGGCCCCTTATTCATGACACTCGATGGTATCATTGGGTCATCGTCATCCAATGAATTTTCTAGTTCTAAACTTGATGACTTTTTAGACTCAAGGGTCAATGGTTTATTTGGTCTACACTCGATGGTGCACCTGGTTTCCAAGGTGCATGGTTTCAACCAATGGTCTTCTAGCTTCATGGTCCATTGGTGGCTCCATGGTTCACAAATGGTGGAACTAATGTCCACAACTGATGTATCTTTTAAGATCAGCAAATGACAGTGCTTCTTTATCAACATCTGATGACTTAACTTGGCCAAGTTAGATGTCTCATCTAGGACAACTCAATGATTTTATTAGACATATGGTTCAAGGTTTTACTTGTATTTCATCTGATGGTTTTGCTTATCCAACATCCCATGATCTTGGTGATGTTCATGATCTGATGGTTGGGTTTGATGCTTCAAATCTGATGGCTATGTTTGACCTTATGTGTCCACTATCCGATGGGGATGTTATGTACTAGGATTTAGCATTGAGTTTTGAATTGTATCACCAATGTAACTTATCTTGTTAAACCTAACCCTAATTCATGTAAGTGATGATTGTTGACCATACTTAGCTTCTATGGGTGATTATCATGATGAAGGCATACTCTCTTAATTTTATTGTAATCCTAATATATTGCCATATGAACTTCATATCTCTTAATGCAATGCTATGCTATATTCGTGTATCACATAATGGTGATGGGTTTTTTAGCCTTGTTATAAGGTATGGAAGATAATGATGTTCTTGTGAGGAATGAGATGGCCATAGTGTCCTTTGGGCATAGAGTGAGCCCTAATGGAGGTGTAACTCTCTTCATGATGTGATAAGAATTTATATAATTATATCTAATATGTTTTATATCTTTTGAAGTTGTTAGATACCAATGATTTTGTAGAATTTTATTAGGCTTTACTTGTAATTTGATTGATGTATTTAAAAGACACCCAATTGACACTAACTAATCAAGTGAAACCCTAATCATGTAGTGCCTTGTGTCGTATAACCATTCAGTGTTAGGACTTGCTGGATGGGGAAATGTGTACTCCTAAGGGAGGCTCAGAGTGCATACTATTATGTGGGGTGCATAAGACCGTGTTGTCCTTGACATCCTGATCCCTAGTTTATGGAGTATGGCTATGTTCATACCTCGGAAGGAGAACGACTACAGTCATATCTCAAATATTGTATATATATGTGAAGTGATGGCGGACAACTACGATTGTACCTTGATTGATAGGGTTTTGCATACCCTAGTTACTAGTGTCATGACCTATACAAGGGTGGACTAGGCTGTTTTGTAGCTTGACATTATGTGTCATTGCAGTGGAGTCATATTGACTGAGGGTGGATGAGATCTCAGGATTCCGACTCTCCTAGATCTTGTACAGTACTGATTGCAACCAAGCGTTGGGGAATTGGACTTTGGGTGGTATGCCTCAAACTCCCCATGGCTTAATAAAAGACATAATCCAGCCATGTAGTATATCTATTTAGGGATAAACACATCTCACATTGGTTGTTTACCCTTTCCTTGTTTCCAGTAACATTTAGTTATTATGCTTGCAGTAAGAGAAATGAACTGTATAGAAAGTGATAAATTCACCTATTTTTCTATTAACTATGCTAATCATGTCTAATCTATTTTAGCTAGCCTATTTGATCTTCTTAATCTATTTAACTTATTTAAAATAACATAACCAACTATAACCAATAATAATTGTTGAGAGTTATATCTCTCGCTCGGACATGGGTCTCACCTTGTGGGTTACCACATCTTTTTAGGTGGTCATTAGCGATGTGGTTAGGTTCGTGGAGGTGAAGAAGTGCAGCTACAGAGAAGTAGGAGCTTAAGGTTGTCTAGTAGTTGGTAGAGTCTTAGAGTCATCCATGTACTCTTAGGTCCATGCAAGGGATGTTTAATAGATGTCATCTATATCGACTCTAGTTTTGGCAATATACCCAATGTTTGTATACGACATGAATATGTGGAATGATATATTTTGTATATACGTTGTGGCTGAGGCTACTGGACATATGTATAAATACCTGGTATGGTATATGATCTTATGAAGGAAGTTGTACCTTTATGATTGTTGGACATGTATATGGTGTTTAATCTGTATTAATTATTCCTCTTTTCAGGCTATGTGGTTTATTAGTAGTTTGATCGCGTATTTTTTATGAGTAGTCTCACTTAGCATGATAGTGTGTCACAGTTTGGTTGGTATTAGAGATTGAGGTTCACTGAGTCTATAGGGCCATATGACTTAGGTTTTGTGTATGTTCTTAGGCATTCCAACATATCTGATTAGAGCTTCTACTTATGAAGATATGTCTAGAGAACATGAAGAGTATGTGGACAGTAGCTACGTTGTTCAAGGAGGTGGAGGTAGGAGGCCAACACATGATGGAAAAGTGCTAGTGATAGGGCCAGAACAACCCTCAATGCATCCGTTTTACCCTCCAACCATGGAAAATCCTACTTTCTAGTCCATTTTTGGACATCTCATGGCAATGATTATGCACTTAATGGATATAGCGCATGTATCACAAGGTAGGGAAGCTATCCCTAATGAGGAATCTTAGGGTTCTGATAAGACATTTGAGAGGCTAAGACATGTTAGAGATATCGAGTATGTGGTTACAACATACCCACTAGATATGTGGTTAATAGAGCTTGAGAAGGCATTCAAGATCTTGAACACCGTAAAAGAGGACAAGGTGAAGCACATTGTTTATCTATTTAAGGGTAGTGTTGGCCAATGATGGGCCATAAAGGAAGAGAAGAGACCAAGAGTTGTTATAGGTTGGGAAGAGTTTTGGCAGGAGTTTGTGAGATGCTACTTCCCCAAGACATATCTAGATGAGAAGACAACTTAGTTTGAGAAGTTGTGCCTAGGTTCCAGGTCCATCAATGAGTATGAGGCTAAGTTTATGGAGCTCTTGAGGTTCTATCCTCATATGGAAGTGACAGAGAAGGAGAGGGTCAGAATGTTTGAGAAGGGTTTGAGTTCGGAGTGGTCTACGGTAGCATCATCTTTGGAGAATAGAGAGAGGTTCTCTACCTTTGTAGAGTGAGTAAGGTGGATTGAGCAGTCTTCTATTGAGAAGTGTGAAGCCCTCACTAAGAAGAGGCTAGCTCAGTCTCAAGGACAGTTGTCTGTGAGGTTCACAGCAGCAACAAAACAACAATGGTGGATGTATAGGATGCGGTCAGGAGTCACAGGTGGGATCTTCTAGGACATCTGGAAGGGGTTTTGGACAACAACATGCGACAACAAGATTCTATGCCATGATCAACCGGAGAGAGTGATCAATCCACATGACATTGTCGGTCATATGGAACACTTTCATTTTGAGTTATCTACTTCTTTTGTATCTATTTTGGTTGACATGGGTGCAATGCACTCTTTTATCACCAGAGAGGTGATAAGTAGTTGTAATCTACCTATTTGTAGTTGATCTGATAGCCTTTTTCTTGAAACCCCTTTAGTTGTGTTCGTTGAATTACAGGAGGTGTGTCCCTCTTGTGTTCTTTCCTTTTTAGGATGCAACATTCAAGTGGACCTTATGCCACTTAACATGCATGTATTCGATGTGATCCTAGGGATGGATACCTTGGAGAAGTCCAATGTTGTTTTGGATTATAGTTCCTAGGTGGTGATGTTTCATGATGGAGATGCTTCTTGGATCTTCCAAGGAGATAGAAATATTTTTCCTATGTGTTTGGTGTCAGATGTGATAGCAAAGAGGTTGATGAGTCATGGATGTGACTCTTTCTTGGCACATGTTGTGGATACAAAGGTGAGGATTCCTAGTATCCAGGAGGTACCCGTAGTGTGTGAGTTTGAGGATGTCTTTATAAATGAGTTTTCTAATGTTTCCCCTCCTAAAGAGATTGATTTTGAGATCAATCTTGTTCCTCGAACACAACCCATAGATGAATAACCTTACATGATAGCACCAATAGAGATACATGGGTTTGAAGAAGCAGTTGCAGAAGTTGTTAGAGAAGGGTTTCATCAGATCAAGCACTTCCCTTTGGGGTGATCCCATGTTGTTCAGGAAGAAGAAGGATGGATCTATGAGGCTTTGCATAGATTACCGATAGTTGAACAAGGTTGTAGTGAAGAACAAGTACTCGTTGCCGAGAATCGATGATCTGTTTGATTAGTTGTGAGGTGCTACAATGTTCTCAAAGATAAATTTGTGGCCAGGATTTCACCAACTGAGGATTAAGATAGACACATAACTAAGACATCTTTCAAGACTAGGTATGTTCATGATGAGTTTCTGGCTCTGGTGTTTGGGTTGACCAACACACCAACAACTTTTATGGATGTGATGAACAGGGTGTTTAGGCTATATCTAGATTAGATTTTAGTTGTGTTCATATATGAAATCTTGATATACTACAAGGAAAAATGGATCATGAGTAGCACCTATGCCAGACGTTGACATTATTGAGGAAACACAGGTTATATGCCAAGTTGAATAAGTGTGAGTTTAGGGTGACTGAGGTGTATTTTCTTGGTCAATTGATATAAGATATGGGTGTTTGTTTGGATCCAAAGCAGGTGGAGTTTGTATTGGAATGGGAATATCCCAAGATACCGATGAAGGTCTAAAGTTTCCTAGGCCTGGTAGGTTACTACAAGAGATTCATAAAGAACTTCAATATTGTAGCATTATCCCTAACCAAGTTGAATAGGAAAGGTGTTCCTTTTATCTGGGATGAAAAGAATCACCATTCTTTCCAAACATTGAATAAGAATTTGACTAGTGCTCCAGTCTTAGTGCTTCTAGAGCAAGGGAAGGGCTACATCATCTTATGTGATGCTTCAAAGAACAACTTCAGATATGTGTTGATGCAAGAGAAGAACGTGATTTCCTTTTCTTCATGAAATCCTAAGAAAAATGAGTAGAACTACCTGACACATGATCTGGAGCTTGCAGTAGTGGTTCATGCCTTGAAGACTAGGAGGCACTATTTGTATGGAGAGAAATGTCAGATCTTCACCGACCACAAGAACCTTCAGTATAGCTTCTCCAAGAAAGAGTTGAACATGAGGTAGAGAAGATGGATGGAGCTAATCAAGGACTATGATTGCATGATAGATTATGATCCAGGAAAGGAAAATGTAGTGGATTATGCATTGAAAAGGAAATAATCTTCATCATCATATGCATACTAGGCACACCTACACTTTCTAGTGTGTCGCAAGCGAGACTTGTTAGTATCGCATTGCCAGATGATCGTGAAGTTGGAGGTTGCCTTGTTGGCAGGACTATTGGCACAGTTGCAGGTGAACCATACCTTGATGTAGCAGATCAGAGATGCACAAAAGGATGATACTGTGATACAGAATATAAGGTCAAAATTTGACAACAACAAACATGACAGCTTCCATGAGTCAGATGACATGACAGTTTTCTTTCATGATAGGATAGTGGTTCTACATACTAATAGACTGAGAAAGATGGTTCTTGAGGAGGCTCATTGCTCTATGTATGTGATGCATCCTATTAGTACAAAGATGTACCACAATATGAAGGATTTGTATTGGTGGCCAGGTCTGAAGCGTGATGTGGTAGAGTTCGTTGCTAAGTGTCCAATTTGTTAGTATGTCAAGGCATAGCATCAGAAGCCTACAAGAACCTTGCATACCTTGATGATACCTCAATGGAAATGGGATCATATAACCATGGACTTTGTGGTTGGTCATCCTAGGACATCCAAGGGTAATTATTCCATATGGGTGATAGTTGACAGGTTGACCAAATCAGCTCACTTCTTACTGGCTAAGACAACATACACATCAAAGAAGTTGGCACAAATCTACGTGGATGAGATCATCTATTTGCATGGTATTCCAATTACCATAATGTGTGATAGAGGCCCACAGTTCATGCGACATTTCAGGAACGTCTACATACAACTATGGGGACACAACTATGGTTTAGCATAGCTTTTCACCACAAAATGGTCAGTCTGAGAGGACGATTTAGACTTTAGAGAATCTTTTTAGGTCATGTATTCTATAGTTTCTTGGTAGTTGGGATGTGCATCTGAGTTTGAAATAGTCTGCTTGCAAAATATATCAGAGGAGCATATATATGGAACCGTTTGAAGCTTTGTACAGGAGGTGTTTTCGATGACCCCTTTGTTGGTATGAGACAAGTGAGTATCAACTTTTGGGTCATGAGTCGGTATAACTGACTATGGAAAAGATCAAGGATATATAGTAGCAGTTGAAGGCATCCCTGGACAGGCAGACGTCGTATGCTGATAACAGTCATAGACCATTAGAGTTCAAAGTTGGAAACTGTGTATACCTTAAGGTTTCCCCTTGGATGGGTATGTCGAGGTTTGGTAAGAAGGGTAAGTTGGCTCCTAGGTATATGGGACCATACCCTGTTTTGGCATGTGTTGAGAAGGTGGCATACAAGGTAGAGTTACCTCCAGAGTTGCACAAGTTCCAAAATGTCTTTCATGGCTACATGTTAAGGAAGTATCACCCCGATACAGAGCAGGTGTTGCAGTCAATGGATGTTGAGTTGTAGGATGAGTCTTATGTGGAGGGTCATTGTTGATCCTAGATAGGAGAGTGAAGAAGCTAAAGTAGAAGGATATAGTCTTATTGAAGGTGTTGTGGAATCACTATGGTGTGGATGAGGCCATGTGAGAGTTATAGGATGAGATGCATAGGAAGTATCATCTTTGTTTGTGTAGGATTTTAGGGGTTAAATCCTTGTTAGGGTTTTATGGTTGTAATACCCTTAATCTGGCTTAATGGATGAACATGCTTAATTAACCTAATTGGATTCTTAAAACCTCAATCAAACCCTAATATGTGTTTTGAAATCATGTGACAAGCTTAAGTTTCAAGTTTGGTTGGTTTAGATAATGTTTGAGAAAGTATGCATTTATATGCTTTTTTGGTTTTTATGCTATTTACCCATATCTAGGGTTTTTCTTGTAATTTGTCACATGCGTGTTGGTCCTCACATGTTTTCTTAGCATGTTTGATATAGTTGTGCCTTGGGTCACCTAGTTTCACCTTGGTTTGGGTGGTGACATCTGCCTAGGGTTGAACTGAGGGTTTCCTCTCATAGATTGGCCACCTTGAGTGTTAGAAATCGATGGTTCTCTTGTTTTGGTGAGATTCAATGGTCCTTCTTGTGTGTGGGTAGTCAATGGTGGTCCCTAGAGGTGTGGGGGTCTATGGTTTTCTCTCTTGAGCTCCTTGGATCGATGGTTTACCTTGAGAGGTGCTCAACTGATGGTTTTTCACATTGTGACCTAGGGGTCCAAAATCAATGGTTCCCCAATTGGTGGAGGTCGATGGCCGCCCTAGGAGTCAAGACCAAAATCAATGGTTTCATGGTGGAGCTTGTGCTATAGCTTGAAGAACACCTCTTTCTTGTTTCTTTGGCCTAGGGTTTGCTTCCTCTTTAGAGAAGGCATACTTAGCTTCCTTAAATGATTATCATGATGAAGGCATACTCTCTTAGTGTTATTGTAACCCTAATATGTTGCCATATGAACATCATAGCTCTTAATTCAATGTTATGCTATATCTGTGTACCACATGAATGATGATGTTTTGTTGAGAGTTGTTATAAGGTATGGAAGATAATGATGTTCTTGCAAGGAATGATGTGATGGTCATAGTGTCCTTTGGGAATAGAGTGAGCCCTAATGGATGCATAACTCTCTTCATGATGTGAAAAGGATTAGAATCTCATGATGATGTGATAAGAATTATATCTCATATGTTTTATATCTTCTGGATTTGTTACATGCCCATGATTTTATGAACTCATTTAGGGTTTTCTTGTAACTTGATGGATGTAGTTGAAATACGCCCAATTGACACTAACTAATCAAGTGAAACCCTAATCATGTAGTGCCATGTGCCCTAGAACCATTCAGTGTCAAGACTTGCTGGATGGGGAAATGAGTACTCCTAAGGAATGCTAAGAGTGCATATTTTTTAGTATGTGGGGTGCATGAGTCTATGTTTCGTTGACATCCTGATCCCAAGGTTAAGGATGATGGTTGCGGTCATGCCTTGGGAGGAGAACCGTTGCGGTCATATCTTAGATATTGTATATATATGTGATTTGATGGAGGACATCTGCGGTTGTACCTCTGTTGATAGGGTTTTGCATACCTTGGTTACTAGTGTCGTGACATGTAACAAGGGCGATCTAGGATGTTTTACAACTTGACCTTATGTGTCACTACGACAGACTTGTACTACTGAGGGAGGATGATATCTTAGGATTCTGGCTCTCCTATATCTTGTACAAAACTGATTGCAACCAAGCAGTGGTCAGTTGGACTTTGAGTGGTATGACTCAAACTCCCCAAGGCTTAATAAAAGATGTCATCCAACCATATAGTAAATATGTTTAGGGATAAACATAACTCACATTGGTTGTTTAACCTTGCCTTATTTCCAGTAATTTTTAGTTAGTATGCTTTGAGGCAGGAGAAATCAATTGTATAGAAAGTAATAACTTCACTTGTTTTTCTATATACTTTGATAATCATATCTAATATGTTTTAGTTACTTATCTTGCTTAATCTTCTTAACCAGTTTAACTTATTTAAAATAACATTACACGATGTAATCAATAACCATTGTTGATAGTTATATCTCTCGTTGGGAGATTGGTCTCACCTCATGGGTCACCACATATTTTTAGGTTCCTGTCAGAAACGTGGTCATGTTCATGGAGGTGTAGAAGAGAATCTTGGAGATCAGTAGGAGCTAAATGTTGTTAGTAGTTAGTAGATTCCTAGAGTCGTTTATGTACTCTCAGGTCTGGGTAGGGGATGTTTTGTAGATGATATGTATATTGACTCAATTTTTGGTAGTATGTCAACATTTGTATATGGAATGTATATGTGGAACGATATCTTTTGTATATAGGTTGTGGCTGAGGCCACTGGACATACATGTAAATACCTGGTATGGTATATGATCTTATGAAGGAAGTTGGACCTTTATTTTTCCTAGACTTGTATATGATGTTTAATCAGTTTTAATCATTCCTCTTTTTTGGCTATGTGGTTTATTAGTAATTTGATCACATATTTTGTTTTGAGTAATCTTGCTTAGCATGACGATGTGTGGTTAGGAAGAAATGTAATGAAATTTAGCATATAAAAGTGACACACTAATCATATCCATTAAACCCAAGATAAGCAATGTCTTCTTCATTAGTTCAATTTAACAAGCAAAGGGTACCGAAATGATATGAAATTTTATGGGAGGAATGATTAAGACATTATGAATCTACATTTAACATTAATTGTATTCTTTAGAATCATTTGTGAATTAACTGTGAATTACTTTCTAAGTACCAAATTAAGGCATTTATTTCACCTATTTAATAAGTTATGATACACTAATTCATATCTCTACTTTTCCATCATCCATTATTTCTAGGATGTTTTTAAAGTTTCAATTTAGAGTCAAAACTCACTAGTTAGTGTGTTTGCAATTTAAACCCTACTATTCAATTTAATTGGTTATTTGTCTCCTTTTTTGTCATATATTAAGATTAGATGGGGTCGAATAACATCATGTAACTATGAGGAGGTACCTGACATTATTTTGTAAAAAAAGTGGAAGAATAGGACATATACCAAGATTTAGGTATGTTACAACCCTCCACCCCTTAAAGAGGATTTCGTCCCCAAAATCAATCCATTCATATCTCGGTGCACTAAGTTATACCTTCAAACTAATCATTTGGTTTTATATTTCACTTAGTGTAGTGTGGGTCATGGTATGCAATCCCATAACTCCATGTATTCCATTTCCTAGGTAAAACTATCCCATTCTATGTGTCTTTTCTTCCAATGTGTTGAGTTAGGTTTTTACCAAAATATATTATTGACTTAATGGTGCTATATTCATTATGGTTACCTACACAACCTATTATTATGGTCACTACCACTTCATCTTTTCTTTTATCTAGTTATAGTTTCTTACCTACTTATGTTCACCATTTTTGGTAATGAAGACAACTTTAAAGTTATTCAAATTATCTCCATTAAAATTCATGTGATCCATAGGAAGGTCTACCAATTTTCCATAGTTAGGTGGTAGCTACATATGAATGATCTTAATATTGAATGTTAATCATGAATTACTTATTAAACCCACTACTTACTTTAGATGGTCCTAAGTTAATTTACACTTCCCGTGAATATGTACAAGACCACCCCTTAAAAGGCTTAATCTATATCCTAACTAGACATCTATAGGGGCGACAGGGGTGAGTGAACTAGATCTTATATATCCAAAATTTCTTGGTACTACTCAGTAAATCACACGTAGACCTAAAGTATCATGGTTGATCATGTCAACCAAGGGTTTCTCCACTAAAGGGTTTTCTTATGACCAAATTTTCTTGGAGTGGTGACTTGGTTCCAAAAACCATCGAAATCTAGAAGGCCTTTCATTTTTACATATTATTGAATTATGAAAATAAGTTTATAAATATAAGATATGCGATGAAAATCCAAATTTGGTTCCAAAATAAATACAAAAACCAAGTTAGCCACCTTCCGCAACACAACTCATATACTATTATTCTATCATCACGTCATTCCACAAAAAAGGGGTCTCATTCTTCTAACACCTAGAAGGACATATGTCAACATCTATAATATATAAACGTAAGAGGGTGAAGGGATTGTTAGTATGCAAACTCAACATCTATTGATGCCTAATAAGGTACAACATAAACTATTCCCCATGAAACTCTTGATTAATTTACACCACCTCATTTAGGACCTAATGAAGTCATAACTTTACCCAATGCAATAATAAGAGAATTAGGATTTTCTCATCACTAGATGGTTTACAACCATAGTGCCTTCACAACATAAGGTATCCTATATAGTCAACATACACATATCATTAACTAGATAAACCAAGTACACTATTAGAGATGGGAGAGGTGAACACTTATGTTTACTAAAACGTATATCTTTCATCAACTAACCATCATGTAGGGGTCTATAAAGTTCAACGTGCATGGTATCCAACCCTTTGATGGAGGGATTGGGTAGAGCTATATGGAGATTCTCTGTATTGAAGGCAAGTCTCGCCTAACTATAACATTGCTATTTCAGGCCATCACCTAGAATCAAGGGAATCATCACCATCCTACAACTTACGTTAGAGTTTTATTTTTATCATCCATTAATGTTAAGTCCTCCCATCGGACGTATTTGAGGCAAGCTAGAAAAATAAAAAGAAAATGGTCTAGGTGGGAATTAGGGTAAAATCAATATACAAGTATTTGAGTCAGTCCACATCTTATTCGTGAACTATCTTCCCATAAGGAAAGAAAAAGAATCTAATGAGTTGTAGATATCAACACCTATATAATGAATTTTTGTACTCCACAAAGGATGTTGGGTTAACTAGGACTCTAAAAAGCAAAATATCAACTACAAAGTGGTTTTGGGAGTGCAAATCCCCAAATTAGATATGCATTAAAAATAATGTTTGGTGTTCCACTAATCAGGTTTAGGCGCATCAACTACATTTAAAGGGTCACCTAAGTACCTATTAAGGAACAATATAGAATAAGGTGAAATAGCCAAGTTACCAAATTCTCTTGTCTCTGATACCATGTTGTAAAGATTGGGACCCAAGAGGGTATCTACTCTTCACCTAATTGAGAGACATAAAATCATACTATTCCTAAAAATAGAGGAAAGGAGGAATTTTATCATTTCCCAAATGGTATATATTATAGAGCAAGATACTAAATAAATAATAGAAACTAAACTATTACAAATTTACATGATGATCCATTTAAAATTTGTTCCTAACCATAATAGGCGGAATAGAAAAGGAAAATGATATACATCTTATATCTCTAATCACATGTAAGACATGTTGCAGGCAACAACCTGACCATTCCAAGTTGTCCTTAGGTCCCATGTCCTAGATATGATCTT
This sequence comes from Alisma plantago-aquatica, assembly GCA_963693085.1. Lineage (NCBI taxonomy): Eukaryota > Viridiplantae > Streptophyta > Magnoliopsida > Alismatales > Alismataceae > Alisma > Alisma plantago-aquatica. The sequence continues at coordinate 537,229,357 of OY856414.1, read as the reverse complement.
CATGCATCTTTTCTTTGAATGTACCTACACTTGGGTGGAAGGGAACATTACCCATAACATAGGAAACTAGCTATAGGTCAGAAAAGGTTGAGTATTTACATATAATAAACACCTTAGGCACTATATTAGGTTAAAGTACAAAAGAGATGTACCCACAAGGAGGGGGCTATTTCCAATTAGGTGAGTTCAAAAGAGTTAAAACAAGATAAATGAGGCATATTAAAATTTAGAGTATAAGAAAGTAGAATAAAATATCTTGCCACATCAAGTAACCATAATTCCAATTTTAGACCATAAACATATGCATGCATACCAATGTAGACAAAATATACCTAAAACATGTCCATAACACCATAGGATCATGGACAAAAAGGAATGATGGTGGAAACACACATCCCAGGAAGAATACACATGTCCTTTGTAAGTATGGTTGTACATAAGTACCACTATTCTAGATATTCTAGTCAAACATACATCATGCATAAATAGAGTGGCAAGACTATCATTTTAGTCAATTCCACATAAAAAGGTATTCAGAGCAGGTGGGGTTTAAGAACCCATATAAATAGAGTAGTTCAACATCCATATGAATATAAAAAATTAAGATAAGGAATATGAATGTCCAAGAAATTGTATTTTCAATAAAATAAATAGTTCAAGAGATGCCTCATTGAAAGAATGTTAGTTCAATCAAATAATGACCAAAATAAAATAGAGGATGTACATACTTGATCTTCATAGATAATGCTTAACTTGGCCTACATTCTTATTCATGAAGTTGAGTTTTCATCCTGGGAACATATCTCATGTATGTTAGTCAAATGAAAGCAACCTTGGGTACACATTCTTGTTATAGATATTCACATTGTTCATATCCCAGTCCCGATCACCTAACGACACGTTAGGGGTTTTAATCTTATTACATGGATACTTGACTAGATACATAATCTAAGTATTTTTAGGACACATATATGTATGGGTATTTCACTATTAGGGGAAACATTACATGTAAGTCTAAATGAAGTATCATCTAAGTTTTATTCATAGATATGTTATTCTTTAAGTGAGGTATTCCTTTATAAATGTTCAATGAAATCAGTAAGGACCAACCTAGATCAGAATGTTGTGTATACATCAATATAGAATATTTTAAAGGGAACGCAGTACATTAGAACATATTTTATTTTGAAATAAACCAACTAAACATATATATGTATCTAGGGTTTTTGATTCATATGCAACAAACAATATGGTGAAAAGCCAACACTACTACAGAAATAGCATTCAGTGTCGCTTTTCTGGGCATCGGTTATTAAGGAACACGGACGCCTTATATTAAAGGCGTCGGTTATTTAGAAGAACCGACGTCTATATTCAAAGACCAGCCAAACACGGGTACCGCTTTGTATACAGCGTCGGTTGTTTATACAAAACCGACGCATAATGTCATCCAATTTTCGAGCGAAAAAAATAATGTCACTTTCGGCGTCGAGTCTGTAGTTAAAACACCGACGCTTATGTGCGATGGAAATTTGCGCGAAAAGTGTCCTTTTCCGCGTCGGTCGTCCTTTAATCACCGACGCTGAATGTGGTTCCCGCCAAACATTTTCACGAAAATATCGTCCAAATGGACGTCGGATGTTGCGAACGACCGACGGTAAAGATGTTTAGGCGTCGGTTGTTGTAAACAACCGACGCTATTGGGGAACTTCATAACCTTCGATCGCCCGACTCTTCCCCTTTCTTATGTTTCATTGCTACCCTATTTCCCTATTGCGGCGATTTCTCCGGCGATTTCTCTGCTGCTGGTACTAGTTTTTCTCCGGCGCTTCTCTCCGGCGCTTCTCTCCGGTGCCCCATCTCCGGCGTCCCCTCTCCGGCGCCCCTCTCCGACGCGTTTCTTCTCTGGCACCCCTGCTGCCCGCCCTGCTGCTCCAACCGCCTGCGCCGCCGCCACGCCTGACAACCGGCGCCGCCGCAACGCCTGGTGCCCACCTGCCTGCCACGCCTGAGAACCGGCGCCGCCGTACCCCCTTCTCCTTCTCCTCCGCCTGGCCGCTGCCTGCCTGCCGCCGCCTGGCCGCCTGCCTGCCTGCTGCGGCTGACGCTCCTGCTCGTCGGAGTCACTGCCGCTGGTTCTGGAGCTCGTCGGCCGCCACCCACGTACTCAACCAGCTCGACCTCACCCTACTCTTCTTGCCCAGGTACCTGCAGACCTACCCAGGCGCGAAATTGGTTCTTTATGTGCTGACCTAATCTGCTTGCCTAATCTGCTTGCACAAAATTGGCTCCCTACTCTGCTTGCTTAATGTGCCTAATCTGCTTTAAGTGGTCCTAATATCATAACATGATAGTTTTATTATATGATTTGTGGCACTTTAGGGTGTATATACATGCAAATTATATAAGTGATAGATGTTGGATGTTTGTCAAGGTTTCTTGAAGATTGAATAAGTGATAGATGCTGGATGTTTATTTATTTCATCTATCCATGTTGCCTATAGTTTATAACATTGCATTGTGAATTATTGCATGTTTGAAACTATGAAATTCTTGATTTATTAGATGATATTCAAGAAAACCCTAGTTTGATGAGCATGTTGTTAATCATGTTAATTATGATTCTTCTATATATTCTGATGTCATTATATAATTATGTGATCCCAACATATTAAATTGAATTAGAATGATTTCATGAATTATAGGGTTTATATAAGAATGACAACACATGTATTTGTTGGCCTAGAAACCCGTCCAAGATTTACTCAGTAGGAGTAAATCTTGGATAGTCCCCAGTTTGGGACTGTTCTTGAACACCTAATCTCACTTAGGATGTAAGTGTATAATGTGTATTGGGTTTTCGAGAAAATTTCGGTAGCATTTCCCCGTTTGTTCTGTAAGTACATATGTACTTAGAGAACAACGGGGAAATGCTGCCGAAATTTTCTTGAAAACCAAATACACATTATACACTTACATCCTAAGTGAGATTAGGTGTTCAAGGATGGGATAGGTGGTACACATTTATTATATATAAGATTGACATCAAATGTGTTTGTTGGCCTAGAAACCCGTCCAAGATTGACTAATATATACTTGTTTCCTAATATATACTTGTTTAAAAGGTTAACTGATGTTATACAACTTTTTCTGAAAATATATAACATCGTTATATGTACTTACACTTTGTTAATACTAATATTGTGCAGTCTCTGTCTTCCCATAACAATGACTATGAATTGGGCCTCTATGTCAATGTTAACGTTCCCTATTGAAGAACAATTGGACATCATCCTAGATGATCGTTCCTTAAACCAATTGGTCATACCCAAACATTGGCGTTTTCTAAAAGGAAGACACTACATGCCTGGTAAAGTGACCCTAACTTTTGGAAATTATTCACATGTAATCGAGGTTGAGTATGATTTGGCAGGAAATCTTGTATCAAAATCCGGTTGGCGTGATTGGATTGGAGAGTTGTATCTGGTCCGTTGGAATAGGCTTTTTCTCCGTCCAGTTGGCGATAATTCCATCAAAGTTTGGATAACCAACAACAACTGCGAGACCCTCGATCATCTTCTGCGGTATGAGCGCACGGCGTCGGATATCATCTATGAGGAATCGGAATCTGAATCTGAGGCGTGATTGGATTGGAGAGCTTCGTGACACAGCTTCATCATCAAAAAGAAGTTATTGATGCATGCGGGACCATGTTGATGTAGTATTTAGTTGTCTATCTATCTAGACTTGTCTGTATTAATAGTTTTTTTAATTATGCGCATGTTTAGGGGTACACCAACCCCTTTGTTTAGTTATTGTTATAACTAAAGTGTGTGTTCCCATGAATGGAACTGTAAGTTGCTACATGAATGCTTATAACTGAAGTGTGTGTTCCCATGAATGTTCCCATTTACATGATTACACTACTATTTTCTCATATTGTCTTGCCTCAAAAAAAAATTCTTTTATTGTTTAGTCTATTTTAATACGACATACTTGCTTATATCTTTCTTAATGATGAACTGTAATACGACATACTTGCTTATATACTTGTTTCCTAATATATACTTGCTTTCCTAATATATACTTGCTTTCTCTGATCATAGAATGGATAGATCATGGATGTCCATTCGTAATCGTTGCACCCCAGAGTTTATATCTGGTCTTGATCAGTTTATTAGATTTGCCGAGGAACATAGGAAAAAACCTACAGATAGGTTCTACTGTCCATGTAGGCATTGCGGTAACAACTTGAAACTCAACACTGGTGAGGAAATCAAAAGTCATGTCATGTGCAACGGGATTGTACAAGGCTATACAGAATGGCACTGGCATGGAGAGATTTCAAAATCGAATCCAGTAGATGTCAATAGCAGTGCTTGGGTGGAAGAAGAAATTGCCTCCGATGACGTAAATGTGAACGAACCAGTTCCAGCAGACATTGTTGATGCGATGCTGGATAGTTGTAGGGTAGAGCACACCGATCCACCTCCTATCTTTACAAACATTGTGCATGATGCTGAGATACCGTTATACACTGGCTGTGCTAAGTTTACGAAGCTTAGCGCTGTGCTGAGATTGTATAAGTTGAAAGCTAACAATAGATGGAGCGACAAAAGCTTCACTGAATTGTTGACTTTGTTGAAAGAAATTCTTCCTGAAGGAAACGAGCTGCCAATCTCAACATACCAGGTAAAGAAAATGTTGTGCCCAATGGAAATGGAGGCCAAAAAGATACACGCATGCCCAAATGATTGTGTATTATTTCAAAAGGACTATGTAGATTTGAAAGATTGTCCAAAATGTGGTGCGTCACGATATAAATTGACGACTTCGGGGGAGTCCAAAACTGGTTCTCCTGCCAAGGTGTTGTGGTATCTACCTATAACATCACGGTTTCAACGCTTGTTTGCAAATCCAAAAGATGCGAAGAATTTGAGGTGGCATGCAGATGTTAAGAAAAATAATGATGGGATCCTACGACATGCGTCTGATTCCCCACAGTGGAAGAAGATTGATGTATTGTTCCCTGAATTTGGTGAAGAAGTCAGGAATCTAAGACTTGGGCTTTGTACATACGGGATGAATCCGTACGGGACATTGAGCAGCCAACATAGCACTTGGCCAGTCATGCTTGTTATATACAATCTTCCTCCCTGGCTGTGTATGAAAAATAAGTACGTTATGTTGTCATTGTTGATATCGGGCCCTAAACAACCCGGAAATGATATCGATGTTTATCTTGAACCTTTGATTGATGACTTAAAGAAACTTTGGGCTGAAGGTGTGATGACCTATGATGCTTCAGCAAGAGAGACATTTCGTTTGCATGCTATGTTGTTTTGCACTATTAATGACTTTCCGGCATATGGGAATTTGTCTGGATATAGTGTCAAAGGAGCTAAAGCGTGTCCTATATGTGAAGAAAACACTGATTCAATAAGACTAAAATATGGCGGCAAGACTGTATATCTTGGTCATCGAAGGTTTCTTTCAAAATTCCATCTGTATCGTAGGAAGCGCAAAGCATTCAATGGATGGAATGATGAACGGAGTGCACCTAAACCTATACCAGGGGATGTTGTTTATGAAAGAGTAAAAGACATTGTCAATGAATTTGGTAAGAAATCACAATGTAGTATGGCCACACGGAGTGACAATTCTTCATTCAAAAAGAAGTCAATATTTTGGGATCTTCCTTATTGGAGTTCTTTGTCAGTCAGGCATTGTATCGATGTAATGCACGTTGAGAAAAATGTCTGTGATAGCATCATTGGTACTCTATTAAATATACCAGGTAAGACTAAAGATGGGATAAAATCCAGACTGGACCTACATGAAATGGGAATAAGGTCAGAATTAACAGAATTACGTGAAATGGGTAATAAAAGAACATACTTACCTCCCGCTTGTTACACGTTGTCTAGAAAGGAGAAGAAAACTTTTTGTGAATGCTTGGTAAATGTTAAGGTGCCACATGGTTACTCATCCAACATCCGTAGATTGGTATCAATGAAAGATCTGAAGTTGATAGGTCTTAAATCTCATGATTGTCACACTCTAATGCAACAAATATTGCCCGTGGCAATTCGATCTATATTGCCGAAGCATGTAAGGTTTGCAATTACCAGACTTTGTTTCTTTTTCAACAGTCTATGCAGCAAAGTTATTGACCCTGATACTCTCGATAATTTGCAAAGAGAAGTGGTTGTTACCCTATGTCAGCTTGAGATGTATTTCCCTCCTTCGTTCTTTGATATCATGGTACATCTTGTTGTCCACTTGACTAGGGAAGTGAAAATCTTGGGACCGGTTTTCTTGCATTGGATGTATCCCTTTGAACGATACATGAGCATTTTTAAAGGTGATGTTCGAAACCGTTATCGTCCTGAAGGGAGTATTATTGAAGGTTATGTGGCGAGAGAGGTTATGGATTTCTGCAATGACTTTCTCAGTGGTAATGACACTCCTGATAATGACAAGAATATTGAGGAGGGCAAAGGAATTTTGGGATCACGGGTGAAAGTAATCAGCCGTGAGCAGTTGGAACAAGCTCACTTGTATATTTTACATAATATGGACGAAGTGAGTGTTTATATCGAGGAACATACCAATTTCATAAAGAGACAACATCCTCGAGCAAGTTCAATGTGGCTTTCTAGAGAGCATAATAAGACTTTTACTAAGTGGTTTGAAGATAAAGTCTTACATCAACTATCTCAAACACCAAATGATATTACAGAAACTATCAAATGTCTCGCCTTTAAACCAAAACCGAATGTTATGTCTTATGAAGGGTTTGACATTAATGGATTCACATATTACACAAAGCGCCAAGATGATAAGAGTGTCGTCCAAAATAGTGGGGTCACTCTTCAAGTGTCAACTATGTACTTTGCAAGTGCAAAGGATAAGAGTCCACGTGAAGCTAAAATGTCATATTACGGTGTCATTGAAGACATTTGGGAGTTTGACTACATAGATTTCAATATTCCGCTCTTTAAATGTAATTGGGTTGATAACACCAAAGGAGTTATAGTGGATGAATTGGGTTTCACTTTGGTGAACTTTGAAATGATTGGCGAGAAGGCTGAACCATTCATATTGGCATCACAGGCAAAACAAATATTCTATATCGATGATCCTGCAAATGATAAATGGTCGGTTGTTCTTCATGGTAAAAGACAGTTCATTGAAGATCCTATAGATGAAGAAGAGTACTATGATAAGTATGATGACTCCAGTCCATTCTCAGTTGGGTTGCCAACTCCACAAAATATTGAAGCTAATGATGACTTATATGTGCGCGGAGATCACAATGAAGGATTGTTAATTGATAAAAGATCACAATTTTAGAGACATGTATGTTTATACAAATGGTAAATGTTTTCCTTTTTCTAATTTATACAAATGCTAAATGTTTTCCTTTTTCTAGTTGATACAAATGCTAAATGTTTGCCTTTTTTATGACATTTTCAGATGGCTGACCATGATGAGAATGATGTTCATGATGAGCATGAAGTCCATGATGAGCATGTTGTCCATGACGAGCATGGCGAGGATACCAATGTAAGTTCTAAAAACATATCCTGTATTTCTATAAAATTCATTATCTTCTAGTTATGTCATATATCCTATATTTCTATATTGGCCTAATTCAGTGTGTTTATTTTTGTCAAATTTTAGGTTGATGATGCACATGTACCCACTGAAGCACTGGAGCAACTTGATGCGCGGAGAGGACATTCCAACTCAAGATATCGTCTACCGTTTCCTCCTCCTCCGCAGTAATATCCTCATCTCTAAACGTTTCTCGTAGGATTCTGAACCCCTCCCTTCCCTCTACTACATCGAAGCCATGCCGCAGTTGAACCCTTTCGTCGAGCCCTACCCGGCCAAGCAGGCGTCGCCTGAAGCACCACCGTCGTCGTCGTCTCCACCTCCATCGCAACTTGCTGTACTAGTCCTGACAGTTTATCACCCCACATGCCTTCCTCCTCAGTTCCTGCTGCTAGACGACCACACAATGGATCCAAGAGGATTGCAGGCGTTCGCCAAAGACTATAGGCTGAGTTAACTCAATAGTTAACTCAGCCTATAGTCTTTGGCGAACGCCTGCATATCCTCTTGGATCCATTGTGTGGTTGTCTAGCGGCAGGAACTGGGGAGGAAGGCATGTGGGGTCATAAACTGTTAGATATAATTGGGATGTTGATAGTGATGATGAATGATACTTTGTAAATGAATGTTTCTGAATGTTAAAACATGTATTTGAATGATTCTATCTGTGTGAACGTGACAATTGAATTGATGTCTGAATGTATCTACTTGTGTGAATCTTTTTATGTTAATTTTGCAGGTTTGTGGCCTGTTTGTAGGCTGATATCAATGGATGTCGTAAACCTGCAGTTCAGAAAACTGAACTGCAGGTTCTCATCCTGCTGACCAGCCACAGCAGGCCTGCAAACAGATTTATAAAAAAAAATAGATATAGGCGTCGGTTATTTACCGATAACCGTCAGCACAGACTTACAGCGTCGATTTTTTGTTGAACACCGACGCCAAAAGTGTTCGCGCTACAGGAAATGGGTCATCTAGGACACTTTTCTGCGTCGGTTTTTTAGTATATAACCGACGCAGAAATCGTCCTAGATGACGCCGTTTTCTGTGGCGCGAACCCTTTTGGCGTCGATGTTTTATAATAAACCGACGCCTTTATGTTAAATAGGCGTCGGTTTTTTAACCGACGCTGAAGTGTCCAACCTTTTAGCGGCGCCCACATAGGCGTCGTTCAGAAACCGACGCCAAAGGGGGTTAAACAACCGACACTAAAAGGCACTTCTGTAGTAGTGCAACTAGGCCATTCTATTATCATGATCATATTTACACCTAATATATTCTCTTTCTTATTTAATATTACCTATAATATATGTCTAATAGTTGATGAACTTATCTACTAGAGCTATTGTTGGGTTTTATGGCCTCATAGTAGGCAGTGGAAACAAAAAAAAATTACTGGCCATTAACCCATAACAGGAGATCACATCAACAACTATGTAATGGGAAGGATGATGTTAGCAAGATATACCTGGTCCTAGGCTTGCCCAGTGACAATACCTCGCATCCATGTGTGATCTTCAAAGCCATGTCTTGGACAGTGTCTGTGCAGCTCCTGGTCTTCACCATGGATCTGGCATCCACCACAAAATGTGGCTGATGTGTCCTCCTGAGCAGCAGACATCTCCCACCTCTACAGATAGTCCACACGGACCACCTGGAACTCCTGCCATTCTAGAAGAACTGATAGGAAGAAGACGACCCTCCTGTTGGTGTACTAGCACCAACCTACTCTCCCGAACTCAGATTGCTTTTCTACAGTTGTCTTTCCCTCATTGTGCCTCCCTACTCGGGTAGCACTTGCCCAAGCTCTCTCAGTTAACACAATCAGAGAGGACAACAACTTTTTAGAGCAACTGATGTTCTGAATTGTGTGTTCTGATAAGTCCCCAGTAGCCCTCTATTTATAGTAGAGGGCAGGGCCAGGATTCCCAGTCTGTTTGGGAGTAGATCTAGAAATTCCATGAATAGTTTTTACTACGACAGGTGAACTGATCGGTTCACTAACGAACTGGTCGGTTGGGACTGTGAGCTGATTGCTTCACCTAGTGAATCGGTCGTTTCACTTCCCAGACTTTCCTACAATTGACTTTCCTCAATTGTTTCCAATTAATGCAAATAGTAATCCTTATTCCAATCGAATTGAACATGTGAAATGTGAAAGTTTTCTTCCAACCAGGAAAATACTTATTTCCTCTATTTGTAGGACTGTGATCCTCCCGATTCACCATGTGAACTGGTCAGTTGGCTCACACTAACCGATCGGCTCACAAGAGTGAACTGATCGGTTGGCAGTCCTGACATTGACAATGCAGTCTCCAATCGACCTGACACTCTAACCAGCTAGTTCAACACTTGAACTTGATAGTTTTGAGTCTAGTCTGTTAATTGTATGTTTAATTGAGTACCTAAACACCTTTAGTCTCAATCTAAACATCATTCGTGGACAATCTCCTCTTCTAGGGCTATCCTATGTGTGTGATGCTATAGGTTCCAATTGATGTTGGTAGTGAATGTTCATAACAACTTATGACATCACAAGCAATGAGAGGAATCTAGTAACTCATCATTGCTACCCAAGTAACTCAGAAAGTTGGAGAACAACTTCAACCAACAATTTGTGATTAATATTACCATGATCGTATAGTTCCTTTTTCACTGACATCTGGATTGAACTCGAGGCATGGTACATCATCCTCTTCAACATTCAATCCATGTTCCTTGACCTAGAGCAGACAGTCTAAAATGCATGTGAATTCACATATGATATATTGAATCACATGAGTATGGCCATACCATTTTCAATATCTCTTATCAAGGGTCCCTAGATATCATACTCCTTGTAGGAAGGACAAATCCCATATCTATCACTCATAGTCAAGTCCCCATGTGTTAAAGTCACCCAATCATCAATGTTACAACAACCCATGTTTCAAGACTGTGTTTGATGATGTCAAAGTGTACCCAATCACATGTGATGAGTGTAGTGATTTTAGGTCTAAGAACCACAATCACCACTGTCACTATGAGAGATGATTGTGACTACCATTCCATGGTATCCATGTATCACTCTCAAGGTGGGTCTGTCCGATATACTGTAATCTAACATATATCTGTGTGCTTGACTTGATATCATATATTATGACTAATGAGACTCTGTCATCAGTCAACACAAACTCTAGTCGTATGTATTATTGTTCTCCATTTTTCTTCCACAATAATATCCGACTAGGTACATAACAAGAATGTATGTACCCTTAACATACATATGATCTCATTGTTCAGGTTCTTAACCTGAAGACATATGTCATCAAGTCATGTCATTCTTTAGACATCTATCATGTATTTGTCATCATCTCATGAGTGAGACAAACATAATAGAAGGAATTACCTTTATCATTTTCAAATCAAGTATTATATTCCTCATTACAATCATCATATGATTGTATCTCTGGGCATACTATACCAACAGATTCCCACTTGCACTTAGAGACAATCACCCACAAATCATATTCCATGTGATCTCAGCATGTCCATCATGTTTCTACTGCACAAGTGATTTTATAGTGGGTAAGCAACATTTTCTTCAAGTCAGTATATTGCATGTTTTACATCCCCTCACTGTATTACAACTCATATAAGATGGAAGTGTCATAGTATGCTATCTGAAATTCCTTTTCCTAACCAGTAGCTCCATTGTTGTCACAATATTACTACTGACTCACCAATTGTCAGAACCTCCCATAAGTTCATCCATATGAACTTCTGGATCCATACAGTATCCTTTACAGTGTTTGCAACACTAAGGTACTCAGGTGCTTATTGTAGAATTAATCAATTGTTTTATGTTGGAACATTTCCAACTAACAATTCTTATTCTAAGGTCAAATACAATTTTGTCATTTCGGAAGCTTGCATTGGTGTAACTCTTTACACCCAACTCTTCCTTATTACCATAACTAAAGAACTAATCCTTTTAGTACTTCACAAGTACACAAAGATGTCCTTCATGGTATTTCAGTAACTCTTATTGGAGTTTGACAGATATCCATTTGTCATGTCCAATACATACGAGATAACTAGATATTTATATCATATTATCATACAAGATGATGATTTCATATCTTCTTGTCATGTCCAATACATACAAGAGGATGAGTTCATATATTCTTGTCATGTCCAATACATGCAAGATAATTAGTTCATATTTTCTTATAATGTCCAATACATACAAGATAACGAGATGAGTTCATACGTGATAGATTCAATTGTGAATGCATATGGCATCTAGACATGTGTTCCTTATTCTTCATAAGAATTGGGACACTCGGCTCCTGAGAGACTAACTCCATGGAACATGGACAAGTTCTCTCTCACCATGGTGAACTCATTCAACATCTAGCCAAAGTTTTTTCTCTTTCCTAGGATAACAAGCCCTCTTGATCTATCTATAGATCTTGATTCCTATCACATATGATGCTTCTTTAAAAACCCTTTAGAATGCACTTCGTTGCTAGATTTTGTAGTATAAGGAAGATACTCCCCATCAATATGTGGAATATATATATGCTCCCACTAAATTTTTGTAATCACACATTACATCTTCATTCTGATTCAAGTCAAACTCTTTGACTATCTTTTCACATTGAAGATCTAGTTCTGAGGTGCTTGCTTCAATCGAAAGATTTGATCTATGCATCTTTATAGACTTTATTTGTATTATTGGATTTATAAAACCTTTAGGATGTGTTACATACACATCCTGCACAATACTCCATTTTAAGGAATGTGGTTTTAACATACATATGCCAAATCTCATAGTCATATTAAGCTACAACGACAACCATTATCCAGATGGATTTATCCATGGTAACTGTTGAAAAGATTTCACCATGTTCATCACCTTGAACTTGTTAGAAACTCTTTTCAACCAACTTACCCTCCATGTCAGTCTTCTTCTGGAAGACCAAAAAGTACCCTATGGGTTTTACCCCTTCAGATGGATAAACCAAGGTCATATTTTATCGATGTACATGGAGTCCATCTTTGATTTCATGGCTGCAAGCCATATCTTAGTTTCTAGTTATCATTAGCTTCTAGGTTGACTTTTGACTCCTCATATGATCAACTCATCACCTTCTTGTCCATAAGATATCATATATCATTCAAGCTTTAGGCACGTTCTACTAGAACCATGAGTTATGTGTGTTACTTAAGGAACTTTGAGATTCCACAATGTTTTGTGATTCTCTTTATTCCCAGTGTACATGACACACTATCATTGTGTTTCAGGTGGATTCCATCATGATACATTATCATGATCTTCCAGAAGGTTCTCAAACTCTTGGTTCAAAGTATCTCCAAATTGATCATATCAAAATTTAATACTTATACCAAGATAATTAGGTACTTCATTCTTATCTTCTTGAACACTTCAAAAGATTCATGTTTGTTTTTCACTAAACACAAACTATCATATCTACTGAGGTCATCAGTAAATATATTGAAGTACTAATGACTACCTTTAGCATTTATTCTAAAAGGTCTATATTCATCAATATGTACAATACTTAATAGAATAATTGTCCTCCCACTATATCTAGTGAAGAACCTTAGTCATATTGCACAACAAATGAGATTATCATGTCTCTATTGGTTCAACAACCAAAAGAGTCTAGATATCCATCATATGGATTCTAGAAATTGAATCCCATTTATTCACTCTAGATGACATCGCTATAGGCATTCAAGTTTGAGTTATCATGTCATTCATTACATGTGTCACACACATCTGTCTCTTTAACTATCAAGTATAGTTAGTGAGACATAGGCAGTGCCATCAAAGATCATATCATTAAAATGAAAAATCAATCCATAACACTCTTGGCCATACAAGATGTATGATGTTTTTCATTCATGAAAGGTATATAATAGCAATTCACTAATTCTATTACATGCCCATGAATGTCATAATGTAACTGTAATGGTATCAACTCTTTCTCTGCATAGTTTCTAGCTTACTTCCTCTCAGGTCTGGAAGTAGAGATCTCTATATCTATCATCTTCTTGAGATCCTCTATAAAGAGGTTATTTCCCTTTCCTACTTACCCCTCTCCATATCTTGAGTGATGAAGAGTTGTACCTAAGCTTGGCTTCAGAACACTTCTTTACCTTTATTTAGTCTATGGACTCCACTCTGCTGATCATTATCACATTTTTTGTCCTTTTTACATTCATTCTTTGGCATCAACATGACAAGCACTTTAGACAGTGGTTTGTCCAAGTTTCTCAACATTTGATAAACTGGCTATATGATTCACACAACGATTTGTAGAATCGTTTGGTCAACTCTTAACCTATCAGAAATCATAAGTAATCTATATGCACAATCATATTGAGCATATGAGATTATACTTGATCTCCATCTATCTGATTATACTCAAACATCACTTTGAAGACATTATACGTTTCACACTTTACATGATTCTTAAGATGTATAACCATCTCAAGAATGTCCATGCTTCAAGTTGTTTATGCAACTCATAGTTCATATAGCTCAGTGTAAGGTTTTTGATGTCTTAGGCATATTTGACATACTTCAAGTAAGCATCCAATTTTAGCCTTAGGAGCATTTGGAGTGGTTCAACGGGCTTTGGTTTTTCAAGGACTTTAGAGTTTACACTCACCATTGAGAACACTTCTCAAAGGTCCCAAACCAGATTTGAAGTTTATCCCATTTATGAACTGATCGCAACGATAATGTATTTTTGTTTTTCATTTGGATTCTAAAAAATATTTTTTGCAACTTTTTAAAACAATTTTTTATTTGTTTGATTTGATAAATTTGACAATATTAATTAGGCCTTTAATTAATTATCACTCCCACTATTTTTTTCAAATTGATAATCCTCCTGTATCAATTTGGAAGATTGCAACGTACAACCTTTTAGTGGGAAAGATCCTGATTTCCTCTAAGTCATGGACTAGCTAGGGTTGTCACCCACAACTAGATTCTTTCAGGTAGGCAATTTTTACCAATTGCATCTTATGCAACTCTTGATAGATGTCATGCACAACTCTTTGTCATGTACATCTCCATGCCTCAAGGTGCTTGATATGATCAAGGTCACCTACTTAAGTCCAACCCAAATGCCAACACAATTAATATGCACCCTGTTAGGGCATACCCACATATTCACCATCACACTTCCATGAGATAGACAGTGCACCATGCTAGGGTGTGCCAACACTTAGTCGATCAAGTTTTTCATGTGTGCTACTTTTGGAAGGCATCTTAAACTTAATATTTATATTGAGGGGTTTGGTATTTATATACATATACATATCCAATCACCACATTATTATAGTATGTATCATATACATGGTATAACCACAACAAGAAAACATGAAATGTTAATAAAAGCAATGATTATGGCCATCCTATTGTAATTCCTTGGAGCCACAAGGAATTACAGTCATCTAAGGTCTACATCATATGTAACCTATTGTTGATGAAGATCTTTGTGCTTGAACCATTCTGGGTTGATCGGCTCATCCTATGACATGATCGACTTGCCTCCTGGTTGGTTGGTTCATCTGGTGCTGAGCATCTTCTTCTTCGATGTAACAGAAAACAAACTATCCTACTTTTACATAATCTTTTGGGAAACCTCAAGTTACATTCAAGGGAAGCAAATGTAGAAGAGAAAGGATCTTGAGTTATCTCAAGTTACATGTGGAATAGAAGGTATAGGCTCAGTATGCAAACTGAGATGCAAACAACCATAACCAACCAAGAACACATAGGGCTTATAGGCCATAACCATGCTACACATCCACCATCAAAACTGTTTTAGGGTGAAGCATATCAATTGCATATATACCATATCATATATGTATATTAGTTTGTGGTCGCATATGGTATTTAGTCGGATATTCACATTAGAAAGTTTAAATATTCTCATTGTATGCAATAAATAAATGATGATAAAACCAAAATCCAATCCTATCGATTTATCCCAAAACATAGTACATTGATGTGGATCTGATACCATTGTTAGGTTTTATAGCCTTAGAGAAGGTAGTGGAAACAAAAAAATTTACTGTCCATTAACCCATAATAGGAGATCAAATCAATGATTATGTAATGGGAAGGATGATTTTAGCGAGATATACCTGGTCCTGGGGCTTGCCCAATGACAATACCTTGCATCCATGTACGGTCTTCAATGCCATTTCTTGGATGGTGTTTGTGTAGCTCTTGGTCTTTGCCATGGACTCTGGCCTCCACCATGGACTACGGTTGATGTGTCCTCCTGAGCAGCAAACATCTCCCACCTCTGCAGATAGTCCACATAGACCACTTGGAACTCCTATCATTCTAGAAGAACTGGAAGGAAGGAGATGACCCTCCTGTTGGTGTACTAGCACCAACCTACTCTCCCGAACTCAGATTTCTTTTCTACAATTGTCTTTCCCTCGTTGTGCCTCCCTAGTTAGGTAGCACTTGCTCATGCTCTCTTAGTTACTAGAAATAGAGAAGACAACAACTTTGTAGAGCAACTAATGTTCTGAGTTGTGTGTTCTAAGAAGCCCACAATACCCCTCTATTTATAGTAGAGGGCAGTGTTAGGGTTCCCAGTCTGTTCGGCAGTAGAAGGATCTGGAAATTTCATTAATAGTTTGTACTGCAGCATGCAAACTGATTAGTTCACTAATGAATCGGTCAGTTGGGAGTGTGATTCGATCGGTTCACCCAGTGAATCGGTCGTTTCACTTCCTAGACATGCCTATAATTGACTTTCCTCAATCATTTCCCATTAAGGAAAATCTTAATCCTTATTCCAATCGAATTGAACAAGTGAAATATGAACATTTTATTCCAACCGAACAAATCCTTATTTCCTCAGTTGGTAAGACTATGAGCTGCTCGGTTCACCAAGTGAATCGGTCAGTTGACTCACACCAACCGATCGGATCACAAGGGTGAACCGATCGGTTGGCAGTCCTGACATTTCCAATGCAGTCTCCAAACGAAATGACACCTAACAAGGTTGACCAGGAATGATGTTTCCTTGTATGGAATGATAGGTGCTAGCATTGGTATTTCTTTTGATGCTGAAAAAGAACTGACAAGTGTTCCAGTGTAAAAAAAAGGATGGATACATTGCCTTTTTTTTAGGCTTCAAGGAATGGTATGGGACGCATGCATGATTGGTAAAAAGCTAACAAGTATGACTTTTGAGTAATGTATTGATATAATAGATATAATTTTAGGTTGATAGCTAGAATTTAAAGTTGAACATTGCTACTAAAGTTGTATAGATGACACAACAAGTTTCTACATTCCATATTGAGAATGTCTTCTTAGGTGGGGGTTTTTGTGCTGACCCAAGAGGATATATGTATGAATGATGTGACATCACCAGGATATGTAAGTAACCATGTGAAGGTAATAATATGAGGTGCAAAGTAAGTACCCATCTTTGTTTACCTTGGATTTCGGGGGCAAAATCCCTGTTAGGGTTTTATAGTTGTAAGGCCCATGAACTTGCTTAATAAGTTGAATATGCTTAATTACCATAATTGAATTCTTATAACCATAATATAACCTTGTTATATGCTTTGAAATCATAAGACAAGCTTAAGTTTCAAATTTGGTCCAATTTGGACACTGTTTGAACAAGTTATGCAATTTTATGCACATTTTGGACTTTTCTACAATTTACCCAATTGAGATATTTTATTTGCAATTTATCACTTTTATTATGTTCCTTGGATATTATCTCATCATTTTTTAGCTTTTTGAGCCATGGGTAACCTATTTAATCCTTGGTATGAAGGTGTTTTTTCTAAGGGTATTTTAGGGTTTACCCCTTCACGAATGAGCTACCTTTAGTAGCTATCAACTAATGAATTGTGTGATTGGCTGAGAAATTCGACAAAGGAAAACTAATCATATCTATAAGGATTTGGGGGAGCTCCTTGTGTGTGTTCTTGTATATTCTGAATGGTTTAAGGCCATAGAAACATGGGCAAGCTACTTTTACACCTCATGCTTGCTTCCATCCTTATCCATGGGCTATATTTACCTCTTCCTTGACCAAGTAGGAATCTATGCTTGCTTTATCTTTCCTCTAACCTGGAGTGATGAATCCACTCTGTTTTTCAGCATAACTAAGTGCTCCAAGGTAGAAGACAACCTCTTTTTGGAGAAGAAGGTCACCTAGAGCTCCATTTTGCCCTACCTAGGGTTTCCAAGGTCATCTTCTAGGGATTTCGACCAAGACAAGTTATTTTCTTCCTTCCATCTCTATTTCTCTTGCTCTTAACCTTACTTATACCTTCCTCCAGATCATAACCTTGCTTTTCCATTGTATAAATTGATCTAAAGCTCTAAAACCCTACCCTTCTTGCTCCTTATGCTTAGGGTTTGCTCATTTGATGAAGAAAGGTGCTAGATTGACGAGTTCATAGCTTATGCTTGGATTTTCTACCCTACCTGCTCAAGATTTCTTCTGTGTGGGGTTTCATCTTCTCATTAGAGTCAATATTTATAACTTGCTCCACATTTATTTCTTACCGTATATAAGTTTTCTAGATCATGTTCTTACTTGGAAATGAAGATCCATGCACTAAAAAGCTATGCTTGACTTGGATTTCAATTTTTGTAATGTTCCCTATTCTTATTTCAGTTATAGATGAACCTGTGATCATGTGTACGTTATTATTAAGGTATAGTATGACTTGGATCAGGTTGGTTTGACAACCTATGGTGCTAAGCACCTATCAACCAATGGTCAATTTTAGGGTTTTAAGCTGATTTCTTCTATAAACCCATGACCCGATGATGGTACCATTGCAACAACCCTATGATGTTATCTTCATGACAATGGATGGTGGTAACCAAGGGTTTCAACTTACGTTCACCCCCTTAGGCCATATTTTGGCCTAATTAGAAGCCTAGTGATTAACAACTAAGTACCCTAATGATGCTATCAATCAATGGTGATATTAGTTTGATATTTGATGTTGATTAACGAATATAGTGCTGATCTAACAGTCTATGATGACTTTATGGTAACTAATGATGGTGGATCAGGTCTCCAAACCTATGGTGAGTTAATTATATATTTTTATCATCAATTAATCCTTAGAACAATGGTTTCTTGGGTAACTTGATGCAATGGTCGGACCTATACTGTAATTGATGGTTTTAATATATGAACTTGACCCAATGGTCAGGATATAATGTTTATTACTCCAATAAAGTGGAATGATGGCTAATGTAATATGTTGGTCCTAATAATGTAATATAGAAGGTTTCCTTTATATAATCAACTTAAGGAGCTTACTTTTTGACAATGGATGGCTTGTTTTAAATGAACAGTCGATTGTGGGTTTTACCCTACTCTCAGTGGAAATTTTTGTGTTGTTAATCAAGGGATGTCTAGGTTTAGATGGTGAATATTTATGGAGCACAAATCAAGGACTTAATAGGTGGTTTATCCAAGGTGTTCACTTATGTAAACAACCAATGGTCTTACCTTTTAAACATCCAATGGTTCTGGGTGACATTGTGGTATGGTGATATGGGTTGAATGATGATGGAACAAATGGAGGGTTACCCTTAATAAGGTAGTCTTACCTATTCACTCATATGAATAGAAGGGATGATAATCATATTGTGTTGATATGTAACCCTAATGAGGTATAGCTTGTTATACCTAGCTTTAATATAATTAAATGATGGCAATTGGGTATGAATAGTCCTTGAATGACTAATACAATCATGAAGTACTATGTTGATGTTGTTGAAACCTAGTATGCTATAACCCAATTGTTACACCTTGGTTTATGTGTGGCTTCATACTTGAGAATAGTATGGAATGTGATGGTGATTCTTCACCTTATGCATCTATGATCCAATGGGGATGTCGTGAGCTAGGGTTTGGGTATAAGTGTTGATTAGTAACATAAATATAATTTATCATGTTGAACCTAACTCTAATGCAAATAGATAAAGATGAGTATTCATGTTTAACATTCTTATATGATGGCATGATGGTGAAATAACCTTCTTAACATGATCATAACCTTGATGTGTTAATTGGCAGTTGCCATAGCCACATGGTTGATACTTGCTTATGCAAAACATGTGCATTATGAATATGATCGAGGGTTAATCATATCCAGATTCCTTTCATGTTGATGTAATAAATGAACATTCTTAATGTTAATATAAACCTGCTATAATTGTTTATGAATATCTCCTAGATCATTAATGTAATATTGTGTTGATCTGGTGTATTATATGTAAGTGATGTTGTTGAGCCTTGTTATAAGGCATGCAAAGATAATGATGATCTTGTAGGGAATAGATGATGTTCTTAATGACCTTTGGGCATAGTTGAGCCCTGAATGAGGTGTAATCCTCTTATGTTGATAAGGTTTGATACCATGTGATGTTGTGAAAAGGATTTATATCTTGTGATAGTATGATGACTAGTGTGGTCTCATGAATGGCAAGTGAATAGTACCATGTGATGATGAAATGAGAAATTATGTTTCACACGTTTTATATATTTTCAAAGTTGTGATATTTATATGCTTGCTAGAAGTGAATTAGGGTTTGTATGTCCACTTGTTTTATGCAACCTTAATTCACCCAATTGGCATAACTAATCAAGTACAACTCTAATCATGTAGTGCCATGTGCCATAGAACCATCTTCAGTGTCAGACCTTGCTGGCTGGTGAAATGAGTATTCCTAAATAAAACTCGAAGTGCATACTGTTGAGTATGTGGGAGTGGCAGGTTGAGGATATATCCTTGTCATCCACAATACATATTGTGGAGGTTGGCTATGGTCATGCCTCATACATCTGATGTGATTGAGAATGGATGTGGTCGTGTGTCGGTGATTATAACATGATGTGATTAGAGGACAACCGTGGTTGTACCTCAGTGATTGGGTTTGAATACCCTAGTTTCTAGTGTCATGACCTATACCAAGGGCGGGCTAGTGGTTAGCATATTGACTATATGTCGTTGTAGTGGTAGCTTTGACTGATATGTCACTGCCTTTACTCGTACTAATCGAGGGGAAGAGATCTTAGGATACTGACACTCCTAGATCTTGTACGGAACCGAATAGCCCTTCATAAGGGTTGGTTGGACTTTGAATGGTACGATTCAAATTCCCCAGGGCATAATAAAAGATGTAATACAACCCTATAACATATCTATTTAGGGTTATACACGACGCTTCACATTGGATAATAACCCTTGTTTGTTCTCTTTACATAAAGATAATGCTTAGTGAAATTAAGAGATAGTAATTATACTTATGTTGTGGATATGCATAAGATTGTAAATGTGTACATATAGTAGTCATTCTTATGTTGATATCTATACCGCTACTGTTGATTATAATTAGGATGCTAGATATATCATGTTGTTAGTTATGTTTAGCATGCTAGCCATGCCACTAAAATTAGAAATTCATATACTGCTAATCATGCTTATGCAAATACTCATGCTTATGTTGATAGCTCTGCTTATGATATTGATCTGTTCAAATAGTTATACATGCTTATGTTGTTAGATATGCTTATGATGCTAGACTTATTAATGTTAATAGAGATAATATGCTACTAGACTTGATTATGCTATTTATGCACATTCTATTGAATCTCTTATATGGTTAATAAGGAAAATGATGATAGCCAGCTTGATGATGATAATTGTTATCAACTACTCTATGTATTTTGTTAATCATCAATGTTCCTGAGCATATTTGTAATATATGATTAAATTTCTTAAAATGTCTCATTACCTAAAATGTTGTAATCAATAAGCATTGTTGGAGGTTATATCTCTTGTTGGGGCATAGGTCTCACCCTTGTGGTTTGTGAAATTTTTGTAGGTAATCAGAAATGACAAAAACAAACATGTGGCAGCAAAGAGGAGCTATAGTAATGAATCTTTGAGAAAGTTGATTAGATATCTAGTGTGTCCTAGAGTCATCCCTGTACTCTCAGGTCTGGGTGAGAAAAAGTTTGTATATGGTGCTTCAAACGAATTAGACTTTTGATAGTATATTAATGTTTGTTAGTGTGGCATATATGAATATTGTTCTCCTATGTATATATGTGGTGGCTAAGATGATAGAACAATTTATATCAAATTCTTGGCATTGTATGGATACAAGAAAGATGTTGGGATCTTATCAAATGTTTTTAAGTGGGTGTTGACGTTGAAATCAATTTTAATTTATCCATATTTTTGGGTATGTGATTAATTAGTGATTGACTATGTTTTATGTTTAGAGTAATCTCATTTGTGAGTCGGTCGGTTGGAAGTCCTAACATTTCCAATGCAATCTCCAATCAAACTGACACTCTAACCTGCTAGTTCAACACTTGAACTTGATAGTTCTGAGTCATGTCAGTCAATTGTATGTTTAATTGAGTACCTAAACACGTTTAGTCTCAATCTAAACATCATTCATGGTCAATCTCTTCTTCTAGGGGTATCCTATGTGTGTGACCCCCCATGTTCCAATTTATGTTGGCAGTGAATGTTAATAGCAACTTATGACATCACGAGCAATGATCGGAATCTAGTAACTCATCATTTCTACCAAAGTAATTCAGAAAGTTAGAGAACAACTTCAACCTACAATATGTGATTTGTATTATCATGATTATATAGTTCCTTTGTCACTAACATCCAGATTGAACTCGAGGCATGGAACATCATCCTCTTCAACAATCAATCCATGTTCCTTGACCTAGAGAAGACAGTCTGAGATGCATGTGAATTCACATATCATATATTGAATCAAATGGGTATGACCATACAATTCTCAGTCTTGCTTATCAAGGGGCCCTGGATATCATACTCCTTGTAGGAGGGACAAATCCCATATCTATCACTCACAGTCAAGTCCCATGTGTCAAAGTCACCCAATCATCACCGTTATAACAACCTATGTTTCAAGACTACGTTCGATGATTTCAAAGTGTACCTAATCACATGTGATGAGTGTAGTGACTTCATGTCTAAGAACTACAATCACCACCATCAATTATAAGAGATGATTGTGACTATCATTCCATGGTATCCATGTATCACTCTCAAAGTGGGTCTGTTTGATATACTATTCTCTAACATATATCTGTGTGCTTGACTTGATATCATATATCATGACTAATGAGACTTTGTCATCCGTCAACACACACTCCAGTCTTATGTATTACTATTGTCTGTTTTGCTTTCACAGTAATATCTGACTAGGGACATAACAAGAATGTATGTACTCTTAACGTACATATGGTCTCATTTTTTAGGTCCTTAACCTGAAGGCATATGTCATCGAGTCACATCATTCTTTAGACATCTATCATGTATGTATCATCATCTCATGAGTGAGAAAAACATAATAGATGGATTTTCCTTTAACATTATCAAATCAAGTATCATATGCCTCATTCAAATCAGCATATGCTTCTCTCTGGGCATACTATACCAACAAATATCATTCTATTATGTGTACCAATATGATAAATAGTGGAGTAGTTGATAAAGAGGTCTATATTATTGTCAAGTATTATATCATGAACCTTGATTACCATCTAAACTATATTTGGTATATTGGTATTACTAACAAAATTACAAATCTCATATATATTATTGTTAACACATAGACATGTTTATATGTATATATGTATGCATATGTTAATAGGATGGATTAACTAGACAACTTATGTTTACTTATTAGGATTATAATTATCAACATTGTTTATCACCTCAAACAGGTTTAGATATTATTGTGTCTAAGAAGTGCATTGTAAAAATGAAATACATGAAAGACCGCATACCTTAGACAATAGGAACCATTTGATATATGATGACCAGTCTACAGCAAATGTGCAATCTCAAGCAAGAATCCAAAATTAAGATGTTGATCATCCTAATCCCAAACCACCACATGATGCAAGAATTTCATCGAGGTCTTCAAGGTGGTGACAAAAAAAGGAAGAAGCATGAGAATAAGGATTGTAGTGGTGTTTTAGGCTTGAAGGATATGCGAAGTCCATTTGTAATAGGCTGACGAGGTGTTGATAATATCATTTTAGACTTGTTACTATATATGCAATTCCACGACCAAGAAGAGATGGTGTAGGTTGCTGGGATGAGGAAGATGGAAGTCCGGTTGTAAGAAAGGGGAAGGAGGAAGGAAGGGAAGTGATAAGGGAGGAGGAGGAGATCAGCCATGAGTTGTTGTCGTCAGTTGTATAGATCATGGTCACATAGAGGAGACATAGGCTATAGGGAATAAGAAGATAGGAGTGGATGGATTTGTCAAGTCTAGTGGTGGTTCAGGTACGTTGCATTTAGGATATTGGTCATTGCTAAAGTTTGCACCCGCAGAGTAGCTGATGGATGTAAATTACTCACACAGTTTGTTGGCTTCGAGGTAGTAGGGGGTTGGGAGGGATATCAATGGCAGTCACAGAAGTAAATGACAGTCTGCAACCTTAATTAGATGGGATTGCACTTGTAGACCACTACTACCATGGTTGGGAACTCCTACGACCATGAGTGATAGCACAAAGAGGGTGGCAGATGTAGGGCAGTCTGGAAGTTGTCTTGTAGGTGGTGGCATGCCGAGGGGGAAAATGGTTAGGGATCTATTCGACACGACCAGATGAGGAAGGAAGGAGGCCAAGGTGAGGTACATAGGGTGAAGGGGGGTATAAGAATGATATGATCAAAG
The DNA here is from genome assembly GCA_963693085.1 of Alisma plantago-aquatica. Classification (NCBI taxonomy): domain Eukaryota; kingdom Viridiplantae; phylum Streptophyta; class Magnoliopsida; order Alismatales; family Alismataceae; genus Alisma; species Alisma plantago-aquatica. The sequence continues at coordinate 537,204,957 of OY856414.1, read as the reverse complement.
AAGAATGATGACACCTCTCTTGGACTATTGGAGGCAGCTACTACATCACTGCACTTGTAGATTGGATGTAAAGAGGAGAACGGTGTGGCTAGGGTTAACTTAGAGGTGGGGATGAGAGTAGAAGGTGTAATGAAGAGGCAAAAGAATGGAGAGACGAGGAACAAGTATTTAGTTTCTTGGCTTCTTTGATCATTTTGGGCACTAGGTCAGCACAAGAAAGTGGCGAAGGAAGGGTAATACCACAAATGTGCTATGTGCTTGGGAAAAAAATAATGAAATGTAGGATATAAAAGTGATACATTAACCATATTCATTAAACCAAAGATAATTAATGTCTTCTTCATATGTTCAATTGAGCAAAAAAATGGTATCGAAATGATATGAAATTTTATGGGCATACTAACTAAGACATAATGAATTTGCATTTAACATCAATTTTATCCTTTGGACCCATTTGTGAATTATTCTATCACTTATTTTCTAAGTACCAAATTAAGGCATTTATTTCACCTATTTAACAAATTATGATACAATATTTCATATTTCTCCTTTTACATCATTAACTATTTCTAGGGTGATTCTCAAGTCTCAATTTAGAGTTAAAACTCACTAGCTAGTGTATTTGCAGTTTAAAACCTATTATTGAATTTCATTGGTTACTTGTTTCCTTTTTTGGGATATATTAGGATTAGATGAAGTCGAATAACATCATGTAACAATAGGAGGTACCTAACATTATTTTATAAGAAAAGTGGAAGGATAGGACATGTACTAAGATTTAGGTATGCTACAACATATGCTCTACCACTCCTTGCTTCCATTGCTCAAAATGCTTTTATTCATGTACATCAGGTTACTGCCAACAATAGGAAAGATCAAGTGATGATGGTGGATTTTTCATGTGAAATATTAACAGTAGATTTGTGTTATAGTGCTTTACTTAAAAAATAAATGATGTATATGATTGGAACTATATTTAACTAGTCTCACTATATTTAGTCTGCACACTAACTTTATACATATTAATTTGGTGTGGTCCAAGGTACATGCATATAAATTTATCTAAATGCCACCATGGATGTGTTCTTCTCATTTTCTAATAAATTTTAATAGAGCATCCACTATCTTTTTTTACTCTTATAAAGAAGAATGTGACTCATACCTTCATCAAGGTTATGAATAGGGGCTTCACATGAATATTATGAAGAAGAGGTATAGAAGAACACAGTCAAACAATTTACTTGCACATGACCAAGTTACATTATAACTTGGCTTTATAGTTCCTTCTTCTGATTGAATATTCTTGAAATCCCATGACCTCATACTGTCACATCTCATTAACTATTGTAAGTCATAATGTACATTGTATAGGAAAGATTTAGGTCATAGTAGTTTCTGTAAATAATTCGTTTCTCATTTTTTTATCCAATAAAAATGTATTATATAGTTTAACTATTTTTAATTTCATAGAATCGTATATAACACTATCAATGATCCCACTTCCTCCATGAAAAAGGTCTCCCCAGTGTCATCATATCCATGTTTTCCATGTCATGGATGAATGCCATATGTTATTAATTAGAATATATGCTAAAATTAAAAACAAGAACACTCTTTTTTGAATATGTGGTAACCACCCCTTAGGGGGGAGACAAATCAGTACTTCACCCTGACAATGTAAACCCCCGCCCCCCTTAACCACCTGCATATGGGGGGGAGTATTTAAACTCAAGAAGAGGCCACCATGTGTGACAAGACTAAGGATTGCTCATGTTGTACAACTTATTGGGATTGAACCAGATATGTACTCTAAAGACCTCAACCCTTCTCAACCGAGCTACTACATGGGTGGAAAAACAAGAACATTCAAATATGAAAATTTTATGTAGAATAAAAATGAAAAATCTACAAAGCTCAAAAACCACACCAAAAGGCACATCATCAGAAATTTGAAAAACAAGCTCTAAAGGCCAAAAAAGAAGAATGAAGGACTTGAGTAATCATAATTACTCTTAGTTTTCTCCATATTAACTCATTCGTATAAGTTCATTCAATTTATTTTTATCAACATATATTAGATTAAATTAGGTACCTAATGTAGGATTCATAACCCCAACAATGCTCCAACTTATATTTATATGTCATATGGTATGTATCCCAACTATGATAATCATTATGAGCCATCCATGTTGATTAATGGACTTCAGTTTCTGCACCTATGAATATATCATTGTTGTAATGATGATAACATTCAATTGTAATGTCTCGAGCATTAGACATCAAGCTTCTCATGCATTCTCAAAAAGACTAAGACGTTTACATATTATTCAATTTTGAGGTTCATTACAAGATACCCATACATGTTCTCATATGTCGAGCATCATATCAGAGATGTTGGTCACAAGCTAACTATAGCATGTTCTACAATCAATATAATTGGCATGTTATGGGTGTTTACTACAGGTATATAATGCAAGTGCACGTATCGAAGTAATATAGGTTGAAAGAGGCCTGAATATCGAAATTGGGGAAATATGACTCCAGAGACTACTACTAACTATGATACAATCATCTAGACCTAGAGTAAAAGGTGATTTATTGATTAATTGAGTAATTGCAAAAATTAAACTAAATTACTGAGGTTGCAATAAAAAATGGAATGGTTTCCTTAGGAATACAATTTCACCATGGTTTATACTACAATTAACATTATTTATAAATATTTAGTTCTCCTAACCCTAGACCAAGGGACCTGTAGAAAGAATTACCCTCTCTTATAGCACAATTCACTACCTAATCTTATATAAACCCCACTCTCATAGTAATCTAACTACTAGTTAGGTGCTTTAATGAATCCTCTAGGATATTCCCTTCACAATCATAAGCCCTCTCTCAAGGCACGATATATAGGTAATACTATGACTTTTCTAATCCTAAACCCATCTCTCAAAGTAATCGAGGATAAAAAAATTGTCTATGTTGATTGGGGACAATTAATTCATTATGCAATCATAGTGTTATGCCCAGAAATTAGGAAAACATATATATCAACTCATAATGTCAAGTACAACACATAACCGAGCTACTCTTGGGTCCTAAGGAATTAGGGGATTATCCCCGCATGATTTTAATTGCCATACACTTAAAGGGAGAAGGGGAAGGTGAGTAAAACATTAAATAATTCATGAAAACCCTGGGAGAAGATGATCTGGATGACTGCTTCTGATGAACGTGATGATTTCTTATTTTCTAGTTGTAAATCCTTCCACCTGACGTGCTCGAACCGTTCAAAACATAGCCTTCTCCTCTCCTTTCTCTTCTCACAACTCTCCTCTATCATATAATGAACTCCAACATGATAATTAGGTCTAGCCCAGATCCTCCCTAGTCATATGATTGACTAAGGGCATTGTTAAGTCATGGTCATTGAATTAATCACCATCTTTAATCTTGTGTGATCGTGACATGTTGGTACCACTGAAGGGATGTCGGTGACATCGAGTACTCTTTTGGGTTGTGACTCCATGTGAGTGTAAGTACTACCGACTGAGGTGTCTATAGCATCGAGTTACTCTCTGACATATTTTGACAATTTTTCATGTATAAGTTGGTACCACCAACTCCAGGTCAGTGGCACCAAACTATTTTGATTGTGTTACTATCCATCAAGTCAGTAGTATCGAATCTACTATCTCTACCACTTTACTAAGTATCTCTGACTCATGTTTATTATTCATCTTCTATTGTCCATACCACCGATATGACTGTCGGTAGCACCATGCTGAACCATGACTTGTCAATTTACCTGAAATTCAAAAAAAAGAATATAAGTCCCACAAATTATGATAAATCAATATGAATCGGTAAAAATAGCTAATAATTGATGCACAAGTACGCCACATGCCAATAATGACAAACGATTCACACATAATGTCAAAATGAGAAAATATGTATGGAATACATAATAAAATAGCTTATGAAGATCAAATATTATTTAGTGCATAAAAATCCTCTAAGCTTAAATGGTGCTTGACCTCAAGAAACACTACCCTTGGATCTATTTGAGACAAGTCAGCAAAAGGACAAATAACATGAACTTCATTTCATAACTACCCCCACCTGGCTGTCCCAAATCGGCCATTACCAACCCCTCAACAAATAACTACTCTTGAGTGATGAAAAATGTTCGTTCAAGATGTCCACCCCTAAATTATTGAAACACTATCAATAGACCAGTTACTATCATATTCAATAATACATTATTCTTGGTGCATCATGTGATTCCCTAACTACATTGCTCTTTTCCTATCTACCAAACTAATTGGAACTAATTCTCCTTATAAGAATGAATGAAGAGATCAATCATATGTGTGGCTTACCATAAAGAGAAATGGGTGGAATGAAGTAGGTGGATAATGAAGAATCACAAGTAACTTTTGAATCATTTATACATAAATAAACATGATGAACCTATAATCTGAAGGAAGTAAGAAATGCATGAATCCTAATGCCTACTATTTTAGGTGGAATGATACATGCACTAAATGTCTCATCTGATTGATGAGAGTGGTTTAAGATAATACATCATGGATCTATTTTTATCTCTTCTTGAAGAAAAATTTAGTAGTGAGCTCAAGGCATCCTTCTGTCCCTATTGATTTCATCATTTTTTCTTTCTTTGTTCTTTACCCTACTATTTTAGCATGGTTGAAGAGTATGTTCGAGCTTCACTATAACAAGTCATTTTTTTTCATTTTGAGTGGTATGGATGTGTATCCAGTCACTTTACCTTCAAAGGAAAACAACATGGGTACATGATGAAAGAATGAATGATGCATAAGATATGCAATCTACATGATTTTTTTTACAACTAATTGATATGCAACAAAAAGTTTATCATCTTTATAACAAATGCTATAAGGAAAACTAGCTATCTTCTCACCTATTATGCTAGGAAATGCAATCAAGAAGAAACAATTCGGGTTACTTGATCATCTTAAGGTGGTGGATGAAATGTATGAAAAGTGGGTGGACTCACATGATTAAGAGACAATGCCTTTCTTAAACTATGACATGTCCCTCTCTTATTAACCTTTGTATAGGGTAACCTTAGGGTTTCTTTCTAAAAATCTCATTTAAGGCCTCGTTAATTGTTTGGTCAGTTCAGGACAAACCCTATCGCCATGCTTAATTCATGCATAGTTTATGACTTTTCATTCATATCAAATGTCCTCAAGATGACTAACCCATACACTTCATCAAGGTGATGTTGCCTTTAGAATTAGCAACCAAGCTTTCAAAGATATGACTTTAGATTGTTATTGTACAAGCACAAAAGAACACAATCTATAAGCCAGAAATCATGATAATTATGCTCCACGATTACACTGGATCGCTATGGATCCTGCAGAATGTGGATAATACAAAACTTAAAACTACTAAATAAAACATAAATATAAAGCTATTCTAACACCCCCTAAGCTTGAACTTTACTATGTCTGCATAGTTCAAATCCAATCAAAGAGGTGGAATAATGGTACCAAATCAGAATGGTGGTGGTTGCATGTTTGGATCTGGTGGGTAGAAAGTGTCAGTGAAGCTAGGTGGCTGAGTTGGCATCTCTGGAGGCTATAGGTAGTTGGAAAACTACCCTTGGCTCCAGTAATGATTGTAGAGTGGCTCAGTGGGGCAAATTTCTGTGATTGGTGGTCCTCGTCTAAACCATGCACTAGGTCCTACAAATAATTAATGAATGTCAGAATTGGATACTAGTGATTAAATGAAGAATTGAATTTTTAGATTAAAAATAATGCAAAGAAAAATAAAATTGTGACCTAGAGTGGTTGGTAGTGCTGAGTGACTCCCCGACAACGACGCCAACAACTTTATGTGCATTTACTACGTATATATAAAGAATGTGTATGTATCAAAGTAATATAGACCAATAGAGGCTCGAATATCGAACTCAGGGGAACGTGATTCCAGAGACTACTACTAACTATGACTCGATCATCTAGACCTAGAAAAAAAAGTTAATTGATTAATTAATTAACTAATTTTAAAAACTAAAACTAATATATTGAGTTTATGATCACAATTGGAATGGATCCCTTAGAAATACAGTTTCACCATTGTTTATAATTCAACTAAAATTATTTATCAATATTTAGTTCTCCTAACCCTAGACCAAGGGACCTATAAAAAGAATTATCCGCTCTCATAGAATAATTCACTACCTAATCTAATATAAACCCCACTCTCATAGCAATTTAACTATTAGTTAGGTGCTTTTTTGAATCTATTGGGATATTCCCTTCACAATCGCAAGCCCTCTCTTGAGGCATGGTATAAATTGTGTAATATTATAACTTTTTGAATCCTAAATCCTTCTCTCGAAGCAACCAAGGATCTAAGAAATTATCTATGTTGATCAGGAACAATTAATTCATTATGCAATCATAGTATTACGTCCAAAAAGTAGGGAATATATATATATCAACTCATAATGTCAAGTACAACACATAACTGAACTACTCTTGGGTCATAAAAAATTAAGAGATTAGCCCCACATGATTTTAGTTTCCATACACAAAGACAGAGAAGGGGAAGGTGAGGAAAACATTAAAGAATTAATGGAAATCCCTGGAAAAAGATGACGTGAATGACTCCCTTTGATGAATATGATGATTTTCTATCTTCTGGCTGCAAATATGTCCAGTAGAGATATTCCAATCGTTTGAAATGTAGCTTTCTCCTCTCCTTTCTCTTCTCACAACTCTCCTCTATCATGCAATAAACTCCAACATGATAATTATGTATGGACAAAATCCTCCCTAGTCATAATATTGACTTTGGGCATTTTTAAGTCATCGTCGTTGAATTAATCACCATCTTTAATCTCATCTGATTGCGACAAGTCATTATCACTGACGGGATGTCGATGGCGTCGAGTCCTCTTCTGGGTCGCGACTCCATGTGAGTGTCTATTCTATTAGTTGAGGCATCGATATCAGTGAGTTACTTCCTAACATCTTTTGACAATTTTTCCATGTATAACTCAGTACCACCGAATGGAGTTCGGTGGCACCGAACTGCTTCGATTGCATTATTGTCCATCAATTCGGTAGTATAGAATCTACTATCGGTACCATCGAGCATCTTTGACTCATGCATGTTCTTTTCCTTTCATTGTCGGTACCACCAACAGGGTTGTCGGTAGCACTGAACTGAAATAGGACTTGTCAATTTACCTAAAACTCTTTTCAAAAAGAAGAGTATAAGTCTCATAAATTATGATAAATGAATGTAAAATGGTAAAAATAGCTAATAATTGATGCAAAAGTATGTCCCATGCCAATAACAATAAACCATGCACAAATAATGTCAATATGAGCAATTATGTATGAAATACATAATAAAATAGCCTGTGCAAAAATGAATAATATTCACTGCATCAACATGGAACATGAGTTTTTTTAATCAGATGTCTTAGACATTTTCTAGTACATGGGACACACCCATCAATAGGAAACATGATGGTGGTTGACAAATAGAAATGAAAACATTAAGGTGTCGATTTTAAATAGTTACTCTTTTCTGTTTTATTTTTGGTTTGCGACAATGTATACATCCTCCTCCATTTCACTATCAATGTCTTCCCAATGATTATACAAGGTTTTTCAATATTATATAAATTTAGTTCTTTGAGAGATTCAACTCGTGTGTGATTAAATATTTATTTTCTTTATTGAAATAGGGTACATTTTTCTTTATAGAGGATGAACTTTTTTACTAAAAAAGTATTCTATGATATCCATGAATTCCAACCTTCTACTGGTTATTGTAGACTTTTCCATCCTAATTTTACTCACTCATACAAATCAAGATTTCCATATTAGAATTGAGTTCCATTATAAATCTAGTTGCAAGCTTACAACATGGCATGCTTCTTTTGACATCTAATATGACATACATGGCTTAGTACATTGTCTTCCTCTAAATATTCTTATGACTCACTAGCCAACAGGTCTAGTGAACTTTAACTCGAACATCTACCTTTTGTGAGTATATAAATGTGTACCTTTCTTTTCATACCCTTTTGTGTGATGTGGTATAATCCTAAGAATTTAATATGTGGGGTACATGTATTTTAAACTCACACTTATTTCTGAAACTCCTTGACAAAATAACATACTACAACTTTTAATTTTGAGAATAAATGTTCCTCATACTTAAATGGTAGTTGATACCATGTACATATGGCTCACTAACATAAGGTGGATATAATAATACTACTATATGATGTGTTAACTAAAATCATTATAATGCAATGAAGTCCTAAAGGAAAGTGACACAAGTGCATAATAATATAAGTGAGAAAATAAGACGAACGAGATTGACATGATTTTCAAATAAAGCACGATACACTTCCATCATGAAGGTACCTCTGTATCGTTACATAATATGATGTTCAAATCAATGTATTAGTTACCATGCAGGGATGGTAGGCACTTTAAAGTTTCTTCAACCTTATGTGTGTTAGTATCGACCACAACGACTTCTCTTATTTCTCTTAGTGGAACATTATGTAAATCTACAAAGGTCGGGAGATGACCAAAATTCTTTTGTTGATTTGGTTTCGTGGGACGATCCTAGAAAAATGAGGAAGATTACGAAGATATTGTAGTATAGTCAATTTTTTTAAAGAAGCCAGGTGTCACTTTTATTCATCCCACACCCCTCCTGTGGGCCAAAATCAGCAAACAATTACAGCTCCTGCTCTTATAACTCAGGTTCATATCAAAAAAGGTGCAAAGACATAAAGAAATCATTATAGCATCAAGCAACTAAGAGAGAAAAGGATAAAAGATAGTAGAACCATCTGACAACCAAGCAAGGACGTGAACTATTGATTTCTCTGAAAATTGGTCTCCACGTAAGGTGTATTTCTTTTCTCAAGAATGATAATGCCTCTAACCTTCATAGGTAGCATAGCAAAGTCGGAGCACGTAAAAGATTTAGGTAAACTTGAACCCCAGATGTCGAGTTCCCTAGGGGGAGAGTTAACTAGTCTGGATACAGAATGCCCAATTATCCCCTGCTCATTGAGTGTCGCTCGAAGCTCTCTTGTGAACGAGGTGGCTTTATAAGGTTCAGGTGCCTGTTTCCATAAGATATCGAAAGTATGAGGATCATCTATCTCAATCACAGAAATGTTTAGATTGTTCTCATCCGCAATCTTGAGCGCAACTGCGGAAGCTGCAAGATACGCAATAGTGAAATCTTCATCTTTAAGCCATGATCTGAAGGCCATTCGAGTTCTACACTGAGAATCTCTAACCAGCCCTACTGCCCACCTTCTTGTGTGACCAGAGGGGTCCTTGTTCAATCCAATAGTGATATTTAGTTTAAGATTAGCTATGTCGAGAGGGGACCATCTGACCAAATTAATGTATATGATCTTTGTTTGCGGCTCAAGGATGTCATGATCATTCAGAGTGTTGTAGAACTCAACGGTCTCCAGCTTTGTGAATCTAACCTTCTTCAGAAAGTGGTTCAAAATGTGAATGATGCTATGCCATCGAGATTGAAGGTTGACTCTCCTCCCTTCAAATCTATTCATTTATCTGCAACACCATATACTCCATACGACAAGAGCATTAAGGAGGCCATGAATCCATGTCTTGGGAGAGTGAAGCCGGTGTGATCGTCCGCAAGAATTGGTGATGTCATTGATGTTTTCAAGAGGGGGCATCCTGGTGACAAGAGCGACCTTGTGCCAGAAGAAGGTGGCTGTATGACAATGAATGAAAAGATGAGGAGATGACTTAGTGGAAGGATTATGGCAGCAGGAGCATTTAGAAGCCATTGTGATTCTGCATCTTAGAATATGATCATCGGTTGGGATGGCTTTGTGGGCTATTTTCCAAAGGATAGTGCTATCTTTAGGAAAGGGGAGTTTCCAGATCCCATGAATGCAACGATTGATATCCATATTCTCTGTGTGAAGTATGTGATTCTTGACAGATTTGATGGAGAACTTGCCTCTAGGATCGAGCGTCCAAATAATCTTGTCGTCTTTGTGTTTCGAGATGTAAGCCTTGTTGTTTCTAAACATAAGCAATCCCTCATCGTTAAGTATGTGTTCCGGAAAATTCCAGTCCCACCCGGATGCATTCCAGAAGTCTTTGATCTTAAAATCAAGTCTACGATCACTGGCATTGAGAGTGAAGCCGGCAAGCGGGGTGCCACACCATCTAGCATCCCAAAGGGAAATGTTTCCCTTTCCCGTGATCCATTGACAATGAGAGTTGAAATTTGGGAAGGTATGCCATATCTGCTTCCAAGCAGGTGACGCAGTGGCGTTGAGCTTCAAAGAAGGTGGAAGGAAGCCCGTTCTATTGGTGGTGTTGGATTGGTATTTTCTGCGACAGAAGATGGCCCATGGAGAGCATCCAGTAATGACTTCCCAACATGCTTTGTAGGTGAAATTTTCCCGACCTATATGCTCACCTGTAGATGTGTGATACATGCATATAAGAATTGTTATTTATTGAATAAAACAATATGGAACAAAACAAAATATTGGATCCAAGTGAGTTGATTTTTCAAATTTATTAAGAGAATATGAAATATCAACAGCATAAGCTACGAGAAGGTGGAATGGCTTAAGGTTATTGGTATTGCACTATAGTGTCTTTAATTTAACAAGACCATGTTAAAGTTCTAAGAACCCATCCCTACGAAACATGGTTCCCTTAAGGACATTTTCCAAGGGAAGTCAATCCAAGAGAAGTGTGGAGTTGATATCTGATTTTTCTTGGAAAGGGAATTGAACATTATGGGGTTGTTTGGTTCACGATCTCATCCAGATTAGGCACTGTCTTTTTGTGCCATGTAGGTGCTAATCCCAACTAACCCATTCGAGATCCAGTCTTATTTTGTTTAGCAAAAATCAGATTGACGTGATCCGTTTTGGATTCTGTAATTCTCTAATCCAGACCAAGTCAATCCTGCTATGATCAGGATTTTGAGATCTCAGTCCGGATTTGGCTCTATCTTTTGTGTTATTTTATTTTATATACCAGATTGAAAAACACGAGTTACGAGACCAGTCCAATTTATTGAGTGCTTACAATGAGATTGAGTTTCCAAACAAAAATATGATCGAATCCAAATAAGCTAATTCTGAATCTATCGACTAACCCGATCTGGATTTTATAATCTCGATCTCGAACCAACTAGGCTGTATGATTTATTGTATGGTCACCATCCACACAATCTGAGTAAAGTTAATACTTAAATTACCAATATACACTGAGTAAAGTTAACACCAATGGAGGTGTGTTGTAGGAGCTATGATAGAGAATCAGTTGGATTGAGTGAGGCTAATGATCTTATGCCTTTTGTGTGCCTCGCTACTTACAGTAGATGTTTTCTTACTTTAAATAGGTCTTGCTCTTCTGTAGGCTTGTCGATGTAGCCTTTACTTCGCTACTGATCATAGCCGTAAAAAGATTTTAAAAACGCAGAGCTATATCATGCCCGTGAACCTAAGCTACAATAGCGAGCGCGGTGATGGCGGGTGCTTGGATTCCACCTGCACGGCATAGGGTGATGATATCTACGAAATTGGGAGTTTGGGACGAAGGAATTCTGGTAACTTGAAGGAATCCTAGGCTGACAGAAGTCGTAGAATGCCAGAACGGACTGACCAGGGGTTGAAATTCCCCATACCCTGGCACTGGCAGAGCCAGCTTTGAGAGTTCGCGCCAGCAGCCGCGGCTGCATGCAGCAGCTATAACCTCGGCAACCAGCTCCCGGTAATTTAGGTCGCCGGCTGAGGCGGCAGGGATCCAGGGAAGTCTCAGCTCTGCACACCTCTGTGTCCCCGCAACACTGGACAAGGGCCACATGGGCGCTCGGGCGTCTCCGGTCCGCCACTGCTATACACTACATAGTTAGCTAGCTACCCATCCATCTTTGACCGCTGCCTGAAGCTTGGCTGCCAGCTGGTGACTTGTAACTACCTTTTTTGTACTTGCGAGTTTAATAATATCTGAAACCCTGAAGAAACCAGTAAAGAAAGCATGAAAGCGCCGATCCCGCTGGGGTCCGTCTGCCATGCTGCCGGTGGCTAGTTGGTCGGAGATGAGAATTGTATTGGTGGTGGACCTGGTGGCGGTTGCAGGCCACTGGTGATGTTCTCGCCGTGAAGAGATGATCACGGATCCATGAATCCAAAGGTGCATGGTTTGCGCCGCTGGTGTTATGGTGGTGGTCGTGGTGATGGCCTGTAGTGGTGGGGTGCTGGAGACCATTATGGTGAACTGTTGCGTAGATATGAAAGAAAAGGAGAGAGATCAAAGATCTCTCAGTTGGTCCAAATTTGAAAAAACATATTAAACACTCTCCGGGCTGACATCTGGAGGAAGCCCACGGAGCGAATCCAGTGAGCTTCTCTTAGGGCTAATTTGGTTGGACCGAATTGGAAAACGAGAATTGCAACTACACGATGGTTTGCAATTCCCAAGTTTGGTTTGACGAAATTGTACTTCTGACCTTGAAAAGAAACTACACGGTGCCATCTTCTTACGTACAAATCTGTAGAGAAGAAACTGCGCCATTTTCTAGCGCAGTTCATTTTCACGGACGGGGAGTGGTGCAGGTATACTTCCGGTACAAGGTAGCTAGTAGGCTGTTCTATGAATATGCTCCAGATTTATCAAGTTGTGTGTGGTGGTAACCTCACCATAGTATCCTCATCTGCAGCACAACGGCAAACAACACCCTACCAAATGAAAACGAACCAAAACGTTGAGCTAGAAACACACATAACCAAATAATTGTAGATGCAGTTTAATTTCATGTTTTTTATTTCCTGTTTTCGAATTCTCCAACTGCAGCAGAACTGCACGGAACCAAATTGGTAGTTAGATCAACCGGAAGAAGGAAACCTTTACTCTTTCTTTTAGTTTGGTCGTCAGAGGGGACATGGGAGAGACAGGGAGACCCCCAAGCTGGGACTGTGCTGCCGGTGGTGGCGGCGATTTGCAACAGTGTAGGTTTGGTAATCGACAGCATAGGGGCCCCGACGAATGCCGTCTGGAGTCCTCGACTTGGCGTCCAGCCGTCCATCTCCCTGCTTTCCTGATATCATCTGACAACAATGGACCATCAGTCGCTCGGAAAAAGGGTCGACAACCGAGTGTGTAAATAAGGTAATTGTGGCAGGAATACGATGGGCTTGTTGGCGGTTATCACGTGCACATTGATCTTTTATAAACACGGAGTTGGATTTGAGCGCAGACAGCTCGGAAGTGGCTGGATGGTACGCCAATAGACGGTCGTTGTGTCAATCTCTGGATGCGCCAAGGCTCAAAATAAAGGAAAATCCATTTAGATGATCAATAATCTTATGCGTAGGAATGAATTGACATAGATTCTGCATTTTTATAGAGAACCAAACAACTATATGGAAGAAAATGGGAAAGAGACAATAATTGAATTGGCGGACCACTTATAGCAATAAAATTAGGTCGTGTTTGCTACTGGTTATAACAAATGGAGTCCGATAGGCTAGTTATCAAAACTAATTGCTCTATTAGTGATTGAGAAAACCTTGCTGATGTTAGTTCAAAAAGGGCTTGATGAGTACTAGTGCCTCTAAACATCTGAATAAAAGGATAAGATTAAATATATAGTATTAACCCATCAAGAAATAAGTCACTCCCCTCCCCCCCCCCCCCGAACCACCCCAAAATGAGCATAAGATGATAACTAGTGCATTGCATACATTAATCAACCAAAAGTTATATAAAAACCACCAGAAGGTCTCAGCCCCACCTAAACTTGAAGACCAGGAAAAAATGAAGACATACAAATACCATACCTAAATTGGTAACCTATAGATTTCATGGGCGTAGTAAATCACCTCAACGAACATAACTGGAGTGTCATAAATTGCAACTAAATTTTTTCTTGGATGATACAAGTACACCATCATTGTTAAATGACTACTATATATAAATTGATAATTTTCGCTTGAATTAATGTTAGAGGGGCAATCATCAACCAAGTCACCTGCAACAATCATCAAAATCTTAGATACATGGCTATAAGTGATGAAATTCAAATTACCATACATTCAACACAAACCAATTGCAATCAGATTAACTTCTTTTATCAGACCAATCAAAATTAGAAACCACAATATCAATATAGGGGGAGAACACAAAATAAACAAACTTATAAACTCAAATCAAATGGCTTGTAATGTAGAGATTTACTTAGAGAAATTAGCATTTCAATATTTGTTAGTTGCATGTTGTTTTTCTAATTGATTGGATCATGAACATATGGCAAAAAATTATCCTATATATAAACTAATATAAAAGAGCACCACCACGCGTGACTCAACAAGTGTTATGAACTTCCACCCACAGATCGTGAAGAAAAAATCCCAACTAGAAGTGAGAACCTCTGCTCGCTCATGAGAGAATTTTTATGTAAGCACCACCATGCAAGCAATAATGACAATGGAAATCAAGGCAACAAAGGTTAGGCATAATTGTGAGATTGAGTGTAGATTGATTGAATTGAAGAGGAAAATAGACCTTATTTATAGAAGACACATGATATCTAACACTCAGAAGCACAAAACATGAAAAAGTTACAATCACACACTTGCAGATTAGAGTCCTAATAGGATTGTAATTACAGGTTGTCCCTTTATGCAAAAAGAAATGAAAGATATAAGACAATTCTCACGACGCACAATCCACGTCCGAGAGCCAGACTTGATTAGTTGAGACAAGTCTAGGCTTGATATGGAGTGGAATCGGAATGCATGTGTGCATTGTGGTCACATACTCACATCTAGTTGAGAATACCATACTTTAGCACATTGAGACAATAATGTCACATGTAGTCATATATAAATGGTATTTGTGCTCTATTGTAGATGTAGGCAACATAAGACACACCAAAAATTTCATGTGTACAAGATAAAAAAATCACTTTATATTCTACTTACAACACCTACATTGGGCTTAAGCCACGTGGTCTTTAACTTTGCTAAAAGTAACAATTTCCCCACAACATCCAACGAGTAGAGTTTGTGTCAATCAACCCTCCATATTGTGATAAATAACAAAAGTGCCTTTTAGGTTGAACCATGCCTAAGTTATTCAACTTTTCCCCTACATAACTAGTTGGACATACATCCTGAATGTGAACCTTAAGTGCAAGAGTGTCCATTACTTACAATTGTTAGAAGTAATCATATAATATTATATAATATATGGGATGGATTCTGTCAAGACTATTTAGAGTTTAGTTAGGTTTAGAAGTCTCTAGATTCATGTCCACCTTCTCCTATATAAAGGAGACGATTCTCTTATATGTAGGACATGCCATCTCCATCACCATCTCTATAGGGCAATCTTTGTTTTCTCTCTCGCTGAAGGGCCATATTATCACCCTCTCCATGGGGCAATCTCTATCGTCTTCTCCATGGGGCCATCTTTATCACCCTCTCCATGGGGCCATCTTTCCATAACCATCTTTGTAGGTCCATCTTTATCACCCTCTCTCTCTTAAGGGCCATCTCCATCACCCTCTCTATAGGGCCATGTCTGTCACCCTCTCTCTCTGAAGGGCCATGTCCATCACCATCTCTCTCCCTATAGAGTTTTCATCATCTCTATTCATCAACTCCGCATTGTATATCATCTCATCATCTTCCTTTTTGTCTAGAAACCCCCATGTATCTATCTTACCCTAGTTCCTTTTCCTTAGGTTCATCTTTCCTAAGCATGAAGTCCAGACGCAAATGTCCACCCATCAAACTTTTTGAATTGTCATAAAAAATTAAGTTGACGCGGCACAAACTCTCTAATTAGTTTTTAGGCTCACCAAGAAGGGATCAGACTAACCATTCAATTTCTATCACTGTCTGGATATAATTTTAGAATTTTACTTTTTCATTAAATTGATAGAATAAATTGATAGAAATAATGAAATGCATGTTAGCTTAAAGATAACATCTTATTTAAGCATAAGCATCATACATTCACAATTGAGTTTTACTCTCATATCATTATCAACTGAAATAGACTAGTTCTTGCTTTAATATACATCAAGTACATCTTATTATAAAAACTACTCTCCATTCTCACTCTCACACTCCCATGGCCATAGGATGAATAAGAGACAATCTAAATAAAATGGCTATTCCTCTCAAGATCTCATATGATATATTGTTGATGAAAGCTAGCTTTTGACTCCTGCTATGGAGTTGGACCCTTGCCTAAAAAATGTTTTAGTATATTTGTGAGGTACAAGTATGCACTAATTACCTCATCATGGAATCTTCCAGGTAGCAAGCACATTTTCTCCTTCACATTGTAGACCTACGAGATGGATTCTGTGGTTAACAATGCATCGAATGTCTAGTTGATTTATTAATTTCAATAATAAATTTACATCTATTTTGCTCTTTGTTTAACTTTGTACTTAAGTCATCTATTTTTTGTTTTTTAAGATTGAACTTAAGCCGCATAATTGGAATCAACAAAATGATCACCTTGAACTGATAAACTAAATACTCTGATAATTACTGGACTGAACTATTCCTTGAGCTTCATATGTATCTAACATGAAACAATCATTGACTAGATCATAGTTTCATAATATGATTTAATGTTGTAGTAGCTAAGGGATCCTATAATTCTATCATTAACACTCACTAAAACTTTATCAAAAATAATTCAAATTTGGAAACATCAATATAGAATCATGATTATACTAAAGTAATCAATAGATCAACTAAAATCTCACACTTGGGCTAAGAGAATCGAAAATAGCGAATTTCATTAAGAAAGTACATGCTCCTTTCAGTTTTTAGCTAAATATCTATATGAATATGGTTTAAAGGTGATTTTACCCTCATCTAAACTCAAAATATCTTATTGATCTTGAGTTTGATATTAGTTAACTCAGATTCCGATCTACTGAGCTTGGATTCAAGCTCAAAGCTCCAAGGAACAACTCTGGTCACCCAAAGACTAATTTAATTTACCTAAACAAATCCCTCTGGAGGTAGAAGATGAAGAATGAAGGTCAAAGAAAATATTTGGCATATGAATCATAAGATTTCACACATGAGAAAATGAGGATAACAAGAAGAAGAACAAGTATATAGCTAAAACCTACATACCAAGTCAGATCTAAGGCAAGACCATTGGTTTCTTCTGTTCTTCGTGTTCTTCCCCAAAGTCACCCTAGAACCACCCTTCCATTCTCCCTTTTAGCATTCTATTGATTTGTTTGTGTAAGAATCAAAAAACAAATTGAGAATATTAATTTCATCAGATTATGATATATATAACAAAAGTTATGGTCATTTTTATTGGTTGTGTTGAGAGGTAATGTAGTTCAAAATCATCGATTTCTAAGTCTAAAGAAAAATTTGTTTGTGAGTCTACCAAACCATTGGTTGTTGAACCATTGGCTTGTGGGTCTACCAAATCTTCATTTGTGAGTGTGTTGAACCATCAATTGTTAAACTATCTATTGTGAGTCTGGAGAACCATTGGTTGTTGAGTCTGTCAAACCATTAGTTGTTGAGCCTCCCAAACTAATGGTTTTTGAGCCACAATTTGTGAGTCTTACGAACCATTTATTGAGTAGTATGTTGAACCATTGGTTGTTGAATCATCAGTTGTGAGTTTATCAAATCATTAGTTGTTGAGTTTGCTGAACAATTGGTTGTCAAGTATGTTGAACAATAGGTTGTTGAACCATCATTTTGATTCTATCAAACCATTGTTTGTTGAGTCTACTAAACCATTTGGTTGTTGAGTCTATGAAACCATCACTTCTGAGTCTGTGGAACAATTAATGGTTGAGTCTACCAAATCATCGACTGTTGAATGTAGGTATTTTTGAGTTAAACTAAAAGTGTCATAACTTTCTCATTTTTACTCTAACTTAGTTCATTCTTTTTCATTGGATTCGGAATTTAATTCTCTATAATTATACATTAATTTTTTTTAGAAAATAAAACATAATAATTTATTAATAAGTTAAATCCTTAGATATTCTTTAATTTTTTTCAACACAAATGTGTGTTATTATTGTATCAACTAAGGTACAAACTTTGATGTTTTAACACAACATATTTTCTTTAACTTATGAAAGAATAAGTTTAAGCTGAGATTAAACATAAATCAAGCAACTAATAATGCAAAGGGTTTAATAAAGGTGTAATTAACACCAATATTATGTTAAAATCTCAATTTAATAGTAAAGTAAGGTATGGGTTGTAACAATATTCCCCTCTAATGAAAAGCTTGTCCTAGAATTTCTAAACAAGGAAAGGATACTTGTTACACATTTCCAACTCTAACTCACACGTAGCTCCATCTACAACGTGATTCCTTAAAAGGACCTTTAATAGATGTATTTCTCTCTTTTTAAGCTTCTAAATTTTATGATCTTGCAATTTATATAAGGCCTTTGACATAAGAGTTTCTTCTCTTAGCTATACTAGTTGTGGGTCTATGATCTTCTTTATACATGTATGACACTTATTCAATAAAGATACATAAAATATATCATGTAATTTGTATATATCAGGAGGAAAATCAACTTTGTAAGCTACTGGTCCAATCCTCTAAATGATTGGAGAGGGACCCATAATTGTTGGAGTTAATTTTCTTCACTTTCCAAACCTCAGTACACCTTTCCATGGTGACACTTTCATGCAACTCTCATCCCCAACCTAAAAATGAAGTGGCCTATGTTTTTTCTCTATATAGGTTTTCTATCTCTCCTCTGTAGCTTTTAATCATTATCCAATCACATATATCATTTATGTTGCTTCTTCTACCAAGTATGGACCTAGAATCTATACCTCACCAACTTCAAAGAAAAAATAGAAGATATAAACTATATCCCATACATAGATTCATAGGGTTCATGCCTATTCTGGAATGATAACTATTATTATATGCAAACTCTATCAAACTAAGGTGATTATTCCAACTGTCATTGAACTGAAATATGCATGCTCTCAGCATGTCCTCTAGGGTTTAAATTGTTTACTTGACTATCCATCTATCTGAGGATAAAATGCAATATTAATGTTCAAACCTATTCCCAAGGCACGATGTAGTTGATTCCAGAATCTAGATGTGAAATTGGGGTCTCTATCAAATATAATTGTGATTATCATTCCATGCAATCTTACTATGTTATATATGTAAACTTTGCCTAGTTTGGGAGCATCCCAAGTTGCCTTGAACTCTATCCACAATCACCCATATGGAGTCAATGAAATGTGGTGTTCTAGGTGACCCTGCCACAATGTCCATGGTAATAGGTTCCCACTTTCACATAGGAATATAGAGTGGTTGTAGGGTACATGTTGGCTTCTGGTGTCCAGACTTGACTTGTTGGAACACACCATAGTTGGCTATATACTCAGTCACATCTCTCTTCATGCATGGCCATCAATATATTTATTGGATGTTGTTATACATCTTGAAACTTACTAGATGCATTTCATACATAGAAAAGTGACCTTTCTCAAGAATTTTCTTCTTTAACTCGAAGTCGTCTAGCACACACAATTTTTCCTACTGATATAACATCCCATCATCTAAATATCTGGACTTTGTCCTCTTTCCTACAATCATGTCATGCATGATCTACTTTAACTCAATCTCATTCTATTGTAGCTCTTTGATTTTCTAAAATAATGCAAGTCTAACATGCATTTGTGCAACAATCCCAAAATATTTTGAGTATACTCAAATCTAAATTTATCTCTCTCACTTTGACCAATAAGCTTGTTTTACACATTCCATAGAAAATATTTATAAAGGTGATGTAAAGTTCCTATTTATAGTATTTGCCACAACATTGGCCTTCCCAGGGTAATAATGAATTGTAACGTCATTGTCCTTTATAACATTTAACCATATGTGTTGACTTAGGTTGAGATACTTTTGTGTAAAAATGTACATTAGATTCTTATGTTCAATTAAGACCTAACATGACTCACCATTGAGATAATGATGCCATATCTTTAGGGCATGTACTACTGCTTCCATCTCAAGATCATGTTTTAGATAATTATATTCATTCTTCTTGAGATGTCTAAAAACATATGCCACCACCTTTCCTTCCACCTTAAGAACACATCCTAAGCCTCTCCTACATGCATCATAAAACATTATCAAACCCTTGTCCACCTTTGGTTAATCAAAGTCAGTTTCATAGTTTGTTTATTCTTTGACGTTCCAAACTTTTCTCACATGTTTCAGAACAAACAAAACCCACAGTCTTCCTTGTTAGTCTTTAAAGGTGTGTTGCAAAGACATTGAAGTTCCTTATGAAACTTCTATAATATTTGGATAACCATTGAAAGCTTTTGATCTCAGTATGAGTTGTTGGTTGCTCCCAAAATAGAACATATTCCACTTTCTTAACATCTATACTAACTCCTTCTCCTAATATGACATGTCTAAGAAAGGAAACTTCAAACAACCAGAACTTGCATTTGTTGAAATAAACATATAACTTATGCTATCTCAACAACTACAAGGATATTCTTATATGTTGCTCATGTTGTTTTGCATCTATGGAATATATAAGAATGTTGTCTGTAAACACTACTATCAACTTACCTAGATGTGGCTCTAAAACCCTATTCATCATGTCTATAAAAGTTTTAGGGGCATTTGTCAACCCAAAAGACATAATTGCAACCCATAGTGCCCGTATTTACTCTGAAGGATGAATTAGGTACATCTGATGTGCTAATCCTCAACTGATGATAACCTAACCTGAGATATATCTTGGAGAAGATTATTTCTACATGCAACTCATCAAATAGATCATCAATCTTAGGAAAATGATATATGTTCTTGATGTTTATCTTATTCAGTTTCCTATTATCTATGCTCAACCAAATAGTTCCATCCTTCTTTTTCACAAAAATAATTGGAGCTCCCCAAGATGATGCACTATGTTGAATGAAACCCTTATTTGATAACTCTTGTAACTGAATTTTTAGTTCCTTTTAATTTGCGGGTGCCATTCTATATGCACATAATGCTAGTGGGTTACTATTAGGTAGAATTGTATCTCAAAGTTGACATCTCTGATAACACCCATTTTTGTGGTATTTATGACCCATATTTCATTGTCAAAACTGCCCTTTTAAACTATTTTCCTCTCCATTTTGTCATGTTTTTAAATAAATGAGTCACACTATGCTCTTAACTCATTTTTATCATCTTTTACAGAGTTTTTCCTTTCTTTTCCACTCAAAATCAGCAAAACAGCCCATCCCGACCCACTTACAAAGAATCGGCCTTTTACTAGTCACATGACACGTCCACCACCCGTCGCGGATGCTGGCCGATAGGGGGACAACCTGACACGAGCGTGTCGTGCGGTACAGTCACTGACGGATGACACGCCATTTACCCGACAGAGAGCTCTGACCGCCATGACTAATCAGCCTGTTAGGGTGTCGTGCGATACGAGCCGCTCACCGGAAGCAACTGCCCGTCGCGCCCGATACCTTCGTAACCCGACACATGATAGACAAGCTACGCCGGACGATACGCACGTGTCAATCATCCCCGAAGCCACGCATGCAGAGCCGATAAAGAGTATGTGGCGCCCGGAGATCAGCAACCTCTTCCAACCGCTGCCTATAAATAGTAGCTATAGGACCTCAATGAGACGGGTCGGAATCTCGTGAAGGCTAACTTTGGAAAGCATCTGGAGCTAGTGTGTCGCGTCCCAGAGGTGTGTTGGGCGATACTAGATGAGCACTTCCCCAACCCGAGAGGGGAGGGAGTGGTTCACTTAGAATCCGTCCTGGTAGTCGTAGCATCCAGATATCGACCAAGGAAGCCACCCGATGTGCCGGGTTCCTAGAAGGACCTCTGCCCGAGACGGCTCACCTCTACACCCGATACCCTAAGTCGTCTATTACCCGACATGATATCGATCCCGATACAGAACACCCGTCACGGTGTGTCGCCCGAGAGGGTGTTACCCTGACCACAACCGTATCGGGGAGGGTGCCTTGACCGTTATGCTTGTCCATCCCGGCATACCGCCCGACACGAGCATGTCGGCCAAAGCTCCCGCCCGATATCTAGCTAGAGGCACCTTAGGGGTCTGTTGTTGTATGTCGCCCTCCTAAATCAAGGAGGCGATAACTATCTTCCCTTTTTCAGTCATTTAATTTCTTTATTTACGCAATGTAACTAAACCTTTTATACAATGCTCATGTTAATGGAATTAGAGGAATTTTAATACATGTTACCCTATGTTTGGTCCCTTTTGTTGGATGATTGCTTTCTAGCATCTGAACTCTAGCTTGTATGCTTGGATCATGTTTTGACTAGCTATCGAATCGTGTTTCCCGTTACAGTTCCCTCAAGAGAGGTGTTGTAACTCTAGAATTTGGTCTGATCAGGGAGTACAAGAGTACCCAGGGTCGGAGTTGTTTCCGTTATCTTTCCACTCCAACCCAAGTCCACCACCTTTGAGAGAAGGTGTTGGTGCTTAGTCAGAGGTACTCTTTTCGAGAGAAGGGGTACTGGATGTTTTCCACTGCCGCTTGATATGCCTCAGCTTTCCTCCTTTGATTCCTTATCGAGGCAATAATGTTATCTCCTCTGATTCTATTGCACAAACCCCCTAAAAATTTGATAAATGCCAAAACCTTAATCTTCCTTGTAACTCCAGTTGGAGATGGTTTTCTTTTGTTTTACCGATCTTTATCTACTGTTCCCTTGGGAACATTGTTCTTACCCCTCTTTTACCGAAGTGTAGAGTGTTGATTCTACGTTCTTAGCACGACCACCCTTGTCCCTGTGGTTTGATTCCGATCGCTACTTCAAACCCTGTCATCGTTGCGGGGGCCTAAGAGTCAGGTTATTTAAAAGTCCAACTAGTTCAATCCGCTCCTTTTGGACGCGTGATTTAGGCTGGTCAACTTTTTGGCACCGTTGCCGGGGACAAGGAAAAATGGTACTATTAACGAACCTGAATCCACTAACTACACTCCCTTGCCTCAAGCTTAGTAATAAGTTTGACAGCATAGTTTCTTTTAGTCTTCTAACCCGAATGTGTATAGAATAGTTCGTTTCATTGACACAAGTTTGCTAACTTGATTATACGTTCTATTCAGGTACTCAGGGAAGAAGCACTCTGCTCGGTTGAGCACCGTTCATCATGCCACCTCGCGTGGAGCCACCTCTTTCTGAGGATGAGCGAAACGCTAGAGTTGGACCACACTCACCTCCGTGTGGGAACGATGACCGTTACAATAGCGATCATTTACATGAAGAGCAAGAAGAACCTGAATCAGAACAAATCGGGGATGATCATCATCATGAGAGACATCGTCATCGCTGTAGGCACAGAAGGAATCATCATAATCAAGAGCAGAATCATAGGAACAACAACAGTGAAGATTCCGAAGAAGAAGAAAAGACCCTCCGGGAGTTGGCTGCCACGAAGGCCATCAATTCAAGATGCGCAATTGTGATCCCAAGGTTTGATGTTGTAAACTTCGAGTTGAAGCCATCCGTGATCTCCATGATTCAAAATAAAAGCTTTCGGGGAAGTTCGAAGAATAACAACCCCTACCATCACCTTGATGCTTTCAAAAATATTTGGGATACCATCAAAATGAGGGGGTGCCACAATAAGTGATCTACTGCAAGGGTTTCATCTTCTCCTTGGAGGACAAGGCACTGTCATGGTACCTTAGACTGACACATCAATCTCTGAATGGATGGAATTCTTTAGTGGATGCCTTCATAAACAAGTTCTACCCTACAGAGAAGACCGTTAGGAACAGGCAGAAGATCACATCTTTCACCCAGAAACCAGGAGAAAACCTGCATGAAGCCAGGGAGAGATACCAGTAGTATCAGAGAGACTACCCTCACCATAACTACAAGAAAGGTTTTCTGATAACAACCTTCTACAATGGTCTGACTCCTGAAGAAAGAGTATCGCTACATGTAGTTGTAGGAAGTGACTTTCTTGGGAAAAATCCCAGTAGATCTAAAAAGATAATAGAAAACATGGCTGAACTACAAGCCGATACTGACTACGATAGGACTGATAGAGGATATGCTAAGAAAGATGCTAATGAAGGACAGTCGGTCAAATCCAAGGCTCTTGAAGCAATCACCACTCAAATCCAAAAGATAGCCACTGATGTCAGACAGTTAAAAGAATCAGGAGGGAAAGGAAAGAAATAGATTGAGAAGGTGATGAAGTGTGTCACTTGTAGAGAAGGTGGACACGGTATTGATAACTGCATTTACACCCGACCCGACGAGTCAAGTGAAAGTGAATCCGAAGCAGAGGAAGCTGAGAACGTTTCTTTTGTCAACTTCAAAAGACCGAACCACCCTGGTTTTAGTTATGGCGACAAGGATGCGGTGGAAAACTCGCATCAGTTGAATAATCCACCTAAGCAACTACAAGGTTTCGAGAAAAGAGGTGGACAAGGTCACTACACCAGAACAACCAATTTTCTATCAAACAAGGCAAACTTTCAAGGTAAGGGAAGTACCAAAACCGCCAAGCTGTTAACCCTAGCCAAGGATAGGGACAAGCTAAGGAGCAGAGTCAGGAAAAGAACTTTGGTCAACCAGACTTAGTGGGCCAATTGTTAGACTTTGTCAAGAGACAAGATACTATAAACAATCAGCTGGCGCAAAGCGAGCTGTCCAACTCAGGCGTTCTGAATACGATGCAGGTCCAAATGGCAAATATGCAAACGCATCAACGCCAGATTGACCAGAAGCTAGCTCAAATGGTCGAGTCAATGAAGAATCCTTTGGGTAAGACACCATCCAGCACTGAGTCTGCCAAAATGGTGGTACTCAGGTCAGGAAAGACAGTAGAACGTCGTGAATCAGCCAGGCCTGAAGAACCTAAACTGGGGGTTGCGGCAGAGAACCCAGCTGAAGGAGAGAACCAATGAGCTCATGTTAGGGAACCAGAATCAGAACATGTGGAGGACCTATTCGGTAAAAGAAGTCCTTACTCTCCAAGGTTGCCTTTCCCATACAAACTCATAAAGCACATCTTAAAAGGTGATACGAAAGGTTTATGGAGTCGGTGAAAAAGCTTCACCTCGAAGTGCCATTTCTGGATGCTTTGGAGGAAATGCCGACCTACACCAAGTTTTTTAAGGATTTGATTACCAAGAAAAGAAGAGGAGGAATGATTGAGATGGTGCGCCTAGTCAGTATGTCATCTGCCTTTGTGAAGGCAGATTTACCTACCAAGAAGAAGGATCCAGGAGTCTTTACTATTCCTTTTGTTGTTGGAGATAACGTCGAGCAAAAAGGTCAACTGATTTAGGGGCTAGTATAAGCCTTATGCCCTTAAGCCTCGTGCAATGATTGGGTTTAACTGATATGGTCATGACCAACATGAGGATCGAGTTGGCAAACCATACCTTCAAAAGGCTTGTGGGAGTCGTTGAAGATGTTCCGATTAGTGTAGGAAGATTCTTCATTCCTTGTGACATTGTTGTCATTGACATTGTTGAAGACCCTAGATGCCCTATCATCTTTGGGCACCCTTTCTTGGCTACAGGAAGAGCGCTGATAGATGTTGTTGAAGGAATCATCATTTTGAGGGTCGGAAAAGATCACATAAATTTCAAGGTGAAAGACGCTATGAAAGGACCGTCCCTACTAGAATCTGCTTACTTCATGGATAGCTACAACCAATTTTGTGAAGAAGTAGAAGAAGATATCGCAATGGTAGACCCTCTTATGAGGGCGTTGAACAATCATGACTCTGATTCCGAAGAACCTGAGGTTTTCGAGATCCTCGGTTAACTAAATCAATATGATGAAGATCTAAGTGATGAGGAGGAAGTTATAAAGACAGTCAAGTTTGCTTCTCTGGAAATGACGCCAGAAGAAGAAAAGGCACCTAAGATCAAGCCAGAGCTGAAACAGCTGCTGGAAGGTTTGAAGTATGAGTTTCTAGATCAAGAAGGAAGAAATCCAGTCATAGTTAATGCCATTCTGACAAAAGAACAATTGGAAAGACTCCTCTAGGAGTTGAGGCTCCATAAGCAAGTTATAGGCTATTCGGTAGAGGATATCAAGGGACTTAGCCCTGCTCTATTCATGCACCGCATAAATTTGGAAGAATCTACCAAACCCCTGGTCCAACCCCAGAGAAAGCTGAACTAGATGTTAAAAGAGGTTGTCAAGAAGGAAGTGATCAAGCTAAGGGATGCAGGAATTATCTACCCAATCAGTGATAGCAACTGGGTAAGTCTCATCCATGTAGTACCAAAGAAAGGAGGCATGACAGTTGTGAAAGGTGACAAAGGTGATGAAGTAGCGGTCCAGACTGTCACCGGATGGAGAATGTGCATAGATTATCGAAAGCTGAATCAAGCCACGAAGAAAGATCATTACCCGCTTCCCTTCATCGACCAAGTTCTAGAGAGATTAGTGCATCATGATTATTTTTGCTTTTTATATGGTTATTTTGGGATTTATCAAGTCCTTATTTTACCGAACAACCAGGAAGAAACCAATTTCACTTGTCTCTATGGTACTTATGCTTTCCAAAGAATGTCGTTTGGGTTGTGCAATGCTCCAGCAACGTTCCAACATTGCATGATCTCGATGTTTTTGGATTTTTTTGAAGACATCGTAGAAGTTTTCATGGATGAATTTTCTGTCTATGGGAAGGACTTTGGTGCTTGCCTGAAAAACCTATCCTTAGTCCTACAATGCTGTGAAGAAAAGAACTTGGTCCTCAACTGGGAGAAATTCCACATCATGGTACAAGAGGGCATAGTGCTAGGTCATAAAGTCTTGAGGAGAGGTATCGAGGTATATGTGACCAAGGTTGAAGCTATATCTAGACTACCTCCACCTAAGTCTGTAACTGGAGTGTGAAGTTTTCTCGGGCACGCTGGTTATTATCGAAGATTCATAAAAGACTTTTTAAAGATCCCACAACCTTTGTCAAATCTTCTAGTTAAGGATGTTGAATTTGATTTCACTAATGATTGCCTAAATGCTTTTCAGGCTTTGAAAGATGCACTTGTTTCTCCACCTATCCTTCAAGCTCCAGATTGGGAGCTACCTTTCGAGCTAATGTGCGATGCCAGTAACTATGTTGTAGGGGCAGTCCTGGGACAGAAGAAGAACAAGAGGCACCATGTCATTTGCTATGCCAGCCGTACTCTTGACGAAGCACAGGTAAATTACACGACAACAGAGAAGGAGATGCTTGCGATTGTTTTTGCCTTCGACAAGTTCAGATCTTATCTGGTTGAAACGAAGGTAAAGGTCTACACCGACCATGGGGTGATACGTTACCTTATGTAGAAAAAGGACACTAAGCCCAGACTACAAAGGTGGGCTTTACTACTCTTGGAGTTCGATCACGAGATCATTGATAAGAAAGGTGCGGAAAACATAGTCGTCGACCACTTGTCAAGGATTACAGTCGAAGACAAGATGGAGCCACCTATCAATGATAACTATGCATATGAGGCCTTGCTAATGGTAGAAGCCAGAGATCAGAGTTTGCCATGGTTTGCAGATATTTGTAATTACCTTTCTTGTGGAGAGTTACCTCTGGAAATAACATACAATCAAAAGAAGAAACTCTTTTCTGATATAAAGAATTGCTATTAGGATGATCCCCTTCTCTTTAAAAGATGCGCGGATAATCTGTATAGAATGTGTATTCCTGAGGAAGAAGTGCCAAACATTTTGAGGAAATGCCATGCCTCACCCTATGGAGGACATCTGGGGAGTGAAAGGACTGCTGCTAAGGTGCTGCAATCAGGATTTTACTAGCCTTTGTTGTTCAAGGATGTTGCAGGTTATGTAAAAGTTTGTAAAGAATGCCAATCGTCAGGAAATATTGGAAGAAGGAACGAGATGCCTATGGCCAACTGGGTTGAAGTCAAGATCTTTGACGTCTGGGGAATAGACTACATGGGTCCATTTCTCCCATGAAAAGGATATCAATACATTTTAGTCACGGTGGACTACGTGTCTAAATGGGTAGAAGTTGTTGCCACCCAAACTTGCGACTCCCAAGTCTGTGATCAAGTTATTTGAGAAAACTATCTTTCCTCACTTTGGAGTACCTCGTACTGTGATAAGCGATGGAGGATCGCATTTCGGGGAGAAATAGTTTGAAGCACTTCTGAGGAAGTATGGGGTCAAGCACAAAGTTGTTACACCCTATCACCCTCAAACTTCTGGGCAGGTTGAGGTTTCAAATAGATAGATTAAACATATTTTGGAAAATACTATCAGCCGCATGTGGAAAGACGGGTCGATGAAGCTCGACGATGCTCTTTGGGCCTATAGAACTGCATACAAGGCACCCTTTGGCATTACCCCTTACAAATTGATTTATGGAAAATCCTGTCATCTACCCTTAGAGCTTGAACACAAGGCTCTTTGGGCAATTAAGTTCCTAAATATGGACCTGGAGAAGGCAGGGGAAAAGAGATATATATAGCTACAGGAGCTCAAAGAGCTGAGAATACATGCATACAAAAATGCAATAATTTACAAGTAGAGGACCAAGGTGTGGCATGATGCCCGCCTGAAGAAAAAGGATGTGAGTGAAGGTGATAAAGATTTTTTATTTAAATCCTCTATCCGTCTTTTTCCAGGTAAGCTGCAAACGAGGTGGTCTGGACCCTTCACCACGGAAAAGATATATCCATCATGAATGATGGAGTTGTATGACAAAGACAATCCAGCAAAAGTTTTTCCAGTGAACGGGCACAGAGTGAAAAGGTACTATGAAGATGAAGCGTTCGTGAGAAGATCAGAGATAAGTTTGCAGTATGCTGAAACAACCAAAGACACAAAGTGAAGGATCTAAAGCTGTCGAGCTGATGACGCTAACTACAACGCTCCTCGGGAGGCAGCTCGAGTTTTTACTTTTCTTAGAATAGGATGTTATTTCCTTTCCTGCAAGAAAAACATTATGAAAATTATGATTGTAATAAGGCCTGAGTCAGTGCATACGCCACATGCTCAGACTCCCTCATTTTATGGGCCACCGCTTGGTTTTATAAGCATTGATGAGTAATACTATCTGAGGCTGGGAGGTTCACTTTAGGCCAATGATGTTTTACCCATCAATTGCTTTTTCCTTCGCTTTAATTTTAGTTTTTCATCTCTTATCTTGTTTTATTCTTCTTTGAAGCTTCATATCGGGAAGAGATGCCTTGACTGATACCAAGTTCTCTGGCCGATATCGGGCAAGGTCCCGGGTGCATAGCATGACATGCCCTTATCGGGCTTTGATATTGGGCATCAGACCTTAGCAGGTGAACTGTGTCGGGCGATACATCAAGGTGTACGCATCTGTATCGGGCGGCAAGAGTAAAGGACCCTTGATTAGACAGATGGGACTAATTTTACTGCTTGTCTCGGGAATGATTTGTCTCATCGGGCGACACGTGCCCCAGTTTTACCCATTTTACCCCCGCCCTTGATTGCTATATATAGTAATTGTGGTTTAACCATGTCGGGCACTGGCATTTACTTTCTCACCTACTCCTGTATCGTGCAGTTAACTCTCGCTTTGCTCTCGTATTGGCCAACCTAGCTTATGCTCCCGTATCACGCAGTTAACTCTCGCTTTGCTCTCGTATCGGCCAACCTAGCTTCTACTCCCGTGTCGCACAGCTTCTCTCTGAAGATAAAGGTATAACCTGATACGTGTATCACTTCGCTTGCCTGACATGCTCTCATGTCACGCATCTTGTATCGGGCACAAGGCTTGAGTTCTTTGTGTGTCACCCGACACGCGCTTGTGTCGGGTACCCTACCTTTTAATCGTGTCACGCGACACACTTCTATCACGCACCCACCTGATACCTTATATCGGGTGATACTAGTGTCACCTAGTTTTGTTCTTAATAAAATATTATATTGTATCGCCTCGCATCTTGCTGGTGCCAGGAAACACCCTTTTTTAGAGAAACTATATCGGGCAGTATAGTTGTTCGTGGTGACGCCCGATGTTGCACGATAGCCTTTTGGAGATATTGGTCTGAACTTCGTGCCTCCCAACACAGTCATATCAGGCAAAGCACTATATCGTCTAGTTTTGTCGCCCGATACGATTGTATCGGGCAGCTCTAATATCGAGTCTGCCTTTTGACTTATCGCGCAACAACTTTGCATTTTGACTGTGTCGGGCTATCTCGATTTTTTTTCATCGATATCGGTTTAACACTATCAGGTTTTTTTAAGTTTTCAAAATATACCACCGATCCGATATCAGGTGACACACCCCGCCACCTGATATCGGGCAAGGTGGATCATTCAGAAAGATTGATGCTTAATGAACTTTTGTTTTATGATAACAGAAATGGCCCACACCAAACAAATTGTTGTCCAAGTAAACGAACAAGGCAGGAGGATCAACACTGAGGCAACAGAAGAAGCTACCACATTCGGGCATAAACGCCCAAATCCCGATGCAGCGGGGCCATCCGCGGCCGAGAAAAGGCCAAGGACAGAAGCGGCGGCAACCCCTTCAATGGCAGCAGAACCTCTGGCTCACTCCCCGGGATGGTTCGTGCCCAGGGATGAAGAGCATTAGTAGATATACACGGAGTTGGTAGTGAAAATCTATCGGCCAACCCGATTCACCCACCAGCCATCTTTCTACCACCTCGGTATCTTCAACAGGTTGGACAATGTCTTGCAAGCTACATGGCTGAAGAAAATATGCTTCAGCCTATCCAGATCATATATTGAGCTCACAAAGGAGTTCATGTCCTCTCTCCAGCGAGTCCAGAACGGGCTAGAGGAAGTGGAGAGATTTGGAGGAGAAGATCGGCTGCAAGGCCGAGTATACAACACTGAGCTGAGATCTCAGAAAAGTAGCTCGACAAGATATTCTCCTCCTCAGAAGTCGAGATGGAGATGTTGAACAATGGTGTTAGGCTTGGTGAGGTTGATGGCTTCAAACCCGTCAGTGTCTGGAAGAAACTGACCAGTGAATCAAACTACAAGTCGGGAAGCAAGGTGGCGACCATCCACTCCTTCTGGAGGATCGTCTACAAGATAGTGGCATGTATCCTCTTCAGCAAGTACGAGATGAGCAACATCTACATCGAAGAACTCCATCTCATGTGGTACATGATGGAGGGCAAGGTGGTCAATTCGGGACACTTTTTGCTGAATAGGATTTACCCCATAAAGGATGCCACCAAGGAGTATTGCATGGGTGGCATCGTCAATCTGATCGCGGAGGGGTTGGGATATCCAAAGAGCCGCACAACCTATCAAGAACTAGAGGTGTTGACAGGATCGACGTGAAATTCTGGCAACGAGCAAATATTATCAAGAAGGAGGGCAGACGCTACTTCTACAAGTTTGCAAGAACTTCCAAGCTTCTACCCCTCTCGTTCTGCATCAACTATGATCTAGAAAAGCTAGTCTTCACTGAAGAAGAAGTCGAATCATTAGAGGTTGAAGTTGCTTACGCTGCCATGACCAGAATATAAGAAAGGGTGGCTACAATGGGAGGGTCGATCCCTATAGATGCCCAAAAGGACAAATCTTCCACCGTCCCTGCTGAGCCACCCACCGCTCCAGAGCAACTGGCGACGGCCATTGATAGAGATTTCATCGCTTCTCCAATATCAGACACAGGCACAACAACAACATCTATCGCGGCTGAAGAAGTGATGGCGTTCATGGTGGTCGTCGAGACAACCGGGGCTGAGACAACGATGATAGCCCCGAGGGAAGCTGTCGCGGAAGAGACAGCTGCAGCTCCCGAGACTTCTGTTGCGCCTACAGTGGCAGAGGAAATGGTGCAACCAGACACCAGCAATGGAGCGTTCGCTGAGATCCTCGAGATGGAGCTCAGGGTTGAGCAACCCACGCCGCCACCACCGGTGTCTCTAGTGGTAGCTGCGGAGGAGGTCGCCGACAACAGAGAGGTGGAGCAACATCCACCCACACCGCGCCCTTCTCCACCACCACATACAGGCGAGGCAGAGACAACCACAAGGATGTCGATGCCTCAACCCGAAGTGACACCCTCACGAACAATCCAAATAGAAACAACCCCGAGTGAGGCATCTCACTCGTCGGGTGGAACTTCACGTGCGAGGAGTGTCGCGAGGACGAGAGGGAGATTTGATTCAGCCCCTCCGTCACTAGGACATATGTTGGGTCAGGAATTCGACCACTTGCGGGAGGTAACAGGTAGCCATTCAGCTACTTTTACTTCAGTTACCCACAAGTTTTCTATTTTCCAGTAGAGGCTAAATAGCCAGGAGCGGCAACTACTGACTCTAGTTGGCTTTCCCGGCCAACTTGAGGCACTCAACTAGACACTACAGCAGACCCTCCAACGCCTTGACATGATCGAGGAGAGGCTGAACAGGAGGGATGACCATCCACGTTCAAGGCAGCCAAGGAGGTCTCCATCACCTCCTGGCTTAGGCTCCCAACCCTCCTCATCAGCATCCTCGCCCAGGGCGTCGTCCACTTCCTCCTCCAGTGGGCCATCCACAATGCCCGAGGAAGGACGATGCACAAGTCAGTCGACGGAGCTCCAGTAGGACAAGTGATCTCCCAAGGCATGGATGAAGCTACTCCCTCAGCCCCCCTGGATGAAGCTGAGGACAATGACGAATCAATCAGCATCGGGGAGGACTCTTCTAACGAATCATAGGGAGAGGGGGGGGGACATCTACACCGCTAACAAAAGGCACCCCCCCAGAGGAAGAAGCTTGATGACAGATGCGTTTTCAGCACCATCAGAGATACCTTCCTTTGAAATGGTCGTCTTCGACAGAAGAGCCATCGGATACCTGATGATCAGGAACCAGAAACTTTTGAACAAGGTCCTAAGGTTACAGGCTGATGCAGAAGACGTCGTCTGGAGAGACGGCTACTCCGTAAGATGGGGAGCGTTGAGAAGCATGTTCTGCTTGTCATCCGTCATCGGAAAAAGGTTGTTTAGGGTCCTGGAGGGTGCACTAATCGAGAATATCAGCACTAGGATAGGTCAGCAGACAATATACAATGTCACCCCGACCTTGGCAAGAAGGTTGATGATGGGAGCATCCGACTCTATTGCAGTGGCCAACATGATACGACATATTGAAGAACACAATACGAACCTCGTTTTGGCCCCATACAAGCACTGCAATAACTGGTTCCTGTGCGCGGTGGACCTCCGGAACCATGACGTCCAGCTCTTCAACTATTGCAACGGGGAGGTCCCACACTCAGGACATATCTTCGCTCACCCGGAGGACAAACGTCTCAGGCTTCTCCCGATGCGTCTCCTCTGAGTTATCAAGCAAGGAGTCCAACGTTATAGCGGCGTGTGGAACTTATTCTCTATCAGAGACTTCCCCGTCCAAGCAGAGTCAGGAAGTGGGAATAGCGCACTTGTCGTCTTGTGCGCCATGGAGCTTCTCAACATCTTTGGAAACATACGACATCTACAGGGCCAAGACTTCTTCCATCTCAGGAGCACTTATTCTTTGTTGCTGATCAAAGACATGCATTATTTCTAAGATGCAGGGGTACCAGAAAAGCTGTTGGGGAGTGACCAAGAAGATGAATCCTTGTAACCTGGAAGCACTCCGGATAAAGAAGCTGAGATGGACGTAGACATTTACAGGGAAGGAAAGCGGTTAGAAATCCTGCGGGAAGTATGTGGAATTGAAGACCCCGCTTCACCTAAAACCTCAGAGGAGATGATCAACAACTTCGATCATTTCTAGTGTTCTACACTCACGCAGGAGCAGGTCAATGAAGTTCTTCTGAAGTTAGCTCTCTACCCCCGCAGACGTCATCTATGAGGCAAGCAGTGTCATAGTCCTAGTTGATCACTTAAGGGACATGGTAAAAGAAGGAGGATGTTTGGCGATATCAGTGGCAGCCGCCTACATCCAGATACTAAAAAAAGTCTGAACACGCATACATAGCCCATCCAATGCAATTCAATGACATCTTCCTTGCCGATGAGTTAGGAGCGAAATAGTCTTTTCTGGCAGAGTTACAGAGCAGGATTCCATGCATCATCTGCCTGCCTATCCTGCACTACAACCAGTGGATGCTCCTGACAATGTACACTCACCAACGAGCAGGAATCTTCTACAACAGCTCAGACAGCAACAAAGATCATCCAGTATAGTGTACATCGACATCGTTGACACCCCTCGAGCGCTTAGTACAAAAATACTATGATGAGATGGCAATGCTGATCCAACCATTCCTGGAGACAGCAGCGAGCAAATGGCATGAGCTTCAGTTCTTCCACCACAGCCCGCAACAAATTCCACTATCCAACGACTGTGACATCTTCATGCTGGAATGGATATCTAAATAGGAGATGCCTGACCAGCTCCACCACATAGACTACCATAGAAAATGCATAGAATATGTGTGGGAGCTTCTATCTGGAAAAGGCGCGCTCACCTGCTAACCCTCACTGAGTTAACATTACCCTACCTTATCTATTTCACAACTCTGGGACAGAGTGTGGAGTAAGTTGGGGGTATTATGTACCTGTGAGGGAGGTACTAAAAGCCCTCCAAACTTCACCTTTTGTTCTTTTTTCTATAACATAACTTGTGTACATATACATATACACGCTTGATACAAAATTTTTGCATATACAAAATTTTGCTTCTATACAATTGTACAAAGACACTCTATAGTAAAAACCTGATATGACTTCTTTCCAGCTTATTTTCTCTGTGTCTAAGGTGGTGCAGGCTTTTGTTATGCTCTTTCTGAAAATGCAGTCTCAAAATGACAAAAGGGCTATGACTTTCCATGCCAAAAATTCAAAAAAAAAATAATCTCACAACAGCTAAGAGATGTGTCTACGAAGGAAAAAGCTGCCCAAACAGCAAAAATGTCTCTTCCTCTCCCTTACCCAACAAAATCCGAAAAAGAGAGAAAAGCCTTATGAGAGTGAATAAAAGCATGAGAGTCGTGTCAAATTAAAAAAAAATATATAGACACTTATCTTTCCAAAAGTACCCATCTTTAGGCATGGTAGATCCGGGGCAGTGGTATGTAGGATGTGAAATCACTGCTCTAAAGCCAACTGGCTTGGACTGCAGGGACCACTTGCCCATTAATAGACTCATACCTGGATGGACTGATGGGAAACAAGAAAAACCCAAAAAGCTATAAACCTATCCAAAAACACAACTTTCTGTTCCCAAAAGCTGTTTGGTGTGAAAGCTAACTTCGAAATCATGCACCCAAGTCTCGCCGAAGATGAAGATAAAATTTTGCCTAAATAAGGCAGGAAAAATGAAGTTTGTTGTTCGTTGTCGGGCATTATTTTCTTAAAGACGTCTCAATGCTCGCTCAAACCCCTTGTCTGAAAACTATCGGGTTGAGAAGAAGTATCACAAAACAAAGTTTTAAAATTGATTGAGGACAATCAAAATACTAAGTTTGGGGGAGTTGATAACACCCATTTTTGTGGTATTTATGGCCCATATTTCATTGTCAAAACTGCCCTTTTAAACTATTTTCCTCTCCATTTTGTCATGTTTTTGAATAAATGAGTGACACTATGCTCTTAACTCATTTTTATCATCTTTTATAGAGTTTTTCCTCACTTTTCCACTCAAAATCAGCAAAATGGCCCGTCCCGACCCACTTACAAAGAATCTGCCTTTTACTAGTTGCACGACACGTCCACCACCCGTAGCGGACGCTGGCCGATAGGGGGACAACCTGACACGAGCGTGTCGCACGGTACAGTCACTGACAGATGACAGGCCATTTACCCGACAAAGAGCTCTGACTACCATGACTAATCAGCTTGTTAGGGCATGTCGCGTGATACGAGCCGCTCACCGAAAGCAACCACCCATCATGCCCGATACCTTCATAACCCGACATGTGATAGCCAAGCTACGCCGGATGACACACACACGTCAATCATCCCCGAAGCCACGCATGCAGAGCCGGTAAAGAGTACGTGGCGCCCGAAGATCTGCAACCTCTTCCAACCACTGCCTATAACTAGCAGCTACATGACCTCAATGGGACGGGTCAGAATCTCATGAAGGCTAACTTTGGAAAGCATCTGGAGCTAGTGTGTCGTGTCCCAGAGGCGTGTCGGGCGATGCTAGGTGAGCACTTCCCCAACCCGAGAGGGGAGGGAGTGGTTCACTTAGAATTTGTCCCGATAGCCATAGCATCCAGATATTGACCAAGGGGGCCACCTGACGTGTCGAGTTCCTAGACAGACCTTTGCCCAAGATGGCTCGCCTCTACACCCGATACAAGGAACCTGATACCCTAAGTCGTCTGTTTCCCGACACGATATCGATCCTGATACGGAACACCTATCACGGTGTGTCGCCCGAGAGGGTGTTACCCTGACCACAACCGTATTGGGGAGGGTGCCTTGACCGTTATGCTTGTTCGTCCCAGCATACCGCCTGACAGGGATGGTCGCCCGACTCAAGCATGTCATCCAGAGATCCCACCCAATATCAGGCTAGAGGCACCTTAGGGGTCTGTTGTTGTATGTCGCCCTCCTAAATCAAGGAGGCGATAACTATCTTTCCTTTTTCAGTCATTTAATTTCTTTATTTATGCAATGTAACTGAACCTTTTATACAATGCTCATGCTAATGGAATTAGAGGAGTTTTAATACATGTTGCCCTCCATTTGGTCCCTTTTGTTGGATGATTGCTTTCTAGCATCCGAACTCTAGCTTGTATGCTTGGATCATGTTTTGACTAGCTATCAAATTGTGTTTCCCGTTACAGCTCCCTGAAGAGAGGTGTTGTAACTCTAGAGTTTGGTCCAATTAGGGAGTACGTGAGTACCCAGGGTCAGAGTTGTTTCGGTTATCTTTCCACTCCAACCCAAGTCCACCACCTTTGAGAGAAGGTGTTGGCGCTTAGTTGGAGGTAATCTTTTCGAGAGAAGGGGTACTGGGTGTTTTCCGCTGCTGCTTGTTATGCCTAAGATTTCCTCCTTCGATTCCTTATCAAGGCAATAATGTCATCTCCTCTGATTCTATTGCACAAACCCCCCTAAAAATTTGATAAATGCCAAAACCTTAATCTTCCTTGTAACTCCAGTTGGAGATAGTTTTCTTTTGTTTTACCGATCTTTATCTATCGTTCCCTTAGGAACATTGTTCTTACCCCTCTTTTACCGGAGTGTAGAGTGTTGATTTTGCGTTCTTAGCACGACCACCCTTGTCCCTGTGGTTCGACTCCAATCACTACTTCGGACCCCGTCATCATTGTGGGGGCCTAAGAGTTGGGTTATTTAAAAGTCTGACTACTTCAATCCGCTCCTTTTGGATGCGCAATTTAGGCCGGTCAATCTCTCTCAGGACTTAAACATGATAACTCATCAGGAAAGACATCTAGGAACTCACACACCACTAAAACATCCTCTCTATTCTTTTCTCTACCTTTGCATCTACCACATGTGCTCAAAAGGCCTCACACCCTTTTCTCCTCACAATATCAGCAACAATAGTCGATACTATGCACGTGGCTAAGACTTCTCTATTTATATTGAAGACAGATGAAAATCCACCTTGTTGAAAGATAGTCTCTTTCTTCCAACAATCTAATTGGACATGGAACATCTTAAGGAAATCCATCCCCAAATTTATTTGAAAGGAACCAATGTCTAAGGGTATGAGTTTAACCATAATGTCATACCCACTAAAACTCAAAAGACATCCATAACATACTTATGTCAAAACTGTTGGTTCATCTAATGGTACTCTTAAAAAATTGTATAAGATAAATCTTGTGTTATAAGATTTAGTCCATTAACAAATGATTTATGAATAAAATAATTTGTAACATAGAGATCTATCAATAATGTAACTGAAATGATATTAAATTAAAGAATCTCATTTGTAACAAAATTTCTTGAGATTGTTCCTTCTAATTGAGTCATAAAAAATATATAACTTGTAACTCTCCCTATATCACAATGGCCTTGTTGTCCACTACTACTTGGTGCTTTCCCTAGAGCCTGAAGCCACTAAAGAACTTGCTCCTCTAGACGGAGCTTGCCTCCATGGAGCTTGAAATTGTGACTTTAAACTCTATGTTGGTGTGGTCTGAAACTTAGGATGATCTCTCTTAAAATGCCCTATCTATCCATAATAATGGCATCCTTGAAAATCAATTGCCCAAAATTAACTAGAGGGTGCCCTATTGCAAGTGTAACATACCTCTGTGTCATGTCTCTGTGGACCTGTCATTGATTTTGATGACCCTAAAGGCCTTGATGTCGGTGCCCACATAAGTGGTGTGTTCCATCTACTAGGTCGAGATCTTTCCCTACCTTGAGATTATATAACAACACTTCAACCAGATCCTTGCCTTCCAAAACAATCAAGACCTCATCCAATTTTGGATTAGAATCCACCACCTCCTCTGCATCCACCACTACTTTGTCCTCATTTACCAAAACCTCCTAATATTTTTCTACCCCCAGATTGCTTATCATCATTAACTAACTCTTAAATATGTCTTGTTGTCTTCATAAACTCTCCAAAATTTTCTCTATCCCTCCAACCAACCAATGATATGCTTTGTTTAACTTTTGGTCTAAAACTTGCTTGAACCTCATGCGTCTCTCTATGTCATCGGATACAAGTTGTGGAGAAAACTTAACCATACTTGTATAATATGCCTCATACTCACCAGATATCGTGCAACCTGATTCAGTACTCTTCAGCTGTCTCATCTTAAGACTTAGGAAGTTAGGAGGGAAATATTTCAGGTGAAACTCATGCAAAAAGTCCTTCCACATCATCGACATATTTTTCCTCTTATCTTCTACTTCATTCCACCATAACTCAACATATCCTTTAAGTATATATTAATGTGCTTGTCCTTTGATATATCCATTAATAGGAAAACCATTTTCAAATGTTGGAGCTATACATCTTCTATAGTTGGGTATGTTGTTTAAGAAAACTAGGCCCCATCGAGATTTTTATCCAGCTCGTAGGATCTCATGAGGTTCTATCTAGAAGATGAAGACCTCCTATATATTTCTCCTTTGTTTTCCAAAGGATATAATACATCCCATATGCCTTCATCTCTATCCTCTCTGCTTTGAAGCATTTTCTGGAGGTTAGGGACATAATGGCTCTCAGCTTGTTCCTCACCTTGAACACATCCTCTTCTTACCATTTGCATATCCAGTATAGAAACATGTCTATTAGAAAGTTACAACTCAAAGATGAAAACAACCTACTCATGTGGTCTCTTACCACCTTCATCCAATCCTAGGCCCTGATCAAAGAGTTGACATGACCCCAAACCCTTTAAACAAAGTTTAGAGTCATCAAGAATGGATTAGACTAACCATACACTTTTAATCATGAATGAGAAACAACCTTAAATGTTTCTTTTTTTCTTTAAATTAATAAAACTAATGAAAAATCATGTTAACTTAAAGATAACATCTGATTGAAGCATAAACATCACACACTCACAAGTATGGTTTACTCTCACATCATAATCAAGTAAAATAAATTAGTTCTTTCTTTAATATACAACACATACATCTTATTACAAATTTTCTCTCAATCATCACTCTCACATTACGAGGACCAATAGAAGAATAAGAGACCATCTAACTAGAATAGATAATTCTCTCATGACCTTCGTTGTTGTAATCCTGATAAAAGCTAGATTATAACTCCTTGTGTAGAGTTGGACCCTTGCCTAAAAAATATTTCAATAGATTTTATGAGCTATTGGCTTAATGCATAAGAAAATAACTAGAAACCACGATATTTTAGATGTATGTTGTTAATAGAACTAAATACAAAAGAATACAAGAAAAGAAACTAAAAACTACAAATCATCCAACATTCTGTATTTTTGATAATAACTATGATGAATATATAAATTAAATCGTTTCATTAGATATTTTATTATTTTATTATGTCTTGAACCCACATGAAGTGTGCTATAACATAAGGAAGTGTAACTCAACAAGATACAATCTCACCCTACAAGACTTAAAGTAGACCTGAGATTCTAAGTCTACTAAAATATATCTCAATCTAAAATGGGGATGCCACGTCTGGACTCAATGGCTAATCAACTTGTCGAGTATACTAGACCACTACTCTAGCTTTGGGTACTCAGGATGAGATTCAAAGAACTTGGCTTAACTACATGCCTCATGGTTCTACAATGACTGACTTACTGAGTATGAACTAACTGAACTACACTGGGTACCACTAGAATCTCCACTTAATCTCAGCTACCTTACTCATTTAAGGAGTTTGTCCTCACTAGGCTTAGTCCCCCTTTCCTCTTATGTAAACTATGACTAGCTCATCACGGAATCTTCCAGTGGGTAGGCACTTTTGATCCTTCATGTTGCATACCTATGTGATGGACTCCTTATTCTTCAAGGCATATGATATCTAGTTGATTTGTTATTTTTATTGTAGACTTACAAATGTACTATTCTTAGCTTAATTTTATACTTAAGAGTTATGATTTTTGTTTTCTAAACACTAAACTTAAACTAAGTTACTAGAATTAATGAAGTGATATACTTGAACTAATAACCTGAGTATATAGATAATTACTTGAATGAACTACTTTTTGAACTTCATAAGCATCCAACTTGAAACAATCATTGACTAATCCTAGATCCATAATACAATTTAGTATTGAAGAACTAGGGGAAACTCCTTGGATTTTGATGCCAATGATTCTACCATTAACGCTCACTACAACTTCATTGTAAACAATTCTTTAGCTCAAACACAAATATAGCATCACAAGTATAGTAAAAGAATTAATAGGTCAACTGAAATCTCACACTTGAACTTAAACAATCAAAAACATTAATCTTCATTGAGACAATATGTAACGTCCCATGAATTGAGACCTCGGATCAAATGATCTTAAAAGGAATGATTGGATTACCCATACCACCATGGTGCACCTCCTTTTCAGGGAGCCCATCACTAAAGAACTTTGTGGTTAAGCGTGCTCAGCCCAGAGTACTACTAGGATGGCTGACCAGTCGGGAAGTTAATCTTGGCTTGTGCATGAGTGAGGAAAAAGCTTGTAGTTATGGCTAGTGGTGGTATGTTAGGCCAATCAACATTCCCAAAACTCTACTAGAGCCTTGGAAAGTGGGACTGGGTGTTACAAATGATATTAGAGCCAAATTCTCTCCAGTAGGTGGAGCCCACATGGGCATGTGGCATGCTTGTCGTAAGTTGTGCGGTCCATGCAAGTTGGGAAGGGCTATCCACTGATACAAGATGGAGCCACCCTTGCACTGATATCTATGGATGGGAGCTCGGTGTCCATGGGTCA
The DNA here is from genome assembly GCA_963693085.1 of Alisma plantago-aquatica. NCBI lineage: Eukaryota > Viridiplantae > Streptophyta > Magnoliopsida > Alismatales > Alismataceae > Alisma > Alisma plantago-aquatica. Next base: position 537,163,528 of record OY856414.1, on the reverse strand, counting down.
TTTTGGGTCTGCACTTAAATGGGGAAGAGATAATGAGGCCATATATTGAGCCTTGACAAGGACGCCTAGAGTCTAAGTGAGGGAGATTGTAATGTCCCAAGATTTAAGACCTCAGATAAAATGATCTTAAAAGGAATAATTGGACTACACATATCACCAAGGTGCACCTCCTTTTCAGAGAGACTGTCATTAAATAAATTTGTGGTTAAGAATTCTCATCCAAGAGTAGTACTAGGATGGGTGACCAGTCATGGGCTTTATTCTAGCTTGTGCATGAGTGAGGATAAAGCATGTAGTTAAAGCTAGTGGTGGTATGTGGGGCCAGTCAACATTCCCAAAACTCTACTAGAGCCTTGGAATGTGGGCCTGAGTGTTACATATAGGCCCAAAGATCATTCATCCAAGGTGTGTTGCTACCTCTAAAAATCATCTATGATGATAGGGAAAAAGTTTTTCATTGTTTGTATGTTGGTCTTGGGCTATCTACGCATCAAAACTACCTTGGTGACATATTACATGTCGTGTAAGTCATCTACACATCATGTAACTTCATTCACAGTGGAGTCCTTTGTCAACACACCATGCAAGAATCCCACACACTATGTCACCATTTGTCTATCTAGATCTGATCCATTCATCTTGTTGAGTCTGTATCCAGCACAATGTGTCCCATTTAAGGTTTTCAATTCATTTGAAGGTGGTGACATCAAACATGACGTGTCATGCAGTCAACGTGGTATTCCGCCTCTAGGTCAAATCTACCAGTGAATACTGACATGGTGTGCCATCCACTAAACAAGGTGTGTTGTTGTTAGGGTTTCCAACCTTTTAGTGATGACTAAAACGGTGTATCATATATCAAAATGGCATGTCCCAGATCGATTGTCCATGCATCTTCACACATTTGTGCTTTTGGTCCACACAAAGTGTTAAAGGTCAGAACTCTCTAGCACATCTTCACACCACATGTCATTCAACCCATGTTTTTTATGGAAGTCAGGCGATAGTTTTATTCATCTTGTCCACCTATAGTTTTATTCATCTTGCCCACCTCACGCAAGCATATTCAATTGCAAGTTACATATTTTGGAAATTTGCGATGAATTGAACATGGTAGTACTACTACCATTACAAATATGTACCTAACCAGTGTCAAGTACTATTTTAGGAGGTTTATCATAGAATTGAACTACAATGTTGTTTTCAAAGTGAAACTTCACCAAGGAATCAACTAGACCATTGTTCTTTCTTTCTTTATAGGTAATAAGAGTGGCATCCTTAAGGATTGTTTGGGCCCCTTTGATGATGTTTGCATAGCGAGGGTATATTCTATAATCATCTTTTAACATCTTAGTTTCTTGCAGGATATCTGTCACCATAGTGGCACCATGCATAGGAACGGTTCTGATGATTTTAACTACCAGTATGATGGCCATAAGCTCAGCCTCGAGGGGATTGTCCGCAGTGATCATTTTTCATACTCCTCCCATCCATTGGTTGTTCTGGTTTTTAATTACAACCACTATAGCTCCTCTGGCTTTCTCCCATGCAGCATCGATATGCATGGTTAGGAGGCTAGTATTGAGAGTCTCTTGAAGATCCGACCAGTGTGTGAGCTTTGTAATTTTCTTGAGTTCCCAGGATCTCGCAGACATTCTTGTTTCCATCAGTATAAAATTGGCTTGTTGTGGGGTGGTCGTCTGTTGCCCATCGAATATCTCCAAGTTGTGTTGTTTCCATAGAGCCCATCACGTTATGAAGAAAGTATTCTTGGTTTCCTCTTTGGACCGCATGTTCTATCCAATCCATTGCTTGATGTTGTTTGTAGTCCAGAAAGTGGAGGGCATAACAAGGTTAGGTAATTGTTGCCAAACGGGACACACCTTTACACAATCTCTGAGAGCATGGAGGCTGGTTTCTTCAACAGCATTGCATCTACTGCATGTGGAGTTAGTTGTCATCTGCCGATGCCAACAGTTCCAATTTGTGAGTAGAGCTCCATTGGCAACGATCCACATGAAGGTTTTGACTTTCACAACTACCCGAGCGCTCCATATAAGCCTCCATTGCCCAGGTCGCTTGACTTCAGTATTTGCATGTAAGGCTGTGTAAGAAGACTTGGTCGTATAGCTTCCTCCCTCATTGAGCTTCTACACACATATATCATCTGCCTCGGGATCGATGGGGGTGGATTCTGTATACTTCCTGGGCAATGTTTGATGGAATCCAATGCTCAAGGAACTCTCGATCCCACTTACCTTCCAAATTGATGAGAATTCTTACCTTTAGATCACTGAGCTCATCTGGGATGGTCTTCATAGCATGATCCTTCAAGGATGACTATTTTTTGAAGATGCCTTTCCTTGTAAGAAATAATTCAGATCACACACTAATTATACCAAACATTATCATTGTCTAGGTTATTCAACATATACGTATAAGGTGACTTTAATAGAAATTAGTATTGGAATATAATTTCCATATTGTTAGAGAGCATTGTCTTTAGACCAAGAACATGTCTAGTTGAACTATTTAGGTATGATAGTTTTACAAAGGCTAACAAATATCTTTTCATAGGGAAACTACTAATCATAATACCAGGTCCATAATTTACTTTGAAATATCCCAACACATATATTTCTCCATATGTTATTGAAACAAACAATCAAGCCTAGTTTCAAGTACAAATGGCAACACTTCATCATGAGTTAGTTTATAAGTGCATAACAAAGGATAACTATAAGATTTTTTATTGTTATAATGAGGGAAAACATATAAGATACCATAATTTAAAATAAATGTATAGTTATGTGCAACTAACATTGATCTACAAGAAGCTCACCAATCTCTTAAAATAGTTGAAGCTAACTTGAGTAAAGTTGTAACATACTGATCTTGAACTCTACCTTAGAAGTTTGACCTTTTGGATTTACCCAAACGAGGTTGAGGATAGATATAGATAAGGTATAATATAACCCTAATGAGATGATGCATGTATAAATGACCCTAATATACCCTAATGTTCTCACATTAGTCTTAGGACTATAATGGTCCCATAAAATATGTCATATGAGACAAATAATGGAATACAAGATAATTCATGTTTGATAATCACATATGACTCAATTGGATGGTAATAAAAAGTTAAAGGACTTAATTGGATGTGTAGTTTTAGATAATGAACAACTAATGGGCCATATGACATATCTCATAAAAAGAAATACCAAAAGTGGAGTCTAAGTTAAAAATTATGTTCCTTGGGTCCCAATTACCTTGGGAGTCAAGTTTCATATTATTCACATAATAATAATAATAATTAATTTAATTCATTTAGGAAAGAAAAGATCTAAGTTTTCCCCCAAAATATCAAATAAAATAATAAATGACCCCAAAAGTGGAAAATAATCTTGGATTCATAATCTACATAATAAATATAGCCTTTGCGTGAAATTTCATCCAATTTGGAGAAAGTTTACTTAAAAGGTGAAATTAGGAAATAGAAAGTGTGTAGAACCTTCAAAATATTAAATAAATGAATAAACCTCTCCAACATGTAAAATTAATGGCAAATTCATATTCAACATATCAAAGATAACTTGTGGGTGAAGTTTCATAAATTCAGAGAAGCTTAAAGTCATTAATGCATGACGAAAGAGAAAATATGATTTGGTATATCTAATACATTAGAAGTTCTCAAAAGGCAAATATAATGGCATAATCAGAATCTATATGCTTTAATTAGTCTTTATGCAAAATTTCATCAAATTTGGATTGTGTTTTTGCCCTCAAAAGAGGAAAGAGAAAAGGAAAAAAATACAATAACACTTTATTAAATAAAGTTGATTTTGTCACGCGATCTGATTTTCCGAATTTCCTATTGTTTCATTGTCACGCGGATTACATATGCAGACTCTTTAGCCACTTTTGGATTGGAATCGTACGGCTCGGTCTTCATCTCCTACCTCTAGTCAGAGATCATTTTCCTATTTCTCTAAAGGACAATTTTCTTTTCAAGTTTTCTCCTTCCCTGGTTGATCGTTTGATGTGATTTCTTTTCCCCTGCCTTCTCATCAAGACACATCTTTTGAAGCATATTTTCCATATCTTTTATCACCTCTCTCAAAAAAAACCAATCGTCATTTTTTCCACGATTTTCACAGAGTTCGGTAGCTGAGGTCATATAAAGATTTATCGACTCACCGAGGATCCTTGAGTCTCCAAGAGACTTTTCCCCCTTTTGATTTTACTCGAGGACCACCCTTCTGTTCCACCCTACTCCATTTTCATTATGTGACTTTGTAAGAAGGTTCTTCGTGATCTGGATATTACAGACTAATTGTGGTCTCCAGTGCCATCCCCACATCCTTCTGATGTTTAATGCGTCTTCGTCAACTCACTTTTCTTTCCTTGTGGTGCACCCCTCAAGCTCGTCCTTCATGGTGGTTCTTCTTGCTAGACACTATGGTCCCCGCTGTCTGAACCCCTAGTTTGAGTATCGATGAGTCTGTGGTGATGTTGTGGAGCTTCTGGGTAGGCCATGTTTCTTTTGGAGAAGGTAAATCTTCATTTTGTGCTTTTTCATCGTGTTGACGCTTCTCTGTATGAATTTTTGGTTTTCTTGGATCCATGTCTTCATGAGGATCTTGCAAATCTAACCCAATGCTTCTTGCGTAGAGTTTCCTCTCAAATCTCTGGTTCATGCTTGGCCTGGTGCTGTCTGGTGGCCATGGCATGACCCGCTGGCTTGGGGAGAATCCCCAATGTTATTTCCCTTCTATACCCCTATGTCTCCTCTATTTTTGACTTTCCACGACAAGGCTATTTTCATCTTTGCACATTGGTTTTGGTCTCTTTCTGCACTGGGATAGCTTGCCAGCTTGGCAGTGGGATCGGTTGAGTTGGCCACTCCTGGTTGGGCCAATTCAGTACGAGCGCCCCCTCCCTCTCTTTCTTTTCTCTCTCGCGGGGTTTTGTTGATTATTTGTTTTTAAAAAATTGTAGTAAATTATTCGTAGCTCAAAAAAATAACGTAAAATATGTTTTGAAATTTAAAAAATAAGGGCTATCTAATGGTACCAATTTTGTTGATCGAATCTAATCTTGAAAAAATGTGATTTTAACAAATTTACCTAAATAGTTAATAACTTGTGAAATTCATAACTAAATATATATATGTCAAAAAATATAATAAAATATCCTTTGGACTAAAAAAAAGGTAACTTAAAATATGACATGGTTTTGATAACCTAATTCACCAAAAAAAGGTAATTTTTAGGGTTTTGAATAATTAATGGAAACCTAACCCTAATTCCACATATATGCATCATAGGTTCTTTAGAGGCCTAGGCTTGGACCTAGAAGTAACTTCGGACTTTGAACTCTGAAGATGAGGTATGATTGCATCCCACATTATTTCTATGTTGAGCAATTTCTAATTCATCTCTCTTATTGTATGTTTGTAAACCACATTATTTCCTTGAGAAATTGACCTATATTTCTTCTTTCTCTTGGTCCTTTGGACATTAGCCTACACATTACTCTTTTCTTTTGAAAAGCATGGTTCATGTGAACTATCTTATTTGTTACTGATCTTGTGATCATGGATATTCTTTTGGGCTCTTTTTCTTATGCCTTCATACATGTTGGACTTATTTGATGATATGTGTGTCCACTTTGAGGTGGATGTTTATTTGTTGATATGTGATATCTTGTACCCACTTGCATGTGGATGTATGTATTGTCCATTGTGTGATAGAAACATTGTATAATGTGACTATACTTTCGACTTGCCTCTACATTTTACATGCTATGTGATTCAGTAGCACTACAGTAGTGTAACTGCATTGGTTTTTGGGCTATGTGCCCATGTATTATTTTTGGGATGGAGGTTATGTGCCTCATACCCGGGTTTCAAATTTATGAGGTTTGGCCCACATTCATATATTGAGAGTTAGGTTATGTACCATTCTCTATCAGGCTTCAAGTTTGTGGGACTTGGCTGCCTTTGTCTTTATATTGTTCTACGACTATGTTTATCTCACATGCATGCAGGATGATGTTTATTGATTATGGGTTATGTTCCCTAATTTCATATGTGCTTATGTGGCACAACTTTTATATGTTGATTTAATGGCAAGTATCTCTTATTTGTGGTTCAATTATCTTGATACCCACTTGGGTGGTGCCTTACTTTTCTATGGGAAGCCTTTTATACTTGATGTCCTTTATTCTTTTAAATTGCTCAATTTACTTTTTAGCATGCACATACGCCTTTGTTGATGTCTTCTATTTTTCTCTTCTTGTTGGGGTATGCTTCCAACCCTAGGTGAAGGATATGGTGGACATGGCATAAAGTTTTGGACATAGCTTAAGGAGTTAAAGCTTGGAGAAAATCTTGATGTGGTTTAGATTTCCCTCTAACTGGATCCTTATGATGTACCCTTACATGTAAGTAAAGATTTTCTTTAGTAACCTAATGAGAAATTGAATATAGTCAATATTTTTATTTCGCTGCTATACATTGGTTGTTTTATATACCATTAATAAAGATTTGAAAATTTTACACCCACTCCAAGCATACCTTTGAAGTGTGTTTGGACTGGAGGTTATATTCTTCAAAATTTTGGTACAGACGTGATTTTACTTCTTTTTAACATGGTATCAGAGCCCACGATAGTTGGAATCTGACTATTTCAATTTTATCTCCCTAATTGGAACCCTTGACTTAGATAGTATCTCTAGGTGAGATGTTCACCCTTTGATCTATGATGAGATGATGATTATCTCTTGATGCAATGAGGTTTGGCTTGAGGATTCAATTAGGTTATGAGGAAATGGTAGTATAAGGAGGTCTTATTATGGAAATATTGTGACTTGGTTTTCTCTTTGAATTTGGGCCCCGGTTTCATATTTCACTCGTAAAAGTTTTCACATCAAATTATTTTCCTTATATACTAAATGTACAAAAAATAATGTTTTCTCTGGATTTTATCAAAGTTTTCTTAAACTGGGTCACAATGAAGTGATATGAGAAGTTTGGTAGTGAACCCCTAAACCTAGTGCTAATCTTAGATTGGCTTTGTGATGTGACTAGGATTACGTGGAATGATATTAAGGTGTAGTTGACTTACCCTTGTACCCTATGACTTTTGGTTGTTAGGATTGATAGGTTAGAGACACCAGGACCTAAAAATCAACCCTAGATGGTTCTGACTTGTTAGTTGGATACATGAACAACATAAATCTCTAAAACATTCACAACTAAAAGATATGTGGGTCACCCTAAATATTGATTAGCTTGACTTGTTAGGTTGAACCTTTTAAGGGGTGGAGAGTAGTGGTTGTTTGATGTTTGGATCAATAGATTTTGATGACAAAATCCTTTTAAGGGGTGGAGTGTTGTAACATACCAGATCTTGAACCCTACCTTAGAAGTTTGGCCTTTTGGATTTATCCAAACAAGGTTGAGGATATATAGATAAGGTATAGTATAACCCTAATGAGATGATGCATTTACAAATGACCCTAATATACCCTAATGTTCTCACATTAGTCTTAGGACTGCAATGGACCCATAAAATATGTCATATGAGACAAATAATGGAATACAATATAATTCGTGTTTAATAATCACATATGACTCATTTGGATGGTAATAAAAAGTTAAATGACTTAATTGGATGTGTAGTTTTGGATAATGGGCCACTAATGGGCCATATGACATATCTCATAAAAATAAATCTAAAAAATGGAGTCTAAGTTAAAAATCATATTCCTTGGGTTACAATTACCTTGGGAGTCAAGTTTCACATTATTCACATAATAATAATTAATTTAATTCATTTAGGAAAGAAAAGTTCTAAGTTTTCCCCAAAATATCAAATAAAATAATAAATTACCCCAAAAGAGGAAAATAATCTTGGATTCATAATATAAATAATAAATAACTTTTGGGTAAAATTTCATCCAATTTGGAGAAAGTTGTCTTAGAAGGTGAAATCAAGAGAGAGAAAGTGTGTAGAACCTTCAAAATATTAAATAAATGAATTAACCTCTCCAACATATAAAATTAATAGTAAATTCATATCCAACATATCAAAGATAATTTATTGGTGAAGTTTCATAAAATTTAGAGAAGCTGAAAGTCATTAATACATGAGGAAAGAGAAAATAGGATTTGGTATATCTAACACATTAAAAGTTCTGAAAAGGCAAATCTAATGGCATAATCAAAATCTACATGATTTAGTTAGTCTCTGTGCAAAATTTCATCTAATTTGAGTTTCGTTTGCGCCCTCAAAAAAGGAAAGAGAAAATGAATAAAAATGCAATAACACTTTATTAAATAAAGTTGATTTTGTCACGCGATCTGATTTTCTAGATTTCATTTTGTTTCCTTGTCACGTGGATTACTTATGCGGACTCTTTAATCACCATTGGATTGGAATCATACGGCTCGGTCTTCATCTCCTACCTCTGGTCGGAGATCGTTTTCCTGTTTCTCTGAACGGCGATTTTCTTTTCAAATTTTCTCCTTCCCTGGTTGATTGTTTGACGCAATTTCTTTTCCCCTGCCTTCGTCTCATCAAGACGCATCTTATGAACCATACTTTCCATATCTTGTATCGCCTCTCAAAAAACCCCAATCATCGTTTTGTCTGCGGGTTTCACAGAGTTCGGTAGCTGAGGTCTTATAAAGGTTTATCGACTCCCCGAGGATCCTCGAGTCCCCAAGAGACTTTTCCCCCTTCTGATTTTGCTCGAGGACCACCTTTCTGTTCCACCCTACTTCATTTTTAGTCCATGACTTTGCGAGCGTGTTCTAGATATTACGGACTAATTGCGGTGTCCTGTGCCAAACCCACATCCTTCCGATGTTAAACGCATCTTCGTCAACTAAGTGCTCTTTCCCTGTGGTGCACCCCTGAAGCTCGTCCTTCACGGTGGTTCCTCTTGCTGGACACCATGGTCCGTGCTGTCTGAACCCCCAGTTTGAGGACCGGTGAGTCCGTGTTGATGTTACGGAGCTTCCGGGCAGGCCATGTTTCTTTCGGAGAAGGTAAATCTTCATTTTGTGCTTTTGATTGAACCTGCTTTTTGTTCATCATTTTGACTCTTCTCTGTATGACTTTTTGTTTTCTTGGATCCCTGTCTTCGTGAGGGTCTTGCGAATCTGACCCAATACTTCTTGCGTAGAGTTTCCTCTCAGACTTCTGGTTCATGCTAGGCCTGGTGCTGCCTTGTAGCCATGGCGTGACTCACTGGCTTGGGGAGAATCCCCAATGTCATTTCCCTTCTATACCCCTATGTCTCCTCTGTGTTGACTTTCCGCGACATGGGTGTTTTCATCTTTGCACATTGGTTTTGGTCTCTTTCTGTGCTAGGATAGCTTTCCAGTCGGTTCGGCTGAGTTGGCCACTCCTGGTTGGGCCAACTCGGTACGAGCGCCCCCTTCCTTTCTTTCTTTTCTGTCTCGTGGGGTTTTGCTGATGTGGAATTTTGTGATTGTTTGTTTTCACAAATTTGTAGTAAATTATTCGAAACTCGAAAAATAAATTAAAATATGTTTTGAAATCAGAAAAATAAGGGCTATCTAATAGTACCTGTTTTTTGTGCTCAAATCTAATTTTGAAAATATATGATTTTAACAAATTTACCTAAATAGTTAATAACTTGTAAAAATCATAACTAAATATATATATATATGTGTGTGTCATAAAAATATAATAAAATATATTTTGGACTCATAAAAAGATAACTTAAAATATGCCATAGTTTTGATAACCTAATTCATCAAAAATAAAAAGGTAATTTTTAGGATTTTGAATAATTAATGGAAACCTAACCCTAATTCCACATATATGCATCGTAGGTTCTTTGGAGGCCTAGGCTTGGACCTAGAAGTAACTTCGGACTTTGAACTTTGAAGGTGAGGTATGATTGCATCCCACATTATTTCTATGTTGAGAAATTTCTAATTCATCTCTCTTATTGCATGTTTGCAAACCATATTATTTCCTTAAGAAATTGACATATATTTTGTCACACCCCGATCTCACACTAACCACTAATCACGAGATTAGGGCACGACGGAGTGATTATCACATAAACAAATCACTGAGAACTTTTTCTTTTAAAAACCTCGTAATGATATCCGGATTATTGCTGTAAACTAAAACATAATAAACTATTGCGGAAGCATTTCAATTAAACTGGCTAGAGAACATAAACAGAGTTTACAACATGTAACATTGTTTAACAGAAAGTAAACATAACAGTTAATTTACATCTTTATACACATTCGCCATACATATTCTCTCTCACCCACACCATGTCCCAAGGACCGAGGGGAAAGGACTAAGAGACCTCTATCTAGACTAACTACATATACCTTCTACAGACTAAGCGTTAGGATGAAAAGATTCTTCCGATTCCTGCTGCTGATGTTGACCTGAAAATGTTTGAGTAGAGGGATGAGCCTACTCGCTCAGTGAATAGCATTTCATTTAGCTATCACTAAACAACTCATCAGATAGATAAAATTAAATAAAGATAAGTGCAGAACTAAGCAGGGCAGTTCTAATGACATAGCAGATTTACAGATAACAATCTCATTTTCATGCAACATCAGATATTTTAAACAAATAAACAATTATAGAGAATTGGCACAGAAATTCAAAACTCTTAACATATTAAATTTACTGTGATCTTATATGATTCATATTACTATCATTATTATGCCCTAATCATATGCAGTGTACTCTGCATATAAAGATCCGTAGCGAACTACGATCCCACCGTACAAGACTTAGCGACACACCCGGGAAATGCTAAGTCTGACTGTCAGCCCTGTTCTGCTACAGGACCACAGGCTCTCCGGCCTACAGGCTCTCCGGCCTCACTGCACTACTCCGAGTGCTCTAGACTCCTCCTCTAACCTGAGTACACAGGCGGAGAGTCTACACTGGGTTACCACCGTGACACACGCACGAATTATTGTTGAATAACCCCTATTTTCTCCAGTGCCACCGTGACTCCGCACGGATTATTGTTGAACATTGCCTCTCTGTCCTCGTGCCACCGTGACTCCGCACAGTTATTGTTGCAACACGAGTTTCACCCCTAAGAAGCAGACCTCTCAAAGGGGTTCTACGGTGTTAGGGCACCTAAATCTATCATCATTATTAAATTAGTAAATATAAATTGTCATAACTCAATCATAATTGCACACTGAATATATTTAAGAACACTTCTATCTCTTTCAACTTTATACATAATTTCACATCATTCTAAACTTGTCATAATAGCAGACATTCATTTAGAGCTCAACATATTCACAGCAGTATCAGTACAGACAACATTCGTTATTTACTTCAGTTACACTAATTAATTTAGGCTCTATAGAATGAAACACATTTCTTTAATCTCATTCATACTGATTAGAAGTTACCCTAATTATACCGAAGCAATATATACAATAAAACCGAGTTCGATGGTGATAACTAAATGAAATACTGCTCACCCACTTCGGTGTGTTCGTATACACCGAAAACGTCCACAAACACGCCTAATATTACTTTTCTGCAACTTTGCACCCCGTGCAACTGATTTGCACCCCATGCAATCTGGGCAGAAACACTTCTGTTCTGTTTTTCTGTAGCTTTGCACCTTGTGCAACTGATCTGCACGCCGTAAAAACTGGCCGACTTTCTATCCTATTTTTCTGTAACTTTGCACGCCGTGCAAACTGATTTGCACGCCGTGCAACCTGTGCAGAAACGGAAATTGCCGAAGTAAAAGAGGAGCTCGGGGTCGATTCGGTGGACGATTCTTGCTCGAATCACTCCTATAGCTTCAGAATGACCTAGCAAGCAGTTGGCAAGAAGAAAGAACGGAGGGGAAGCGTCGTTCGCTCCCTAGACCATCTCCATGGTCGGCCTCTTTGCGGCTGCAGGAGGAAGAGGAAGGTGAAGAAGAAGAAGAAGGGGCTGCTAGGTTCGGGCGGCTAGGCGTCGGCATCGATGGCGAGGAGCTGGCTGCTGGGAGCTGCGATCTCCCTTCTCTCCCGCTCTCAGATCCTCTCCCTCACAGACTGCCCACGAACGGTAGAAGGAATGGAAACGAAATGAAATACTTCGTTTCTAGAGTCAGCTAACAGGCTAATAAAGGGAAAATCTAAAGAGGAGATAAGGAAGGGCGCCCAGGGGGTCGAACGTAAAATGCCCAAGAACTTTTTTCCGAAATTACACATAGGTCCCTGGACACTAAAAAGCTCATATCTTTTTACTCGTAGGTCGGTTTTGCGTGATTTCTCTGGCAACGGATCAAGCACAAACTTGTCCTCAACCTCAGGACAAGAAAACAAGATAATGATACATTAACACTAGCTCAAAGCTCAAAACACTATTAACAAAAGCAAGTACTCATCTCAACATAACTAGTTCAATTATGCACTAACCAAGGCACTTACTGGTAAAACGAAATGTGGGTCATAACAATCTCCCTCCCTTATAAGAATTTCATCCCAAAATTCCTAAAAGAGAAAAGGAAACTTGTTACGCATCTCTGATTCAAGATCCCACGTAGCTTCCTCTATATTGTGATTCCTCCACAAAACTTTCACTAAAGATAACTGGCGATTCTTAAGCTTCTTGATCCTCTGATCAACTATCTGTATTGGTCCCTCAACATAGGACACATCTGATCTGATTCCAGATCAAACCACAATACATTGTCTTTCTAGAACTGTTATAACAGTAACTCAAATTATGGTAATTACTGAGAAATTATCATACTATACATGCAGACAAACTAAAATTCTTAAATAAACAGAATGCATGTCAATTTGGCACTTTATACTAAAAATCATGCAATTGAACTGTTAAACATCACCACACCTCATACTGAGAATTTTGATATCAAAATACTTGATTCATTGTACACCCTATCCTTAGGGTTTCAGTTACCTCATTCACTTATCATATAGCAACACCCTATCCTTAGGGGTTACCTCATTCACTAGTCACATGGCAACACCCTATCCTTAGGGTTTCAGTTATCTCATCTATTTGATTGCAGTTCAAACCACAATACGGTATCATTCTAGAACTGGCAGAGCAGTATATTCAAAATCATTGTAATTACCGAGTAATTCTTATATCATGCATGCAGGCAGATTTAAAATTCATAAATATCCCAAACTCATATCAATTTTGGCACATACATACTGAATTCATGCAATTGAACATCCTATTACACCAATAAGAGTAATTTACTTCACATATAAGAAATCATCTGTAATATTTATCAATTATCTGAAATTTCTCGAAGAACGTGCACATTAACCCAAATCCTAGTTTGTGCATCACATAACTCAATTAAGAGTTGCTTACGTATCATAACACAAATAATTAATAATACTTGAGAATTTCTAGTAATATCTCAGAGAAATGTGCCAATTCATGTAAATGTTAAGTCACACACATTAACATAACAGGAAGCATGCAACTAGGTTTATTTGCATATTTTTATACTATCGTACTTTCTTGAAATCATGCACCTGATGATTTACCAAATATGTATTGTCTGGGTTTAGACTCAAACCGTACCATTATCTGTTGTGTATTTCTAAACTCAACATTTACACTAAGCAATTTGGGTTTCGATGAACTATGTAAATTCACTGGTCCAGTCTACACTTTCTATTATACAGAGCTTCATACGGGGCCAAACCAAGACTGGAATGGTGACTATTGTTGTATGCAAACTTTATAAGGCTTAAATGTTCTTCCCAACTTCCACTGAAATGCAAAACACATGCTCTCAGCATGTCCTCAAGAGTCTGAATGGTTCTCTCAGACTGACTATCTGTTTGCGGGTAAGAAGTTGTACTAAACCTCAGCTTTGTGCCCAAAGCACGATGCAACTAATTCCAAAAACCTAGATGTAAACTTAGGATCTCTATTTGATATAATTGAAACTAGGATACCATACAACCTGACTATCTCATCCATGAATATCTTAGCCAACTTCGGAACATCAGAGGTTGACTTGATATGAAGAAAGTGAGCAGACTTAGTCAGTCTATCCAAAATCACCATATTGAGTCACAACCTCTAGGTGTCCTGGGTGACCCTATCACAAAATCCATTGTGATATGTTCCCATTTCCATTCTGGTATATGAAGAGATTACAATGTATCTACAGGTTTCTAGTGCTCAGCCTTAACTTGCTGACACACACTACACCTAGTCACATACTCAGCTACATTCTTTCCATACCAGGCCACCAATACAACTCATTGAGATTCACGTTCACCTTAGTGTTACCTGGATGCATGGCATACATCGATGCATGTGCTTCCTCAAGAATCTATTCTCTCAAGTCATTATCTCGGGGTACATGCAACCTGTCACGCTAATAAAACACACCATCATTCGAAACATAAACTCTGGTCTTTTCCCCCTGTTATGTCATGCATGATCTACTGTAACTCACTATCACTCTACTGAAGTTCCTTAATCTAATAATAAAAGATAGGCTTAACTTGCATCTGTGCAAATCAACCACTCTGTTCAGTCACCCCTAAGTCTAAGTTCAACTTCCGCATCTTTACTAGCAAGTCTCTCTTGAAACATGTCATAGAGAATACATCCGCTGTTGAACTTGACATCCTGCTCAGAGCAACTGCTACCGCATTCGACTTACCAGGATGATAATATATTGTCACTTCATAATCTTTGATCAATTTTAACCATCTTCGCTATCTAAGATTCAGATCCTTCTGGGTGGAGATATATTTCAAGCTCTCATGATCTGTAAACACTTGGCACGCCTCACCATAAAGATAGTGATGTCATGTCTTAAGAGCATGAACTACATCAGCTAACTCCAAATCATGTGTCAGATAATACTCCTCATTCTATGCTACTTACTTCTTGCTATAACTATAAGAATTCATTTTACATTGCACTTCACTTATTTTATATTTCTCCTTTTGTTCACAACACACTTGTTACACTTCAAATTTATATCTTACTCTTTTCTCCGAGTAATTTTCATATTGTTTATCTATCTTTCATATTAACTACCTTTAAACCTTGGATTTCATTAGTGCTAGCTTACCTTTCATAGAATCTCATGATCTTATTTTATAAAGATGCTAGTATTCGCAGTCAAATCACTAGCGACATCCCTTGAACTACTACAATTCTAAACATTCTAGGGTTTGGTCCTTATTAGCAACACAACGTTATTGTGATGAAATTTTTACTCCCTTAGTTTGAAATTCAAACTCTGAATCTCATAAGTTTTACCAAAATCTTCCTTATCTTATTACTGGAATTTCCTTTCTCTTATTTGGACATTCAGATAAATTACATTCTCAATTTACCTTGCTAGGGTTTCATGACCATACTGTGTGTCATTATTTCATTCTCTTAGACGTCTCTACCATAATAATTATACACCATATATGATTCATTTTCCATTTTACACATTTCTTCATGTATATCATGTTGCTCTTCCAAAGGCTCTTTATTTCTATGTACTTATTACATACTTAACTTTTTTTTTCCAATTAAGGATTGCTCATATGAGACTCCAACATTGTGCTTCTGATATCATTTCCAGCTACTTCTTAGTTGTTTTAATCTTTCCCTTATACCTCAACCTCTTAGTGTATATACATTCTCACCATGATTCGGGTCCAAATTATCCAGAGTCTACTCTTATATATTTTTAATAGGAGTCATTAGATCCCAGTAACGCATCCTGCCAGCCGGACCAGGCCAAACCTGTAGTCCTGAAGCCAAGAGCTACTTAGGATTAACCAACTCCTATTAATCGCAAACGTGTGGAAAGAATATCCACTCAGGGCAAACTGATTTAAACATAACTTCTGGTCTACTTAATACAAGGAATATAAACAATAAATAAACCAATTTATGACACACAACAATATAAAAGAATCACATTTACTTTACAAACTGAAAATCTAAATTCATGCATATAAGAGCATTTCTAGTGATTTTCAATCAAATAAAGAGTTGTATCACATCCTATTTTTAATCTCTTACTCCTACATTAATTTCCGGTTTCCTTAACCCTAAGATTTCCAGGGTTTCTCTCTAGTCTATCCTTCCTCTGCATACTTGTCCAGGGCATCCAGAGAAGAATAGACAGAGTAGCTCGATACTGGTCAATCTAAGTATTCAGACACCTAGCCAGGGTATCTAAACACTCAGACCTCCCAGAGCTAAAGACACATCATTTCTTATCCATCTTAATTATAATACTATCTTTTGATCCTAATGATCCCTGATAACTCAGCTTAAACTCTCAACTTGATTCTCGTGACCACATCCTCTTCCTGCCATCTGCAATAGTATAACAGAACACTTCCTGTTAGAAAACTGCAGTTAGAAGGAAGACACTTAAGTCCTAATCCTATTGGTCTCTTATCGTCCCCTGACCTTGACTTAGAGTATTCATATACTCAACCTAGGCTCTGATACCAAGATGTCACACCCCGATCTCACACTAACCACTAATCACGAGATTAGGGCACGACGGAGTGATTATCACATAAACAAATCACTGAGAACTTTTTCTTTTAAAAACCTCGTAATGATATCCGGATTATTGCTGTAAACTAAAACATAATAAACTATTGTGGAAGCATTTCAATTAAACTGGCTAGAGAACATAAACAGAGTTTACAACATGTAACATTGTTTAACAGAAAGTAAACATAACAGTTAATTTACATCTTTATACACATTCACCATACATATTCTCTCTCACCCACACCATGTCCCAAGGACCGAGGGGAAAGGACTAAGAGACCTCTATCTAGACTAACTACATATACCTTCTACAGACTAAGCGTTAGGATGAAAAGATTCTTCCGATTCCTGCTGCTGATGTTGACCTGAAAATGTTTGAGTAGAGGGATGAGCCTACTCGCTCAGTGAATAGCATTACATTTAGCTATCACTAAACAACTCATCAGATAGATAAAATTAAATAAAGATAAGTGCAGAACTAAGCAGGGCAGTTCTAATGACATAGCAGATTTACAGATAACAATCTCATTTTCATGCAACATCAGATATTTTAAACAAATAAACAATTATAGAGAATTGGCACAGAAATTCAAAACTCTTAACATATTAAATTTACTGTGATCCTATATGATTCATATTACTATCATTATTATGCCCTAATCATATGCAGTGTACTCTGCATATAAAGATCCGTAGCGAACTACAATCCCACCGTACAAGACTTAGCGACACACCCGGGAAATGCTAAGTCTGACTGCCAGCCCTGTTCTGCTACAGGACCACAGGCTCTCCGACCTACAGGCTCTCCGGCCTCACTGCACTACTCTGAGTGCTCTAGACTCCTCCTCTAACCTGAGTACACAGGCGGAGAGTCTACACTGGGTTACCACCGTGACACACTAACGGATTATTGTTGAATAACCCCTATTTTCTCCAGTGCCACCGTGACTCCGCACGGATTATTGTTGAACACTGCCTCTCTGTCCTCGTGCCACCGTGACTCCGCACAGTTATTGTTGCAACACGAGTTTCACCCCTAAGAAGCAGACCTCTCAAAGGGGTTCTACGGTGTTAGGGCACGTAAATCTATCATCATTATTAAAGCAGTAAATATAAATTGTCATAACTCAATCATAATTGCACACTGAATATATTTAAGAACACTTCTATCTCTTTCAACTTTATACATAATTTCACATCATTCTAAACTTGTCATAATAGCAGACATTCATTTAGAGCTCAACATATTCACAGCAGTATCAGTACAGACAACATTCGTTATTTACTTCAGTTACACTAATTAATTTAGGCTCTATAGAATGAAACACATTTCTTTAATCTCATTCATACTGATTAGAAGTTACCCTAATTATACCGAAGCAATATATACAATAAAATCGAGTTTGATGGTGATAACTAAATGAAATACTACTCACCCACTTCGGTGTGTTCGTATACACCGAAAATGTCCACAAACACGCCTAATATTACTTTTCTGCAACTTTGCACCCCGTGCAATCTGGGCAGAAACACTTCTGTTCTATTTTTCTGCAACTTTTCACCCCGTGCAACTGATCTGCACCCCGTGCAACTGATCTGCACGCCGTGCAAACTGGCCGACTTTCTATCCTGTTTTTCTGTAACTTTGCACGCCGTGCAAACTGATTTGCACGCCATGCAACCTGTGCAGAAACGGAAATTGCAGAAGTAAAAGAGGAGCTCAGGGTCGATTCGGTGGACGATTCTTGCTCGAATCACTCCTATAGCTTCGGAATGACCTAGCAAGCAGTTGGCAAGAAGAAAGAACGGAGGGGAAGCGTCGTTCGCTCCCTAGACCATCTCCATGGTCGGCCTCTTTGCGGCTGCAGGAGGAAGAGGAAGGTGAAGAAGAAGAAGAAGGGGCTGCTAGGTTTGGGCGGCTAGGCGTCGGCATCGATGGCGAGGAGCTGGCTGCTGGGAGCTGCGATCTATCTTCTCTCCCACTCTCAGATCCTCTCCCTCACAGACTGCCCACGAACGGTAGAAGGAATGGAAACGAAATGAAATACTTCGTTTCTAGAGTCGGCTAACATGCTAATAAAGGGAAAATCTAAAGAGGAGATAAGGAAGGGCGCCCAGGGGGTCGAACGTAAAATGCCCAAGAACGTTTTCCGAAATTACACATAGGTCCCTGGACACTAAAAAGCTCATATCTTTTTACTCGTAGGTCGGTTTCGCGTGATTTCTCTTGCAACGGATCAAGCACAAACTTGTCCTCAACTCAGGACAAGAAAACAAGCTAATAATACATTAACACTAGCTCAAAGCTCAAAACACTATTAACAAAAGCAAGTACTCATCTCAACATAACTAGTTCAATTATGCACTAACCAAGGTACTTACTGGTAAAACGAAATGTGGGTCATAACATATTTCTTCTTTCTCTTGGTCCTTTGGACATTAGCCTACACATTACTCTTTTCTTTTGAAAAGCATGGTTCATGTGAAATATTTTATTTGTTACTGATTTTGTGATCATGGATATTCTTTTGGACTATTTTTCTTATGCCTTTGTACATGTTGGAATTATTTGATGATATGTGTCCACTTTGAGGTGGATGTTTATTTGTTGATATGTGATATCTTGTGCCCACTTACATGTGGATGTATGTGTTGTCCATTGTGTGATGGAAACATTGAATAGTCTGACTATACTTTCTACTTGCCTCTACATTTTACATGTTATGTGATTCAATAGCACTAAAGTAATGTAATTGCATTGGTTTTGGGTTATGTGCCTATGTATTATTTTTGGGATGGAGGTTATGTGTCTCATACCCGAGTTTCAAATTTATGAGGTTTGGCCCACATTCATATATTGGGAGTTTGGTTATGTGCCATTCTCTATCAGGCTTCAGGTTTATGGGACTTGGTCACCTTTGTCTTTATATTGTTCTAGGACTATGTTTATCTCACATGCATGCAAGATGATGTTTATGGGTTATGGGTTATGTGCCCTAATTTCATATGTGCTTATGGGGCACCACTTTTATATGTTGATTTAATGGCAAGTATCTCCTATTTGTTGTTCAATTCTCTTGATACCCACTTGGGTGGTACCTTAGTTTTCTATGGGAAGCCTTTTATACTTGATGTCCTTTATTCTTTTAAATTGCTCAATTTACTTTTTAGCATGCACATACCATGTTTTGTTGATGTCTTCTATTTTTCTCTTCTTGCTGGGGTATGCTTCCAACCCCAAGTGAAGGATATGGTGGACATGGCATAAAGTTTTGGAGCTAGCTTAAGGAGTTAAAGCTTGGAGACAATCTTGATGTGGTTTAGATTTTCCTCTACCTGGATCCTTATGATGTACCCTTACATATAAGTAAAGATGTTCTTTAGTAACCTTATGAGAAATTGAATATAGTCAATGTTTTTATTCTGCTGATATACTTTGGTTGTTTTGTATACCATTAATAAAGATTTGAAAATTTTACACCCACTCCAAGCATACCAAGTGTGTTTGGATTGGAGGTTCTATTCTTCAAATTTTTGGTAAGGAGGTGATTTCACTTCTTTAAAAAAGAAGAAGGTAAGAGACAAAGAATTGAGGCGAATCTAAATATCAGATGAGCTAAGATGCGAGTAGAGGATGTCAATGCTATTTCCTAATAGTCAATCCACCAAGAAGTTCTTTTGATTTCTATACTTTTTTTTATTCTACTAATTGAATACAATTAAGTCAAATAAAAAAGAGGTCCTACCTCATTGTCTAACAAGAGATCTAAGTTGATAAGACCATATCCATAGTTCTCCTATTAAACTAAATCTACCATGTTTCAACTTATTAGACACCTTTTTATTCTCCCCCTTTGTCCTTTTCACCAATAATAGGTGAATTATACTAATTACAATATATCCTCACACAAAACAGCCTTGAAACACTAAAATTTAAGTAATTACTCAAGGGTTGGGTTCAAAACATAACAAACCTAATATATCTAGGAATCCAATTCTAAGTGACAGTTATGGTCAATACAAAAAAATATGAATGGTATTATATAATGAAAAAAAATTATATAAAATTAATTGGCACAAAACATGTTACCAAAAATTCATCAACGTTGATCTGACCCAATAAAGATTTTGAAATGTTGAAGATTAAGTGTTATTTTATCATTGATATAAAATAGAAAGATCAAAACAAATTTTTTTGATGATATCTACACACTTTTAGAAAATTATACATTTGGTAATATCATTATGTGTTGCTTGTAGAAATACAAGATAAATATTTTAGTGATTGAAGAAATAATAATATAAATAATAAAAATAATTATAACACCTTCAACAAATATGTCAAGATTTACTCGAACAATATATCATATGAATACACTACGGAAATGCACCATCCATTCAAGCCTTCACGTAATCATGATTGTACAATGAAGGCATATTATTGGTATATTTGATATGGTTGTATATGCTCTTTTCCTCCTTTTGTACTCACATCTAGTGGGCCTCCGATAACCCACTTAAGTGGCCTCACTCCTATCTATAGGAGGCTATGTACACTCATTTCTAACTACTGAATAGACATTCCTTTCTATAAGGTATCAAGAGAAAATTCCAAACCCTACCCAACATCCTATGTATCCTCCCTCCCTCCCCCCTAGCGCCACCTCTCCTCCTCTCTCCTCCCATCAGCAAGGCTAGTCGAAGTGACACTGGTGCCACCGCTTCCTGACCTACCAGCCCCTTTCCTCCCTCCCTCGCCCCTCCATCCCTGGTTGTGCAATGTAGCAGGAGGAGCATGTGGGAAACCCATTATAGTCAGTATGCTAGTGGCATTCGACAACTATCCCCATGGCAACAACGCCATAAACACCTTCTAGAGGAGTTCCTCACTCCCCCCTCTCTCGTCTTATGTACTAGTTCTTTGATTTATTATTGCATAAAAGAGAGAGAGAGCAAAAGACCCCATGTTGAATTATAAAGAACTAAAAATAATAAGGGGTACAAATTTATTCTTCTTCCTCTTCATGTGGTTTTACTAATCCACATGGTTGATTGCTTTTCTTAAAAAATGGGATTCTTGTGTTCAACTATCCTATAGTGTAATTAATCTGGTAGCAATTTTATTTTCATACCAAGATCCATTCTGGTAGTATCACTCCTTTTTCTACTGAGTTTCACACCAGTAGTTCATCTTTCTTCCTACTGAGTTCCATATCTATAGTGCTACTCCTCTTTCTACCTAATTTCAATCTGATTGTATTCTATTCTATATTTTGTATTGAGCTACATTCTGGCACCTTTACTTTTTGTCATTATTGTGCTACATTACGATACTTTTCTTTATGTTAGTACCGCGATATAACATATGACGCCATATCACCTCATCATGGGTGATGCTACTTAGATGACTATTATCTAGAACGATATGTTGCATATATTTTTTGTTAAAAAAAATGATGAGAACTTTCTATATGGGTGAATGTTGTCCAAATGTTTCTAGAGTCCAACAAAAAACAAATTTATCACTGATGACTAGTTGGTGGTTCTTGGAGATGCCTGGGGGACAGGCAACAATCAAGTACTCTCATGGCTTTGGACATGAATGAAGCTAGAGGTGGAGGTCAAGTACATGTGGCACACAAATTTCAAGACTATGTGGGAGGAGATGAAGTAGTTTTTCACTCATAAGGACAACTACTTGCACATGTATAACATCATGGATAACATTTTATTCGAATAGAAAGGAGAGCAACCCTTTTCCAAGTACTTCAATGCCATGAAGGCCCTGGAAAACTACCTTAGCTTCTTCTCTCCAACAAAGTCTACTGAAGTCACTAAGGAGTGGGATACTCTTCTGAATGATCATTTCCTCAATGGCCACCACTACCACTATGATGTTGTTCACTAACTTCTTCTTATGGGCACAACAATCCCATCCATGGCCCACGACTACACTCATCTCTCACAATCCAAGATGCTCTCTCGTCGCATGCCTCTAAATGGTGCATCCTAGCTACCCAAGCGTTAAATGTAACTACTAGAGGATATGGAAGGGAAAATAACAATGATCTAAGTGCACCTATTATATCAAGATTGGCCACACATATTCTATCACTTCAAGCATGGTTGTCCAACCCATTATGAGAGATGGCATGCCAAGTGTTTTGAGTAATGTTCCAAGATCCTACCCCACCTATCATCCATATTGTTCCCTCATTACCAACATCATCCAGTTCCTCTCATGTCTCCTTATCTAATTTGGTATATGAGTGCATCCTACAAGCTCCACAAATCTACCCGATTCACCCCTTCACTCCACTCTAGAAAACTCCTCTTCCTAATGGCAAGTTGAGGATTCACCTATTGTCGATTATTCTACCCACCTAGGCACCTCTCATCAGGGTAAGTTTGGGGCACAATACTTGTTTCCAGATCTAAGTGGATTGTGGAATCGGGCATGACACAACATATGACTGGTATTCTGCATCTTTTAACCGCATCCCATTCATTTATTCCTCACTTCTCAGTCACCATGGAAGATGCATTGGTTGAATGAGTAACTCAATTTGTCAGTATTCCTCTCTTTTCTAAAATCAAGTTTATTGTTGTCAACTCTATTCCAAATTTTTCATACATTCTCAAGTCTGTAGTAAAAATGGTTGATTCTCTCTAATGTTTCATATCTTTTGGTCCATCTAGTTTTATTTAAAGGATTGGAGGAATTTGACGATTATTGGGAAGGAAGAATGCTATGATGATCTCTAATACTTATTCATCCCACCTTCAGGACCACTATGATCCCTTCTTGGTTCCACTTCATTTCAACTTTCCTACATCACGACCATCTATTTTTAGATAAGGTCAAACTATTAGATAGTTTTTTTTATCTTCCTATCCTTCTATCTCATATAATTCTTGTCAGATAGGGAAACACCATCACATGTTCTTTCTGGCTCGTAGCTATAAACAATCATCCTATATGTTTGTGGTCCATTCAGGACTACTAGTTACAATATATATAGATATTTTCTTATGTTTTTGGATGATTTCTCTAGAATGGCAGGGCTTTATTTACTTCAAACTTGTGGTGAGGTCTTTACACTAATTTGTGAGTTTACGAGTTGGTTTTGATTCAATTTTTAACTTTTATTAAGATTCTTCAAAGAGAAAATGCCCTCGAGTATACCCAAAAGGTGTTAGGAGTCATGGAGGCAACAAACATAGCAGATACAATAAAAAACAATTCTCCATGTATCCTATAAGTAGATATCATGAATGAAAATATATTTAGGAGGGTGTGGTATACCTTGTAATAGAGAAAGTACAGTGACGCCCTTCTTGCGCAGCGGTGCGTGTCGCTTGTCATGTGCACGAACGGTCCTTGTCATGTCCTCTGGACATAGTTGCTTGTTGCCTACGTCTCTACAATGTCCAAACAAATAGACTATAAGTCCTCGTCATGCTGACTGAGCCAGCAAGAAGGAGAAGCCTCTCACTTAGTATGGTGCAAGTGTTGTAGTCATTCTCCTTCTCTCTCTCTCTCTCAGGGATGGTGATGACTAGGGTTCACATATATGAGTGTGTATATGTGATCAGACCATTAATCCCCTTTAAATAGGAGGGCAAAGGAAGAAAATTTCTAAAACCCTAGAAAAAAGGCTATGACTATGTTTAAAGGGAGTCACTCGTGGATAGACAAGCAAGAACTTAGAATATTTTGAAATCACACCATTACTTAATTAACTAATCAATGAATCACATTAATTGATCAACTAATTTTCATCACCCGAATGTTGAATCTAAGTGATCACTCGGGGTTTGATGGTCTACTTATTATATATGGCAATAACTTAAATATAATCAATTATATTAAACCTTTTGGCAAATTATCTTGTATTATATTCCAATATTATTATTGTTGATGATCTAAACATTTTATTAATCAATACAACTCAAAACAGTTCCTATGTTTGCAATTACACTCGTAATTCAGTGCATCCTATGTGTGTAACCTTAGAAGCTCCAAATTATGTTGGTAGTGATGTTCATAATCAAATTGTCACTTCACAAGAAATTATTGGTATCTAGAAAGACTCCATTGCTACCCAAGTAATTGGAGAAGTTGGATAACAACATTAACCTAGTATTATGACCAGTACAATGATTGTATAATCCTTTTGTCACAATATCCAGAATGAACCCAAGGCATGGAAACATCATCTTCTTAATTTTCAATTTTTGTTTCATGATCTAGATTATACTATTTGAGATACACATGAGCACAATATCATACATTGACTCACATGAGCATGGTCATGCATTTCATAGTCTCACTCATAAAGTGTATTGGATATCACTCCAATGGTAGGGACAAGTTCCATTTACATCAGTCACAGTAATCTGCATGTGTCACAACCCAGTTAAGCACTACTTGTATATCAACCCTTACTCAAGGTCACATTGAGTAATGTTAAAGCACAGTGAAGGATATGTGATCACTATAGTGACTTTAGGTCAGAGGACCACAATCACTGCTA
Organism: Alisma plantago-aquatica; assembly: GCA_963693085.1. NCBI lineage: Eukaryota > Viridiplantae > Streptophyta > Magnoliopsida > Alismatales > Alismataceae > Alisma > Alisma plantago-aquatica. Next base: position 537,138,426 of record OY856414.1, on the reverse strand, counting down.
TCAAATTGAGATGTGATTGTGACCATCATTGTTGGCTTCCATGTATCACTTCAAAGTGGGTCTATACAATATGCTTTCTCATAACAGACAAATATGTGTTTGACTTGATATCTAATATCATGACTAATGAGACGTAGTCATCAATAAACACACATAGTACTCTAATGTATTATTGTCCCAATTTCCATAATAATATCTTAAAAAAGACTCAGATAAGAATGGATACTCATAACATAGACACAATCTCATATTGAGGTCATGTACCTGAAATCATATGTCAATGAGTGATACATTCTTAGGACATCATTATATTTATTCATTATATCTTATTGAAAGAAACATAATAAATGAAATTGCCATTATTAGGAATCAAATCATTTACAAGATGTACCATTACAATTATCATATGATTGTCTCTCTGGGCATATCACCAAGAAAAGGTTGTTGCCACTTTTTTTGCTAATGTAGGGATGATTCATCAATGCTTGTGCACACTCTACACAAAAGCCGACATATGTAATGCTTGTGCCCATTACCCAAGGCTCTAGTAGAGTTTCAAGAATGACAATAGGCCCCAAAGACCACCACTGACCTTAACTGAATGCTATGTCCTCACTCAAGCACAAGCCAGGATAAGCTTCTCGAGTGGTCATCTGTCCTACTAATACTCTAGGTTGAGCATGTTTAATCACAAAGTTCTTTAGTGATGGGATGCTTGAAAAAGATGTGCACCTTTGTGACATGGTTAGTCTAATCATTCATTTTAAGATTATTTTATTTGAGGTTTCAAATCCTAGGACGTTACAATCTCCCCCACTTAGAGTCTTGACATCCTCGTCAAGTTCAACTATATGGCCTCATAATATTTCCCTATTTTAATGCAGACCTAGAACGGCCCATGGACACCCAAATCCTGATCACAGAATACCAGTGCAAGGGTGGATACATCACTATGGAAAATCTTTTCCAACATGCCTGAACCACACAGCTCAATACTGGCATGCTACATGTCCATTTTGGCCCACCTACTAGAAGGGTTATGACTTTGATACCATTGGTAATGCTCGATCCCACTACCCAAGGTTGTAGTAGAGTTTCAAGAATGACAAATGGCCCAAGACCACCACTATACTTAAATGTATACTTTGTCCTCACTCATGCATAATCCAAGACAAACTTCCCAACTAGTCACCCATTCTAGTAGTACTTTGGGTTGAATACGCTTAACCATCAAGTTCTTTAGTGATGGGTTTCCTGAAAAGCATGTGATACCCTGGTGATATGGGTAGTCCAATAATTCATTTTAAGATCATTTTATCAGAGGCCTCAAGTCCAGGGACGTTACAATCTCCCCTACTTAGACTCTTGACTTCCTCATCAAGGCTCAATTATATGACTTCATAATATTTCCCTTTTTCAATGTAAGCCCAGAATGACCCATGGATAGCCAACTCCCGATCACATAATACTAGCACAAGGGTGGCTACATTACCATGGACATCCCTTTCCAACATGCCTAGACTGCACAACTAAAGACTAGAATTCCACCTTCCCATGTAGCCCACCTACTAGAGGGTTATGTCTCTAATACCATTTGGTAATGCCCAGGCTCACTTACCAAGGCTCTAATAGAGTTTCAGGAATGACGAATGGCCCCACAGACCACCACTAACCTTTACTCCATTGTAAGGAGTGGGACCAAAGAGGGGATCCACTCTCACTTAATTGAGAGATAAAAACCATCCCATTCCAATTTATCACGGAAAGGAATAATTTCATTTATTTCTAAAATGGTACATATAACATAGAGCATGACAATAAATAAGTAGTAGAAACAAAATATTACAAAGTTACATGATTATTCATTTACAATTGTTCCTCACCATAAAAAGTGGTATAGTAAAGTGAAAAGGTACATATCTAATAAAGGGAAACCTAGCCATTCCAAGCTATCCTTAGTTTCAATACCAAGTATATAATCTTTGTGCATCCTTGTCTTCTAAAGTACCTACACATGGGTGAAAGGGAGCACCACCCAAAACATAGGAAACAAAGTATAGGTCAGAAAAGGTTGAGTATGAACATATAATAAACACTTTGGGTATTAAATTGGGTAAAGGTGCAAAAAGGGTTTTTTCCGCAAGGAGGGGGTTATTTACAGCTAGGTAAGATCAAAAGAATTTAACAAGAGAATTGAGGCATATTAAAATTTAGATTAAAAGAATGGGGAATAAAATGTCTTGCCATATCAATTAACAAGTTCAATATTAAACAATATACTTTTGTATGCATAACAATGTAGACTAAATATACCTAAAATATGTCCATAACACTATATGGTCATGGGATAAAAGAAATAAGGGTGGAAACCCACACCCTGGGCAGAACGCACACACCCTTTATAAGTATAGTTGTACAAAAGTACCTATTATATATATTCTAATAAAAAATGTAGGATGCATAAACAGGGTAGCAAGACTAGAATTTTAGTCAATTTCACATATAAAGGTAATCACATTAGGAGGGGTCCAAGTATCCATTATAAAAGAATGATTCACCAACAATAAGAATTTATATGAATCCAAATTCATAATATGAATCTCCAACCATTGAATTTCAAGTAGATTTGATATTCAAGAGATGCCTCATAACATGATTTATGTTTAAGTGAAATAATGCCCAAAATAAAATACAGGATGTACATACCTTATCTTCATAGATAAGTCTTAACTTAGTCTATATACTTGGTTGACGTACTCGAGTTATCATCTTGGAATGCATTGGGTATGTTAGTCAACCAAAGAAAATATATGTATACATTCCTAGTATAGTTGTACATATTATTCTTACCCTGATTTTGGTCACCTAAAGGCACATCATGGATCTTATTCTTATTAAGTGAATAGATAATCCATTAGATATATATTTTACTTCTAATATCCATCTTAAGTCATGAGATCTACTTGTTTCTAGATAATTTATATGTATTGCTAAAGTTATGCACTCCTCCCCATTCAATTCTTAAATGGTATTCTCTCTCTCAAACTATATGAATCTACATTATCCCTAAACCAATATTTTTCATGTGTGTCAGCATGTATACCCATTGTGTATATAATTACCATCAAATTGGAAATGTATGTGTATCTAGGATTTTAGATTTTCAACAAAGTATTTTATTTTATGACTAGGTTTTGAATTCCAAAGTATTATCAAAAATGTCATTTTTATATAGTTAACATTATCTTAGGTTTAAGGACACTATATTTTTTAGCATACAACATACAATTATTAGTTCATCAGTACATAAAGTTTGTGTAGGTTTTGTTCTACCAATATGAATAAGTCTTGTATGTGTAGCATTATCATTATCAATATCTTATCCAATATGGACTACTAATTGTATAAAAGCAGCATTATAATAAATAAGATATATTCATATGCATATGTATGTGTCACTAATCACTATTATCAATACACTCTAATATTTATGTATTTAGTTACATGTATAGATAGATTGAGACACATAATCGATTTTATTGAGATTTCAGTACATTTGATATTGGTGTACAATAAGGTCTTATTTATCATGACTTCACTTACCGATTTTTGCAATCCTAGATACACGAGACTTAGATTAATGACATTGTCACTATCTAAATGGAAAAGTAGTAAGAGAAACACACCTTTGGATATTTCTTATAGATCTTTTTCTTGATGAGTTGGCTTATGATGTTGGCAAGCATGGTGGTGTGAAGTTGACTGCTCATTGGTTGTAGGTATGCAATAGCTACTAGAGGTGTCGGTTGTATTCTCCAGACCTATTAGAAACACCATTGGTGGTGGCTGGTAGCTACCAGTGTCGACAATGATGCTCTACATACTATTTGCATACCTTCCATTACAGTTGATCAGAGGAAGTGTTGTGAGGAAGCTTTAGAACATTGGCTATCACTTGAAGGCCAAAGAGGTGACGTGGTGATTCACATATGAGGTGTTGGTGGTGCTCATGATCTATGTGGCTTGGTTTGGTGAGAAGGGCATCATCGTCGGTGAGGTAGGAAACTTGGTGGAGTTAGTGGCATGTCAGTTTGAGATGACAATGGCCATGACAGTTTGTAGAGCAATGAAAACATGGCTACGACCTAGGCAAAATGATGGTCAGTGGATCAACATGTCGTGGAAGGGAGAAGAAGGTCATGTTAGTTATGTCGTAAAGTTGTTTCTATGGAAGTGAGGGGTGGACCAAGTGGAGAAAAGAGGAGGTCTCTCAATCCTTGATAGAGCCTATGCCATCTAGAGTAGTGATAGACAGTAGGGTTGCCGACACTGACAGAAAGGAGAGAATGTTGGTGGATTTCACATTGGTTTTGGGGAAAAGGCTAATGAAATATGGTGTGGTTCTAGGATGATGATCAAGTTGCATTGAAGTTCATATGTTGGGTCACGTATGCTTAGGTTGTCGTATATGATCTAAACAGAAGTTGGTGATGCCCCTTGTGGTCTTCGTAGTGTCTACACAAAAATTGGGTTAATGATGGCACATCACAAAGCATAGAGGGGCAGCCCTAGAGTTGTCAACACCCTTGCACATCCCGACATCAGATTTGTCTACTATGGATGTTGGCACAAGTGAGGGAGAGAAAACGAGAGGCTAGATGGCGAGTTAGGGAGGTTTTACGATGATCATGTCAGTTGTAGCATCGACATAGTAGGCCACCATGGGGTCAGGACTTGTGACAAGGGATCTAGAGGGGTCAACAAGCATGACATGGTGTTGTTGATGGTGGCAGGGTTCTAATATAGTGGAAGTAGGTGAGTCGGTAAAAGACCTTCATCTGGGTGAATGTCTCCATTGGGTTTGGGTTCCAACTGTGGCGGCGGATTATAATCAAGGTCTCGTCACCATATAAGTTAGGAAAATAGGGTTCTCTGGAAGAAAATGAAGAGGGATGAAAGAGCATATGTCGAAGGGAGGTAAGAGAGGCAGAGAAGAAATAGGAGAGGAAAGCAGAGAGGATGAGAAGGAAAAGGAGAAGAATTAGTCATCGTCAAGATATGAAGTCTATGGTCAAGTTTCTCACATGAGACACACGACTAGGAAGGATCGAGAAGATGCGGGCATCCATGGGACTTGGAAAGGAAATAGCCAGATGGCATCCAAATGTAATTTATTAATTTGATTAACCAAACTTAGCTTATTTTGAACATTTTCTCTCTAATTTAAATTGGTGAGTCAACAAGATCTAATTAAACTCTATAGGTAGGCTAAGTGACATGATGAATCAAATTTTAAAGTCAATTTCTCAGTTTTAAGAAGTTTAGTATTTTATTTATTATTTGTAAGCTAAGTTCTCAATAGATTTGTTTAATGTCTTCTTTAACCAATTTTATACATGATTCATTTTTGTATATTTCTTTTGATCAACTCCATTTAGTATCATTTTATAGCGCTCAAATAATTTAAATTCACATTGTTGGTGAATTTTCACTTCCCACCTTAGTATTAAATTTATTTGGCAATATCATACTAATATATTTTACTTTAGGGGGGGAGAACTAGATATTATCATACTTAGTGAGGGGTTGTAACAAAGTAAGTCTATGCTATGAACCTAAAATTGAGTATGTTACATCCATGCTTTGTCCTCACTCACAAGCAAACTAGGATTAACTTCCCAAATGGTCACCCATCCTAGTACCACTCTGGGTTGAGCATGCTTAACTACAAAGTTATTTAGTGATGGGCTCCCTGAAAAGAAGGTGCACTTTGGTGATATGAGTAGTCCAATCATTCATTTTAAGATCATTTTATGCAAGGCCTCAAATTTTGGGACGTTACAATCTCTCCCACTTAGACTCTTTACATCCTCATCAAGGCTCAACTATATGGCCTCTTAATTCCCCATTTCAGTATAGACTCAGAATGGCCCATGGAGACCCAACTACGAATCACATAACACCAGTGAAAGGGTGGCTATATTACCATAGACATCCCTTTCCAACATGTCTGGACCATACGACTTAAGACTGGCATGCCACATGCCCATGTGGGCCCACCTACTGGAGGGGTTATGGGTCTAATATGCCCGGGCCCACTGCCCAAGGATTTAGTACAGTTTTAGGAATGATGAATGACCCCGCATACTACCACTAGCCTTAACTACACACTTTTTCCTCACTCACATGTAAGCCATGATAAACTTCCCGATTGGTCACCCATCCTAGTACCATAGTGGGTTGAACATGCTTTACCTCATAGTTCTATAGTGATGGGATCCCTAAATAGAAGAAGAAGAAATGAAGAACCAACCTCAACAGAATGTTTACCTTTCAAGGTATGCCCCAAAAAACCCTCTATTATCCAAATAAGGCTATATTGCAACACCAAAAGCCCTAGAAAGCTCATGTAGATTAGATATAATAAAATGAAGCTTGACCAAGGTTTACAGTGAAAGAAGTCTAGGTACCCTGACAAAACAAAAAAAACAACAACCGTCTAACATAGCCATAGAAGTACTAGGAAAAAATGTCAATCACAAGGGAACTTGGATCAATATCTCATAAGCCTATGAATGCACTTCAGGCATCTATAAGATCCACGAGATTGAAGCATCAATGTGATTTGGAGAAGTCAATCCAATTTCACCTATAAAACGGTCACCGTCATCTTCCCAATTATAGGAAAATGGCTAGTTACGATCCAAAATTGACATCTTCCCATTGCCCAATGTCTTGGAATGACCCCATAAAATTGACCCTATCAAGCTCAACACTGTTCAATTTTAGGTTTTGGCTTCGCAGAAGAAACTGTAATTGTAACATCCCTGACCCGGGTTTAGGGCTAACCTTGTTTGTTTAGCTTAAATAAGTTGCTTAAAACTTTAATATAATTGTGAGAACCCATTACACTAAATGAGATTACTCAAATCATAAAACACAATAAATCACTAATTAATCACATATCCAAAAATATGGGTAAATTAAAACCGATTTCAACGTCAACACCTGCTCAAAAACATTTGCATAATAGCCCAATATCTTTCTTGTATCCATAATATGCCAAGAATTTGATACAAATTGCTCTATCGTCTTAGCCACAACATATATATACAGGAGAACAATATTCATATATGCCACACAAACAAGCATTAATATGATAACAACAGTTTGATTTGTTTGAAACACCATATACAAGCTTTTCATGCTCGGACCTGAGTGTACATGGACGACTCTAGGAAACACTAGACATCTTATAAACTTGATCAAAGATTCATTACTATAGCTCCTCTTTGCTTCCACATGTTTGTTTTTGTCACTTACGATTACCTAAAAAATGTGGCGAACCACAAGGGTGAGACCCATGTCCCAGCAAGAGATATAACCTCCAACAATATTTATTGATTACAAAGTTTTTAAGTAATTAAATAGTTAAGAAACTTAATCAGATATAACAAATAATCTCAACAGTATTGATGATTAACATAACACATAAGGGAGAAGATAATAACTATCATCATTAGCCAGACTATCATCCTTTATCTTGTTGGCAATATAAGCAATTCAATAGCATATGCATATCTAGCATCATGAGCAAGTCTAGTAACATAGAATCTCTATCATTATGAATAAGTATAGCACATAAGCATAGCTAGCAACATGAGCATGTCTAATTGGTTGAACATATCAACATCATATGAGGAGCTAACAACATAAGCGTAACTATCTGGATAAGGATGATTAACGGTATATGCTTCTTTAGTTACAAAGGCATGGCTAGCAGTATTAAACATAGCTAGTAGTAGGATATATCCTCAACTTTCACCCCCACATACTCAATAGTATGCACTCTGAGTTTCCCTTAGGAATACTCTTTTCACCATCTGGCAAGTTTTGACACTCAGATGAATATATGGCACATGGAACTACATGATTAGGGTTGCACTTGATTAGTTATGCCAATTGGGTGAATTAAGGCTGCATCAAACAAGTGGACGTACAAACCCTTATTCACTTCTAGCAAGCATATAAATATCACAACTTTGAAAAGATATAAAACATGTGAAACATAATCTCTCATCTCATCATCACATGGTACTATTCACTTGTCATTCATGAGACCACACTAGTCATCATACTATCACATGATATAAATCCTTTTCATAATATCACAGGGTATCATCCCTTATCAACATAAGAGGATTACACCTTATTCAGATCTCAACCATGCCCAAAGGTCATTAAGACCATCATACTATTCCCTACAAGATCATCATGATCTTTGCATGCCTTATAACAAGGCTCGACAACATAACTTACATATAATACACCAGATCAGCACAATATTGCATTAATGAGCAAGGACATATTCATAAACAATCATAGTAGGGTTATATTAACATTAAGAACATTCCTTTATTACATCAACATGCAAGGAATCTAGATATGATTAACACTCATCATATTCATAATGCACATTTTAGCATAAGAAAGTATCAACCATGTGGCTATGATAACCACCAATTAACACATTAAGATTATGATCATGTTAAGGAGGTTATTTCACCATCATGTCATCATATAAGAAGGTTAAACATGAATACTCATCTTTATCTATTTGCATTAGAGTTAGGCCCAACAAGATAAATTATATTAATGTTACTAATAAACACTCATACCCAAACCCTAACTCAAGGAATCCGCATTGGATCATGGATGCATAAGGTGAAGCAACACCATCACATTCCATTGTATTCTCAAGTATGAACCCATACATAAATAAAGGTGTAACCATCGGGTTATAGCATACTAGGGTTTCAACAACAATAACAGAGTACTCCATGATTGTATTAGTCATTCAAGGACTACTCATACCCAATTACCATCATTTAGTTATATTAAAGCTAGGTATAACAAGCTATACCTATTTACGGTTACATATCAACACACTATGATCATCATCCCCTCTATTCATATGAGTGAATAAGTAAGACTACCTTATTAAGGCTAACCCTCCATTTATTCCATTGTCATTCAACCCATATCACCATACCACAATGCCACCCAGAACTATTAGATGTTTAAAAGGTAAGACCATTGGTTGTTTACATAAGTAAACACATTGGATAAATCATCTATGAAGTCCTTGATTTGTGCTCTATAAAGATTCACCATCTAACCCTAGACATCCCTTGATTAACAACACTAAAAGCTCCACTGAGAGTAGGGTGAAACCCACAATCGATTGTTCATTTAAAACAAGCCATCCATTGTCAACAAGTCAGATCCTTAAGTTGATCATATAAAGGAAACCATCTAAATCACATTATTAGGACCAACATATTACATTATCCATCATTCCACTTTATTGGAGGAATAAACATTATATTTTGACCATTGGTTCAAGTTCATATATTAAAACGATCAATTACAGTATAAGTCCGACCATTGCATCAAGTTACCCAAGAAACCATTGGTCTAAGGCTTAATTGATGACACAACTATATAATTAACTCACCATAGGTTTTGGAGACCCGATTCACCATCATTAGTGACCATTAAGTCACCATAGGTTTTTAGATCAGCACTATATTTGTTAATCAACATCAAATATCAAACTAATATCACCATTGATTGATAACATCATTAGGGTACTTAGTTGTTAATCGCTAGGCTTCTAATTAGGACAAAACATGCCCTAAGGGGGTGAACGTCAGTTGACAGTCTTGGTTACCATCATCCATTGTCATGAAGACAACACCATAGGGTTGTTGCAATGGTACCATCATCGGGTCATGGGTATATAGAAGATCAGCTTAAAACCCTAAAATTGACCATTGGTTGATAGGTACTTAGCACCATAGGTTGTCAAACCAACACGGTCCAAGTCATATTATACCTTAGGAATAATGTACAAATGATCATAGGTTCATCCATAACTGAAATCAGAATAGGGAACATTATAAAAATCAAAATCCAAGTCAAGCATAGCTTTTTAGTGCATGGATCATCATTTTCAAGCAAGAACATGATCTAGAAAGCTTATGGTAAGAAATAAACGTGGAGAAAGTTATGAAACTTGCCTCTAATGAGAATATGAAACCCCACACAGAAGAAATCTCGAGCAGGTAGGGTAGAAAATCCAAGCATAAGCTATGAACTCGTCCATCTAGCACCTTTCTTCATCAAATGAGAAAACCCCAGCATAACGAGCAAGAAATGTAGGGTTTTAGAGCTTTAGAGAAAATTCTACCATAGAACAGCAAGGTTCCGACCTGTAGGAAGGTATAAGGAAGGAGAAGAGCAAGAGAAATAGAGAAGGAAGGAATAAAATAACTTCCCTTGGTCAAAATCCCTAGAAGATGACCTCAGAAACCCTAGGTAGGGCTAAATGGAGCTCTAGGAGACCTTCTTCTCCAAAAAGAAGTTGTCTTCTACCTTAGAGCACTTAATTCCGTAGAAAAACAGAGTGGAGTTGTTGCTCCAGGTTAGAGGAAAGAGAAAGCAAGCAAAGTTTCATACTTGGGCAAGAAAGAGGTAAATATAGCCCATGGATAAGGATGGGAGCAAGCATGAGGTGTAAAAGTAGCTTCCCCATGTATCTATGGCCTTAAACTATTAATAATATACAAGTGCACACACAAGAAGCTCCCCCACCATCCTTATATACCTTCTTAGCTTTACTTTGTCGAATTTCCAAGCCAATCACATAATTCATTAGTTGATAGCTACTAAAGGCAGCTTATCCGTGAAGGGGTAAACCCTAAAATACCCTTGGAGAAAACACCTTCAAACCAAGGTTTAAATAGGCTCCTCGTGGCTGAAAAAGCTCAATAATGATGATAGAATAGCCAAGGAACATAATGCAAGTTATAAATTGTAAAGAAAACCTCTCAATTGGGTAAATTATAGAAAAGTCCAAAATGTGCATAAAATTGCATAACTTGCTCAAACAGTGTCCAAATTTGAAACTTAAGCTTGTATTATGATTTAAAATGCATATCACAAGGTTATATTAGGGTTATAAGAATTCAATTATGATAATTAATATCATTCAACTCATTAAGAAAGTTTAGGGGCCTTACAACTATAAACCCCTAACAGGGATTTTGCCCCCAAAATCCAAGGTAAACAAAGATGGGTACTTCCTTTGCACCTCATTATATTACCTTCACATGGTTAATTGCAAATCTTGGTGATGTCACATCATTCATACATATCTCATCTTGGGTCAACACAAAAACCCCCACCTAAGAAGACATTCTCAATATGGAATGTAGAAACTTGTTGTGTCATCTGTACAACTCTAGTAGTAATGTTCAACTTTAAATTCTAGCTATCATCCTAAAATTATATCTATTGTATCAACACATTACTCAAAAGTCATACTTGATAGCTTTTTACCAATCATGCCATGTGTCCCATACCATCCTTGAAGCATAAAAAAAGGCAATGTATCCATCCTTTTTTTATAGACTGACACTAGAACTTGTGTCAGTTCTTTTTTAGCATCAAAAGAAATGTTGACGCTGGCAGCTGTCATTCCATACAAGGAAACATCATTCCTAGTCAACCTTGTTAGGGGTGAAACAACAACATTATCTTCACCTTACTAGGATTTACACAACCTACTTAGAAGACATATCATGATCCCATAAAGAAATTTAATCAACCCCATCTCACTCTTATTCAACTTGTTCTCATAGCTATTGCTTCTTCGGCAACCCTAAGGTTTTTGAATAAATATTGATCATATTTTTTACCATATTTGAAATACTTTGACACATCATCATTTAAAGCTTGATATAACTTGTATGACATGACTAGAACACTCTGTTCCTCCTATTCATAAATTCTATTTGTACATTGGTTAGTCTAAAGGACATAACCATAAACTCATCATGGTCATGTGAATTATGTCATCCAATCTAAATCGTATGCATTGATATTTGATCATAGGTATATATTAAAGGAACACAGTATCACATATCTATTGATCAACAAACCATCTATCCTTGATAGTGGTCTTGTCCAGCTATCACTTAACCATACACAACATTATAGAATCACTTTTTTTTCCAAACAATATTTAGAGGGTCATCATCAACTCTATCTCTCCCTCTCTTTAAGGGGGAGGAATACTTGATATGTTCATTTAGTAAACATCTCCAACCTTCACATACTTCCCATACTGTTGATACATCTTGGATACTAGGATTCATTACCTTGGTATCCACCTCATGTGCTATAAGGAACTCACATCTTTATATCATCTACGTTTACCAAATAAAAATATCAAGACATATAAGAGGAGTCTTCCTAATTATTGGAAGACTCAAAGAAAACTCATCACAAACTTTATGATCTTGGAACCATAGTCCAAGCAACCTTATGCTATAATAAGCTATCCACCCTCATGTTTACAATGAATCCACACATACCAAGTGGCAATGATCCACTTGAAAGTTGTTCCCCAGAAAGGAAAGACACAATGGGAAACATACTTCCTACATCATAGCAGCATTGTTCAGGGGTCACTAGCAAAAAGGTAACCAATTCTATTTTCATTATGTATCATTTTACCTTTTTCATTTTTCATTCCTTGCCATTAGCATAGGAATCATCATGATTAACATATCTCATTACTCCTTCCTTGATGACTATTTATCACACTTGAGTATGTTCCCTTATTTTATTATATTTTTCAACCACTTATCAACAGGTAAATGCTCATACTCCACATTTGCTTCATTAATCTGGGATCATCTCCCTTAATTTCTTTCACATGCCATGCTGATTTTTCATTAACACTTTCTTACAAACATAGGTTGGTCTGAGATTAACTCAGGTTCCACATTATTTCTTTGGCATTGTTCCCATTCATCTTCTCATTTTGTACTTGTTATAGGAGTTCTCTCTATCTTATGTGGATTTCATACCTTGATTCACTTTATAAGCATAGACTTATTTGTCTTTTACTTTATTATCTTCTTGAATCACATCTTCAAGAACTCCTCTTTTCCTTATTTATATTCAGATTTAGATTTCATGGTGTTGTATCTCTCTCCTATATTTACCAAACATTTGAGTTTTGATAGATAATGATGTAATTCTCATATTCTTTAAGGTAGGATTGAGATATTCCCATCATGATTTATTATTCATTATGCTCTTTAGATTATCTCAAAATGACTACTTGATCTGAATAATTAGAAAGATAACAATCTAAGAGTTCCATACTTACCTTTCTTCAATAATTGAATACCTGGCTAGGGCATACAAACTCTGAGATTAGGTAGTATGCACCATATTTTTGTGTCACGTTCCTAACTTAGACATCATCCTAGTCTTAAGTCCTAGTGTCCTTATAGACTCAGTGAACCTAAAGCTCTGATACCAACTTGTGAGAACCCGTTACACTAAATGAGATTACTTAAAGCATAAAACACTATCAATCACTAATTAATCACATACCCAAAATATGGGTAAATTAAAACCGATTTCAACATCAGCACATGTTCAAAAACATTTGCATAAGAGCCCAATATCTTTTTTGTATCCATACTATGCCAAAAATTTGATACAAATTGCTCTATCATCTTAGCCACAATATATATATACAGGAGAACAATATTCATATATGTCACACAAACAAGCATTAATATGCTAACAAAAGTTTGATTTGTTTGAAACACCATATACAAACTTTTCATGCTCAGACCTGAGTGTACATGGACGACTCTAGGACACACTAGACATCTAATCAACTTGATCAAAAATTCATTACTATAGCTCCTCTTTGCTGCCACATGTTTGTTTTTGTCACTTCCGATTACCTAAAAAAATGTGGCGAACCACAAGGGTGAGACTCATGTCCCAGCAAGAGATATAACCTCCAACAATATTTATTGATTAAAATATTTTTAAGTAATTAAACAGTTAAGCAGTTTAATCAGATATAACAAATAAGCTCAACAATACTGATGATTAACAAAACGCATAAGGGAGAAGATAATAACTATCATCATTAGCCAGACTATCATCCTTTATCTTGTTGACAATATAACCAATTTAGTAGCATATGCATATCTAGCATCATGAGCAAGTCTAGTAACATAGAATCTCTATCATTATGAATAAGTCTAGCACATAAGCATAGCTAACAACATGAGTATGTCTAATTGGTTGAAAATATCAAAATCAAAAGAAGAGCTAACAACATAAGAACAACTATCTAGATAAGGTTGATTAGCATTATATGCATCTTTAGTTACAAAGGCATGGCTAGCAGTATTAAACATAGCTAGCAGCAACATCTTAACTATCAGTGTCAGTATATTTAACAACATAAGCATGTTTACAACATGATCATAACTACAACATAAGCATATCTATTAACTCTTATTGTACTATACATGGTCTCAGTGAAAAGAAAGAAAACAAGGGTTATCATCCAATATGAAGAGTTGTGTATAACCCTAAACAGATATGCTACACGACTGTCTTACATCTTTTATTATGCCCTGAGGAAATTGAGGATACCACTCAAAATCCAACTGACCACTACTAAGTTGAAATCAGTGCCATACAAGATCTAGGAAGAGCCAAACTCCTAAGATCTTCTCTGCCCCCGGTCAGTACGGGTCCGCCACAGTGACACATAAGGTCAAGCTACTAACAGCCTAGTCCATACTTGGTACAGGTCACGACACTAGTGAAAGGAGGTGGGTACACATACCCTACCATATGAGGTACAACTGCAGTTGTCCTCCAATCTTGTCACATATATAATCACTGAGACACGACCACAACCATTCTCAATCACATCATATATATGAGGCATGACCATAGCCAACCTCTACAACCTACATTGTGGATGGCAAGGATATATCCTCAATTTGCCACTCCCACATACTCAATAATATGCACTCTGAGTTTCCCTTAGGAATACTTGTTTCACCGTATGGCAAGTCCTGACACTCAGATGGATCTATGGCACAGGGCACTACATGATTAGAGTTGCACTTGATTAGTTATGCCAATTGGGTGAATTAAGGCTGCATCAAACAAGTGCAAATACAGACCCTAATTTACTTCTAGCAAGAATATAAATATCACAACTTTGAAAAGATATAAAATGTGTGAAATATAATTTCTCATATTATCATCACATGGTACTATTCACTTGACATTCATGAGACCACACTAGTCATCATACTATCACATGATATAAATCCTTTTCACAATATCACAGGGTATCAACCCTTATCAAAATAAGAGGATTACACCTCATTTAGGGATCAACCATGCCCAATGGTCATTAAGACTGTGGAAACACATCCCATTATCACACAGATAACGAGGTGTTACGCGAAAACGTGCGGAAATCACCATAACCACAGATTATGAAAACACGGGTTAATTAAAACCGATTTCGGGAAACTGATAAACTATGAAACTATTACTTTCCAGTCCTCATCCTGCAAAGAAACATGTCATATATATATACATACACGAGATCTGATACGTATCTACAGCTTACAGAAACAGATGTTCATCCATCACATGAGTTCACCACCTGTTCATATACATAAAGGTCCACATCCGGCCAACATCAGGATATACAAACATGATCGATCGTTCATCGTGAAACAATGTCAAAACACTGCCAAGGACCTGAGAGTACAGGGATGACTCTAGACTCTACTACAAAACATCAAAACAGTAGCATATCCCTTGCTTGCCTTCTACTGCTCGTCAAGCTGCTCTTCCACAACACCACGACCACGACCACGTCTACCTCGACCACCTAAAAAGGGGTGTAAACCAGCGGGGTGAGACAATTGAACAATTGTCCCAGCGGGAAACATAACTCCCCACCGCAACTACAGAACCTAATCAAGATAAACTACAACAACTTATAACTGGAAACAGGTGTAATCAAGAGCAGTCTATATAAAGCAAAGCTTATTCTTACCGACAAGCTTACCAGCTGTACAAAAGCATATAACCACATATCTCTCATGACTGACAAGATAAGATATATCACTATGTAACATGATTATCAGAATAAGAGATATTGCCACATAACCTGATTATCAAGGTCATACATATTGTCACATACCTGATGAATATAAGAGTAACTGCAAGATGTAACAGAAATATTACACAAATAAGGCCTCAACCAATGTTTCATGTTTATCTTAAGCAGCAAATACTAAACGACTGTATTACGTATTATTATGCCCCTGAGGATTTGAATTGTACCATTCAAATCCAACCTCTGGATGCAAACCCTAATCCAGTGCCATACAAGGTCAATGGAAGAGACGGACTCCACGACCTCCCACCTTGTGGTCAGTACATGAGTACAACACAAGTAGGACCGTAGTCACATGCTGAAGTGGTCTTAGCCACAGGGTTTGCTCCATAGGCTACCCTCACTCTAGCCCGCCTTGGTATAGGTCTCGGCGCTAGTAAAACTGAGCCACGTGCTTGTTCACCGTGCTCTGAGCCATGAACGCATTCATGCTCATCATATCACATATCCTGAGCCATGGGCCTGTTCACCATGCTCTTTATACATATCTGAGTCTGTAACCGAAGTTACACTCTAACCTCCTTAATTTCAGGCTAGGAGCAACCTACACATATTCAACAATATGCGCTTCCAGGTTAACCCATAGGAGAACCCGTTTCACCATCACCAAGTCCTGACGATGATGGATCTATGACCAGGGCAAACTACATGATATATTTCACTGTGATTAATTAGTATCTTTTAGATGGATTGTAAGATTCAACCAAGTTGTATAACATGCAAGATATAACAGAAAGTAAATAACATTACATTATTATGGAAACACATCAACATGATCCATCTCAAGGATCCACGTCATATGTTACTACTTGGCCTCTTGCCAACCATCCAGATCCATCTCAAGGAGCATCACGTATCATGGGATCTCAATCCCTCATCATGTACTATCATTGCCTCTTCAAGGCTCATATCAACATCATGGGACAAATACATCATTTATATAACCTCATAGGATAATTATCAAAGTGATGTTACTCATCACATATGTCTCATAGCCTTTTCATGGCTAATCATCACCTGCATGGTTAGGGTACACAATAATCATAGTTCCAACACAAGGGATATGCTCACTGTCACGAAATACTATTCAAGATACTCCACTTATCATACTTACATTATGTGGTGATCAAGTGTATTAAGCACATCATTAACAAACCATATCTATACTTATCCTCATCTCAGAGTTATACGAATAAACAAGATGCTCACATCAAATAAGATGTCATGTTGAGAATATAGAGCCAACACTATTATTACCAATGTCATTACTGTCACCATCCACTATCGTCGTTATTATCTTTATCATTAAGCAAACATTAATGTAACTACCAATTAACATTATTGCTATCATTAGCACTATTAACATTATTGTTATGTCATTAAGCAAGCTATTTGTGTAACTGTCACTTAGCATCATCATTACCGACATTAACATCGTTATTGTTATCACTACTAGAAAGGCATCATTATCGTTATTTGTGTATAACCAACACTTCCATGGTACAAGGAACCATCCCTCACTACAACTCATCATAACCCTCACTAAAACCCATTATAACCCTCACCTAATCATCCCACAACAACGGCTGGAGGGGAGAAGAGCAGCAACGCTTCGTTGCTACCCAGCACTCAACACGACGCAACGTTACGAGGATGTCGCGCGTCAGGGGTGTCGGGCATCCGTGCCTATCGGGCAACGCCCGTCACACCTCTGTCACGACGCCCGTCACAAGCCAAAAGCAACGCCCGATACTCAAGGGATATCGTCTAGCTCACAACCCCTCAACAACCAGGAGAGAGAGAAGGAAAGAGAGAAGGACTCCCACAAAATGTGCAACAACAGCCCAAGGTCTAACGGCCAACACATACCAAAGAAAAAGGGGTGTGACGCCCGTCACAACCCAACCCTGTCAGCCGTCACACAACTAGATGTATCGCCCGATACAAACCCTATATGCCCAACACAACTATAACGGCCAACACACTCATACTAGCCTATCGTTCAACCCAAACCAGCTGACCATACCTGATCCTATCGTCCATCACAAGAACATAGAGTATCGTTTAACACAAGAAAGTCATCATGCCGTCCAACAAGAGAGTCCATATCGTCCAACATAGCCATATCGGCCAGCACTCACACTAACTCATCCTATCGCCCATCACAAGGGCAGGGGTATCGTCCAACTCAAGGGTACCTCATCATGTCATCCATCATAAGGGTACCATGTCGTCCATCACAAGACAAAGGTGGGTATCATCCAACACACCAAACAAGGAAGGGGTATCGCTCAACCTAAGTCATCTTCAACCTCCAACTCAAGGGAGCACAAACCCTAGATCACCAGGTATACTAGATCATAAGGAAACCCTAAACCCTAAGGAGGATCGGCCACCAAAAGTACGTAAGAAAAGGTACAAAAGAAGGGAACTAAGCTAAGCTACTAACATAAGAACAAGATTATAGCAAGAGGTAAAGGAGTTAGGGTTAGAAATTATGCAACCCGCCTTAAGCTCCAAGCTCCAAGGGAGAAGAAGCACTCCAAGGTCCAAGGGTTGTCGTTCACCAAAGATGCTCCAAGAGAGGGTATCAGCCACCACTGTAACTTCAAGGAAGTGTATCGACCAACATGAGCAAGAGAGGGAGGAGTGTCGTGCACTCAAGGTGGAGGAGAGACCAAAAGAGCAAAGGAAGCTAAGGCAAGGGAAAGAGCTACCTATATAGAAAGAAGGGGAGGAGAAACCAAGGTAGATCCATGCTAAGTGTCGTCCACCCAAGGGACACTTGTCCTAGGGTTCAAGCCAGCACTCTAGCAAGCCAAGAGACACTTGTCCAAGATATGCACCAAGTGTCCACCAACCAAGACCAAGCAACATGGGCGACACATGCATCAGCTCTGTTGGGCGACACACCAAGGCTCCTGGGTGACACACCACCATGTTGGGCGACACAAGCTACTCTAGGTCGACACAAACAAGTCTTGGCCGACACAAGGCTCAAGCAAGCCCAAACAAGGAACCTCAAGGCCCAAACAAGCTCAACTCAGGCCCAGAGAACTCAGACAACAAGCCCAAGCCTTCCTCTCAACCCTAGAGGAAGCAAAGAGAGAGGGAAACACCTCACAAGATGGCAAACTTGCACACGAAACCCTAAACTTGGGTTATTTGCAAGTAGCCCCTCCAACTCTCAACAAAGCACTACAAAACCCTAATCACCACTCAGAGGTGATTAGCAAGCACCAAAGCACCAAGATCAAGCAAAACAAACAGGGTAAACCCTAAACAAAGGTCAGGGTCCTTACAAGCTAACCTCCTTTAAGGGATTTCGTCCTTGAAATCCGAAGAGAAAAGAGAGGGGTACTTCCTCCTCATCTCTTCCTCAAGCTCCTACGTGGCTTCCTCAATGCCACGACGCTGCCAAAGAACTTTCACAAGAACCAAATCCTTCCTCTTCAGCTTCTTGATCCTTCTGTCAAGGATCGTCACAGGACCTTCCTCGTAGGTCACGTCTGCATCAAGCTCAACCTCAACTGGCTGTATCACGGTACCTGAATCTGGATGACTTTTCTTCAGCATACTGACATGAAACACTGGATGTAATCTGTACAATTCTGGAGGCAACTCTAACTCATAAGCTACCTTTCCAACACGTGCTCTAACTGAGTAAGGCCCCATATACCTGGGAGCTAACTTACCCTTCCGACCAAACCTTAGCACACCTTTCCATGGCGAGACTTTGAGATACACTTTGTATCCTACCTGGAACTCCAAAGGTCGTCGGCGATTGTCTGCATAAGACTTCTGCCTGTCTTGTGCCACTTTCAACTATTACAGTATCACTTTCATCTTATCTGATGTCTGCTGTACTAACTCAGGACCCAAAAGTTAATACTCATCAGACTCATACCAACACAAGGGAGATCTACACTTCCTTCCATACAAAGCTTCATAAGGAGCCATGTCAATGCTCCGCTGATAATTGTTGTTGTAGGAAAACTCTATCAAACTCATATGTACATCCCAGTTGCCTAGAAACTGCAAAACACAAGCTCGAAGGAGGTCTTCCAAAATCTGAATAGTCCTCTCAGACTGTCCATCTGTCTGCGGGTGAAAAGCTGTACTGAACCTCAACTACGTTCCCAATGCTCTGTGCAACTGTTCCCAAAAACGACTCGTAAAATGAGGACCTCTGTCAGAAACTATCGTTACTGGCACACCGTGAAAACGTACTATCTCATCCACATATACTCGAGCAAGTTTCTCAGCTGTATACGTCGTCTTCACTGGTAGAAAATGGGCAGACTTAGTCAATCTGTCCACTATCACCCAAATGGAATCATGATTCCTAGTTGTCCGGGGTAGACCAACTACGAAATCCATGGTTATATGATCCCATTTCCACTGCGGTATCAACAAAGGTTGCAATGTACCTGCCGTCTTCTGATGTTCAACCTTTACTTGCTAACAAACCGCACATCTCGCCACGAACTCGGCTACATCTCTTTTCAAACCGGGCCACCAATACAAGTCCTTTAGACTATGGCACATCTTGGTGACACCTGGATGCATAGCATACATCGACACATGTGCTTCCTCAAGCACCAACTTCCTCAGATCATCAGAATCTGGAACCACCATCCTATCACGACAGCAAACTAGTCCATCCTCGGACTCATGAAACCCATCACACTTGTCGCTGCCGAACTCTGATCTGATCAACTGTACCACATCATCTGTCTGTTGTGCATCCTTGATCTGCTGTCTCAATGTAGGCTTAACTTGCATCTGCGCGAAAAGACCAGACAACAAAGAAACTTCCATCTGCACATTCATCTGTCGAAGAGAAACAAACATATCTCGCTTATGGCATACCAGAGAACTCAACTGTGCCTTCTTTGAAGAAAGAGAAGAAGACTTTCTGCTAAGCGCATCAGCTACCACATTCGCCTTACCAGGATGATACTCGATCATGCAGTCATAATCATTGATCAACTCCATCCATTGACGTTGTCGCATTTTCAACTCTTTCTGCGTAAAAATGTACTTTAGATTCTTATGATCTGTAAAAATCTGACATACTTCCCCATACAGATAGTGTCTCCAAATCTTTAGCGCATGAACCACTGCTGCCAACTCCAAATCATGAGTCGGATAGTTCTCCTCATGCTTCTTGAGCTGTCGCGAGGCAAAAGAAACTACATGATCTTCCTGCATCAACACGCAACCTAAACCTTTCTTGGAAGCATCACAGAAAACAACATAGCCTTTCCCAGGCTCTAACAAAATAAACACTGGAGCACTGGTCAACTTCTCCTTCAAACTCTAGAAAGCTTGCTGACATCGATCATCCCAAACAAAAGGTACATCCTTCATGGTCAACTTCATCATCGGCAACGCGATCACACTGAAGTCTTTGATAAACCTCCGGTAGTATCCTGCCAAACCAAGGAAACTACGAACTTCTATCGGCGTCTTCGGATGTTCCCAATCCGCAATGGATTCCACCTTCTTCGGATCTACTTTGACTCCTTCAGCAGATATCACATGACCCAATAAAGTCACTTCATCCAACCAGAACTCACACTTACTGAACTTGGCATACAACTGATGTTGACGAAGAAGAGTCAATGCTCGTCGAAGATGTTGTTCATGCTCTAGCCTGTCCCGACTATAGATCAAAATGTCATCTATAAAGACTACAACAAACTGATCTAAGAACGGACGGAACACTATGTTCATCAGGTCCATGAAAGCTACAGGTGAATTGGTTAACCCAAACGACATAACCACGAACTCGAAATGACCATACCTCATCCTGAAAGCTGACTTTGGTATGTCATCCGCCTTTATCCTCAACTGATGATATCCAGACCGTAGATCTATCTTTGAAAACACTGTAGCACCACACAATTGGTTGAACAGATCATCTATCCTAGGCAACGGGTACTTATTCTTGATCGTGACCTTGTTCAACTGCCAGTAATCTATACACAACCGCATCGAACCATCCTTCTTCTTAACGAACAACATGGGAGGACCCCACGTCGATGTACTCAGTCGGATAAAACCTTTCTCCAACAACTCTTACAACTGATTCTTCAACTCTGCCATCTCTGCTGGAGCCATCCTATATGGTGACTGTGCAACAGGATGTGTTCCAGGAACTAGATTGATCTCAAAATCAATCTCTCGGGGTGGAGGAACACCAGGAAACTCCTCAGGAAACACGTCTGCAAACTCTCGAACAACTGACACCTCCTCAAGACTAGGACCTTTCGCCTTGGTAACCACAACGGTATCCACTACGTGAGCTAAGAACGCCTCACATCCTTATCGTAACAACTTATCTACCACCATAACTGATACCAAACACGTCGGAAGAATCTTCCTATCTCCCTGGAAGGTCCACCTCTCTCCAGCAACATCAAATACTGCCTGCTTGGAACCACAGTCCAAAACAACCTTATACCTCTCCAAGGTATCCATCCCAAGGATAACATCGAAACCATGCATATCAAGTGGTATAAGATCCACTTGGATACGGTGTCCCAAGAAAGACAAAACACAAGATGGACACTCTTCTCGAAGCAAAGAGGAACCATCAAGAGGGGTTTCTAACAACAAGCTATCCTTCTTACAACTAATAGATAAATGACAGTTTTCAAGCATACTATAGGCGATAAAAGAGTGTGTAGCACCCGAGTCAACCAGAACAGATATAAAGCAAGAAGAAGACATATCAGAATGAAATAACTCCATCTAACCTGTCACCACTCGCGGGTTGACTATCGCCTCCGACTGACTCATGGCATAGAATTGAGCCGTTGCTTGTTGTCCACAACCTCTGCTTCCTTGAGCAGAAGATCCAGCTTGAAATGCTTGACCGCGTCCTCGACCTCTGCTACCACTGGCCTGCGGTCTCTCTGACCTCTGAAAACTCTGTCTTGGCTGTTGTGTCACTTCGACATCTCTATTCGGGAAATTAAGCCTGAAATGCGCGACTTGTCCACAAAGATGACATGACTTGTCCTCAAACCGTGGCCTAGATGACCTTGTCACTGCCACAGAAGCTGAACTGTGTGCCTTAGATGGCAAAGAAACATAACCTTTCCCCTTACTTGGAGACCACTGAGATGGTACACCAGCACTTCTCATCGCTGACGGTGCTGAAAACCTAGGCTTCTTAAAGCCACCAAAACTTCATCCTTGAAACTGAGCAGGTATTTTGAGAGACATAGAATCTCTTTTCTCCCGTACTGTCCTCTCGATCCTTCGAACAGTTTCCACGAACTTAGCAAACTGTTCTCGGTTCTCCAACACAGACACCGGGGTTTTCAACTCAGCACTCAAATCCTTCTTGAATCGTTTGATCCGTTCCTCATATGTTGCCGCCATGTGAGGACAAAACCTCAATAGATCCATAAACTTGGCTTCATACTCGGTGATGTTCATCGTTCCTTGTCTTAGGTTCTCAAACTGCCTCACCTTCTCATCCAGATACGTCTTCGAAAAGTATCTGGTGATGAACTCACGTCGGAACACTTCCCAACATATCACCTCACCAGGCCGCTTCTCTTCCTCGATGGTCCACCAGTGACCAGCACTACCTTTCTGAAGGTAGACAACATGCTTTACCTTGTCCGCTTCGGGGATGTCAAGGATCCGGAAAGCCTTCTCGAGACTTGTCAGCCACATATCTGCATCCGCTGGATCAGCCGTTCCAGCATACTCTGAAGCTCCAACTCGGTGAAGCCGCTCGAAGGTCTTCCCAATACCCGATGCTTCTCCATGGGGAACCTTTGCTCGTGGAGGAGGCACTGGTAATCACTCTACCATGAGATTCATCGTAGCCATTAACTGCTCCATAAGCTGTTGGTAAGCATGATGTTTAAGTATGGCTGGGTTAAATTGGGGAACCTCAAGCACCCGATCCTCATGTGCCTGTCCATCTGCTCCATCAACCGATGCAGCATCACTATACTCAGCAGAGTGTTCTTCATGGTTTCCAGACATCTTGACTTATCTTCCGTTGAGGGCAGAAGATATTGTAAGAAAATCTGGAAAACTCATAAGAATAGACTCAACCTAGTCCTAGATCCCTATAGACTCAGCGAACCTAAAGCTCTGATACCAAAACTTGTGGCAACACATCCCATTATCACACAGATAATGAGGTGTTACGAGAAAACGTGTGGAAATCACCAGAACCACAGATTATGAAAACACGGGTTAATTAAAACCGATTTCGGGAAACTGATAAACTGTGAAACTATTACTTTCCAGTCCTCATCCTGCATAGAAACATGTCATATATATACATACACGAGATCTGATACGTATCTACAGCTTACAGAAACAGATGTTCATCCATCACATGAGTTCACCACCTGTTCATATACATAAAGGTCCACATCCGGCCAACATCAGGATATACAAACATGATCGATCGTTCATCGTGAAACAACGTCAAAACACTGCCAAGGACCTGAGAGTACATGGATGACTCTAGACTCTACTACAAAACATCAAAACAGTAGCATATCCCTCGCTTGCCTTCTACTGCTCGTCAAGCTGCTCTTCTGCAACACCATGACCACGACCACGTCTACCTCGACCACCTAAAAAGGGGTGTAAACCAGCGGGGTGAGACAATTGAACAATTGTCCCAGCGGGAAACATAACTCCCCACCGCAACTACAGAACCTCATCAAGATAAACTACAACAACAGATAACTAGAAACAGGTGTAATCAAGAGCAGTCTATATAAAGCAAAGCTTATTCTTACCGACAAGCTTACCAGCTGTACAAAAGCATATAACCACATATCTCTCATGACTGACAAGATAAGATATATCACTATGTAACATGATTATCAGAATAAGAGATATTGCCACATAACCTGATTATCAAGGTCAGACATATTGTCACATACCTGATGAATATAAGAGTAACTGCAAGATGTAACAGAAATATTACACAAACAAGGCCTCAACCAATGTTTCGTGTTTATCTTAAGCAGCAAATACTAAACGACTGTATTACATATTATTATGCCCTGAGGATTTGAATCGTACCATTCAAATCCAACCTCTGGCTGCGAAGCCTAATCCAGTGCCATACAAGGTCAATGGAAGAGCCGGACTCCACGACCTCCCACCTCGTGGTCATTACACGAGTACAACACAAGCAGGACCATAGTCACATGCTGAAGTGGTCTTAGCCACAGGGTCAGCTCCATAGGCTACCCTCACTCTAGCCCGCCTTGGTACAGGTCTCGGTGCTAGTAAAACTGAGCCACGGGCCTGTTCATCGTGCTCTGATCCATGAACACATTCATGCTCATCATATCACATATCCTGAGCCATGGGCCTGTTCACCATGCTCTTTATACATATCTGAGTCTGTAACCGAAGTTACACTCTTACCTCCTTAATTTCAGGCTAGGAGCAACCTACACATATTCAACAATATGCGCTTCCAGGTTAACCCGTAGGAGAACCCGTTTCACCATCACCAAGTCCTGACGATGATGGATCTATGGCCAGGGCAAACTACATGATATATTTCACTGTGATTAATTAGTATCTTTTAGATGGATTGTAAGATTCAACCAAGTTGTATAACATGCAAGATATAACAGAAAGTAAATAACATTACATTATTATGGAAACACATCAACCTGATCCATCTCAAGGATCCACGTCATATGTTACTACTTGGCCTCTTGCCAACCATTCAGATCCATCTCAAGTATCATCACGTATCATGGGATCTCAATCCCTCATCATGTACTATCATTGCCTCTTCAAGGCTCATATCAACATCATGGGACAAATACATCATTTATATAACCTCATAGGATAATTATCAAAGTGATGTTACTCATCACATATGTCTCATAGCCTTTTCATGGCTAATCATCACCTGCATGGTTAGGGTACACAATAATCATAGTTCCAACACAAGGGATATGCTCATTATCATGAAATACTATTCAAGATACTCCACTTATCATACTAACATTATTTGGTGATCCAGTGTATTAAGCACATCATTAACAAACCATATCTATACTTATCCTCATCTCAGAGTTATACGAATAAACAAGATGCTCACATCAAATAAGATGTCATGTTGAGAATACAGAGCAAACACTATTATTACCAATGTCATTACTGTCACCATCCACTATCGTCATTATTATCTTTATCATTAAGAAAACATTAATGTAACTACCAATTAACATTATTGCTATCATTAGCACTATTAACATTATTGATATGTCATTAAGAAATCTATTTGTGTAACTGTCACTTAGCATCGTCATTACTGACATTAACATCGTTATTGTTATCACTACTAGCAAGGCATCATTATCGTTATTTGTGTATAACCAACACTTCCATGGTACAAGGAACCATCCCTCACTACAACTCATCATAACCCTCACTAAAACCCATTATAACCCTTACCTAATCATCCCACAACAACGACTGGAGGGGAGAAGAGAAGCAACTCTGCGTTGCTACCCAGCACTCAAGATGACGCAACGTTATGAGGATGTCGCACGTCAGGAGTGTTGGGCATCCGTGCCTATCGGGAAACGCCCGTCACACCTCTGCTACAAAGCCCGTCAAAAGCCAAAACAAACACCCGATACTCAAGGGCTATCATCCAGCTCACAACCCCTCAACAACCAGGAGAGAGAGAAGGAAAGAGAGAAGGACTCCCACAAAATGTGCAACAACAACCCAAGGTCTAACGGCCAGCACATACCAAAGAAAAAGGGGTGTGACGCCCGTCACAACCCAACCTGTCAGCCGTCACACAACTAGATGTATCGCCCGATACCAACCCTATATGCCCAACACAACTATAACGACCAACACACTCATACTAGCCTATCATTCAACCCAAACCAGCTGACCATACCTGATCCTATCGTCCATCACAAGAACATAGAGTATCGTTTAACACAAGAAAGTCATCATGCCGTCCAACAAGAGAGTCCATATCGTCCAACATAGCCATATCGGCCAGCACTCACACTAGCTCATCCTATCGCCCATCACAAGGGCAGGGGTATCGTCCAACTCAAGGGCACCTCATCATGTCGTCCATCATAAGGGTACCATGTCGTCCATCACAAGACAAAGGTGGGTATCATCCAACACACCAAACAAGGAAGGGGTATTGCTCAACCTAAGTCATCTTCAACCTCCAACTCAAGGGAGCACAAACTCTAGATCACCAGGTATACTAGGTCACAAGGAAACCCTAAACCCTAAGGAGGATTGGCCACCAAAGGTACGTAATAAAAGGTACAAAAGCAAGGAACTAAGCTAAGCTACTAACATAAGAACAAGATTATAACAAGAGGTAAAGGAGTTAGGGTTAGAAATTATGCAACCCGCCTTAAGCTCCAAGCTCCAAGGGAGAAGAAGCACTCCAAGGTCCAAGGGTTGTCGTTCACCAAAGATGCTCCAAGAGAGGGTATCGGCCACCACTGTAACTTCAAGGAAGTGTATCGGCCAACATGAGCAAGAGAGGGAGGAGTGTCGTGCACTCAAGGTGGAGGAGAGACCAAAAGAGCAAAGGAAGCTAAGGCAAGGGAAAGAGCTACCTATATAGAAAGAAGGGGAGGAGAAACCAAGGTAGATCCATGCTAAGTGTCGTCCACCCAAGGGACACCTGTCCTAGGGTTCAAGCCAACACTCTAGAAAGCCAAGAGACACTTGTCCAAGATATGCACCAAGTGTCCACCAACCAAGACCAAGCAACATGGGCGACACATGCATCAGCTTTGCTGGGCGACACACCAAGGCTCCTGGGCGACACACCACCATGTTGGGCGACACAAGCTACTCTAGGTCGACACAAACAAGTCTTGGCCGACACAAGGCTCAAGCAAGCCCAAACAAGGCACCTCAAGGCCCAAACAAGCTCAACTCAGGCCCAGAGAACTCAGACAACTAGCCCAATCCTTCCTCTCAACCCTAGAGGAAGCAAAGAGAGAGGGAAAAACCTCACAAGATGGCAAAATTGCACACGAAACCCTAAACTTGGGTTATTTGCAAGTAGCCCCTCCAACTCTCAACAAAACCCTAATCACCACTCAGAGGTGATTAGCAAGCACCAAAGCACCAAGATCAAGCAAAACAAATAGGGTAAACCCTAAACGATGGTCAGGGTCCTTACAAAGACCATCATACTATTCCCTGCAAGATCATCATTATCTTTGCATGCCTTATAACAAGGCTCGACAACATCACTTATATATAATACACCAGATCAACACAATATTGCATTAATGAGCTAGGAGATATTCATAAACAATCATAGTAGGGTTATATTAATATTAAGAACATTCCTTTATTACATTAACATGCAAGGAATCTAGATATTATTAATACTCATCATATTCATAATGCACATGTTTAACATAAGAAAGTATCAACCATGTGGCTTTGATAACCACCAATTAACACATTAAGGTTATGATCATGTTAAGGAGGTTATTTCACCATCATATCATCATATAAGAAGGTTAAACATGAATACTTATCTTTATCTATTTGCATTAGAGATAGGCTCAACAAGATAAATTATATTAATGTTACTAATAAACACTCATACCCAAACCCTAACTCAAGGAATCCCCATTGGATCATGGATGCATAAGATGAAGCATCACCATCACATTCCATAGTATTCTCAAGTATGAACCCACACATAAATCAAGGTGTAACCATCAGGTTATAGCATACTAGGGTTTCAACAACAATAACAGAGTACTCCATGATTGTATTAGTCATTCAAGGACTATTCATACCCAATTACCATCATTTAGTTATATTAAAGCTAGGTATAACAAGCTATACCTCTTTACAGTTACATATCAACATAATATGATTATCATCCCTTCTATTCATATGAGTGAATAGGTAAGAATACCTTATTAAGGGTAACCTTCCATTTGTTCCATCATCATTCAACCCATATCACCATACCACAATGTCACCCAGAACTATTGGATGTTTAAAAGGTAAGACCATTGGTTGTTCACATAAGTAAACACCTTGGATAAACCACCTATGAAGTCCTTGATTTGTGCTATATAAAGATTCACCATCTAACCCTAGACATCGCTTGATTAACAACACAAAAAGCTCCATTGAGAGTAGGGTAAAACCCACAATCGACTATTCATTTAAAACAAGCCATCCATTGTCAACAAGTAAGCTCCTTAAGTTGATCATATAAAGGAAACCATCTAAATCACATTATTAGGACCAACATATTAAATTATCCATCATTCCATTTTATTGGGTGAATAAACATTATATCTTGACCATTGGGTCAAGTTCATGTATTAAAACCATCAATTACAGTATAGGTCCGACCATTCCATCAAGTTACCCAAGAAACCATTGGTATAAGGCTTAATTGATGACAAAACTATATAACTAACTCACCATAGGTTTTGGGGACCTGATCCACCATCATTAGTGAACATTACATCACCATAGGTTGGTAGATCAACACTATATTTGTTAATCAACATCAAATATCAAACTCATATCACCATTGATTGATATCTTTATTAGGGTATTCAGTTGTTAATCAGTAGGCTTCTAATTCGGAAAAACATGACCTAAGGGGGTGAATGTCAGTTGACACCCTTGGTTACCATCATCCATTGTCATGAAGACAACACCATAGGGTTGTTGCAATGGTACCATCATCGGGTCATGGGTTTATAGAAGATCAACTTAAAACCCTAAAATTGACCATTGGTTGATAGGTGCTTAGCACCATAGGTTATCAATCCAACATGATCCAAGTCATATTATACCTTAGGAATAACATACACATGATCACATGTTCATCTATAACTGAAATCAGAACATGGAACATTATAAAAATCAAAATCCAAGTCAAGCATAGCTTTTTAGTGCATGGATCATCATTTTCAAGTAAGAACATGATCTAGAAAGCTTATGGTAAGAAATTAACGTGGAGCAAGTTATAAAACTTGCCTCTAATGAGAAGATGAAACCCCACACATAATAAATCTTGAGCAGGTAGGGTAGAAAATCCAAGCATAAGCTATGAACTCATCCATCTAGCACCTTTCTTCATCAAATGAGCAAACCCTAAGCATAAGGAGCAAGAAAGGTAGGGTTTTAGAGCTTTAGAGAAAATTCTACCATGGAACAGTAAGGTTCTGACATGGAGGAAGGTCCAAGGAAGGAGAAGATCAAGATAAATGGAGAAGGAAGGAAGAAAATAACTTTCCTTGGTCGAAATCCCTAGAAGATGACCTTGGAAACCCTAGGTAGGACTAAATGAAGCTCTAGGAGACCTTCTTCTCCAAAAAGAGGTTGTCTTCTACCTTAGAGCACTTGGTTCTGAAGAAAAATAGAGTGGAGTCGTTGCTCCTGGTTAGATGAAAGAGAAAGCAAGCAAAGTTTCTATAAGGACCCTGGCCTCCGTTTTGGGATTATCTTGTTTGGTTCGCCTAACCCTGGTGTTTAGTTGCTTGCTAATCACCTTTAGTGGTGGCTAGGGTTTGTTTGTGCTTGTTGAGTGTTGGAGGTGCTACTTGCAATTTACCCAAGTCTAGGGTTTATGGGCAAGTTTTCACCTTGAGAAGTGTTCTTCTCTCTCCTTGCTTCCTATAGTGTTGAGAGGAAGGGTTGAGCTCATTTCTTTGGGCTTTGATGAACCTTGTTATGCCTTTTTCGAGCCTTGTTTAACCTTGTTGGACCTTGTGTCGGCCATAGGTGTGTCGGCCATCGTTGTGTCGGCCATAGGTGTGTTGGGCATGGAGATGGGGTGTATCGACCATGGACCTCTCTGACCCTTTGACCTCATTTGTGTCACCACTAGTGGACACTTGGTGCATGATTCTTGCATGTGGCAATGGCCTTGGACATGTGTATAAGGCGAGATAAGGAGGTGGCATTGCCCATGGACAAGTGTCCCTAGGTGGGTGACACCTTGCCTTGTCTTACCTTGGTTTCTCCTCCACCCTCTCCTATATATGTACCTTCTTTCTCTTGCTAAGGATCTCTTTAGTTCCTTGGTTTCTCTCTTCCTTGGTGGACGACACTCCTCCTTTGCAAAGCTTGGTGGCTGATCCTTCTCCTTGGAGTCTTCTTCTTCCTCTAGTGGTGGCTGAACCCTAGAGTTCTTTGTTCTCCTTCTTGTGGTGGTGCTTGAGCTTGGAAGCTTGGTTCTAGGAGCTTGGAGCTTGCTTAAGGCGGGTTACATAACTGCTAACCCTAACCATACTACCTTCTTCTACATTCTTGTCTGTTTTCATATGATCATAATCGACCATGTATGTTCTAAGATAAGTTTCTTGCTTAGTTGCACCTTTAGCCTTAGTGATCTTGTTGTTATGGTTGAGGTTTTGTACCTTTGTACCCTTGTTGGCTGAACCATAGTTGAGGTTTCTTTGGTAGCAACACTCCTTTCTCTCTTTGGTGTAGAGAAGTGAGTTTGAGCTCTAGTAATGTGGGCAATACCCCTCTCTCATTTAAGTTGAGAGGTGAGCTTATATTCTAGTTGCTTGGACAATACCCTCCTCTCACCATGGATTTGAGAGGTGAGCTTTTGATGACCTAGGTTGAGGTTGGATCCTTGTGGTTTCCCAATTTGTGAAAGAGGTTGTGCAACACCCCTCTCTCTTAGTTGTTGAGAGGTGAGCCGACCTTCTTGATCAATTAGGGTTTTGTGCCCTTGTGCTTGAGGTTGAAGACGACCTTATTGGGTTGTGTCTTACACGATATGGCTTTGGGGTTAGTGATGCCCGATAACTTTCTTGTCTTGGGTTGTACCTTTGGCCGATACCCTTGTGTGCTTGGGCATTATGGGTTGTTGAGTGCCCTGCCCGATACACCCTTGTGAGATAGTTTTTCCTTAGTGCTCGATATCCCTTATCCACCCTAGAGTTAGGGTTTGGGCGAGATGGTTGCTAAACCCCTGGATGGGCATCTTGGTCGAGATGAAGCCTCAACCCGAAGCTTGGGCGTTAGTGCTGCTCTAGGCGACATGAGTTGTCTACCCTTAATGCACAATATGTTCTTGAGGTGTGACCCTTGGTAGATAAGCTTGCTTGGGTGATCCTTGTATCCCTAGATGATATGCCTAAGTGGAAACTTAGCTGGTGCCCGTCATGGTCCCTTGGACGATACCCTTGGTGGAGTTGTTGGGTGGGCGATACACCCTTGATGAGATGTTGCCTGATACCCTCCTTAGGGTTAAGTCTTGGATGACACACCATGTAGAGAAGGTGCTCGATGCACTCCCTTGTCTTTAGGTGGCCTTGGCCATTATCCTTGAAGGCCTCTTAGACGATATGAAGAGGTTGGACGTTGGGGTGCCTTGGGCGATACCCTTTGGTCGATATGGTCTTTGTTGATGGTTAGCCGATAGTGGAACCTAACCCTAGTTTGGTGCACGATAGGTCTTAGGCCAATAACATTTGTTGATGCATGATACACTCTGCCCGACACCATGAGTTGGTGAGTCCGTGTTGCACGATAGTTGGTGTTGAGGTTGGTCGTTTAATGGTGAGTTGCTTTAGGGTTGGAACCCTAGCTGGTACACCCCTTTGGTGAGGGTTGGCGCTGCTCGCCATACCTGTAGTGAGGGTTGCAAGGATTTTTGGTGAGGGTTCTGATAACCCAGAATGTATATAGTTGATGGTTCACTTTTAATAATGATAACAGAAGTGATATGATGTAATCACCTTGCATCCTGCAAATATGATGATGAGATATAATGATAAGGTTGTGAACCAGGAAGCTTGGAAGCTTATGATGTTGCTTCACATGTTGATATAACACATGCATATGATCACAAGTATTTTGCATAACATATGCCCATGACTAATAATAATACTATGAATAATAAAGCTTGTGTGATATACTCACGGATTCTTCTTTATACTTGATAGCATGATCATTCTGTTAATCTATGATGGTTTCAGTAATCACTGTGAATGTGTATACTAACCATGCAGGTATTTCATATGGATTCATAGCCTGGTAAGAGCTATGAGATATATGTGCTTTGACTAGCACAATGTGATGATAATCCTTGTTAATAAAGTAACAAGTTGATAGGTCTAAGGACCTGATATAAGGCTGAGTGCCTAGTTGAGGTGTTATCCTCTGATGATGAGATAAGGGATGTGTTCCCAGAATGCTAATGCATGCTTGTGATGCCTTGAGAGGCAATAGTTGATATCATGAGGGATTGAGGTCCCAGGACAGTATGTTGATGGAAATAATGATGTAATTCTATAAGGCTATTTTTGTACCTTGTTTTGCCTCAACAATTGACTTAAAATATACTAATCAATTACAGATGAACATATCATGTAGTTTGCCCTGGCCATTGACCCATTACCATTAGTAATTGGTGATGGTGAAACAGGTTTATCCTGCGGGATTACCTGGAGCACATATTGTTGAATATGCGAGGTTTCCCCTAGCCTAAAATAGGAAGGTTGAGTGCAACTGTGGTTGCAGACTCGGGATGTATGGATCATGGTGAACATACCCATGGATCAGGATATGTGATGATGAGCATGATGCGTTCACGGCTCGGATGTATGTACTAGAACCTATGATGAGGTGAGCTAGAGATGGGTAGCTTGCGGAGCTAACCCAGAGGCTGAGGCCTATAAGCATAAGACTGCGGTCTTGCTTGATGATTCATGTACTGACCACGAGAAGGTGAGGTCATGGAGTCTGGATCTCCTTAGACCTTGTATGGCACCAGATTGGGCTTCGCAGCCAATGGTTGGATTTGAGTAGGGAAGGATCACTTCCTCAGGGAATAATAAAACGTAATCCAGCCGAATAAGTATATCTTGCTTAGAGCAAAACACAGAACATTGATTGAGGCCTTGCTTATATAGATGATCTAGTTACACCTTGCAGATATGTGTACGATCCGTATATCTTGTGATAAGTTCTTATAAAGGTTATCTTGTCTATCATGTTCCATAAAGAAATACTTGGTTATATGCCTCCTGGATATCTTGGTAAGCTTGATGGTAATAATAGCTTTGCTCTGTATGCTGCTCTTGTTATATGCTTTATCAGTTATTTGTTGTTATCTTCTTTAACCTTTGAGGTTTTATAGTCGTAGCAGGGAGTTATGTTTCTTGATGGGACTGTGTGTCTCACCCCGCTGGTTTACACCCTTTTTAGGTGATTGCTCTAGACGTGGTGTTGGTCATGAGGTCACGGCCGAGCAACAAGAAGAGAAGTAGAACACAAGAGATGGACATGCTGCTGTTTTCGTAGTTTTGTAGTAGAGTCTTAGAGTCATCCCTGTACTCTCAGGTCCTCAGAGGTGTTTGATGACGTTTCACGATGTTTAGCTACTGTAATTTTTGTATATCCTGCTGCTGGACGTACGTTGCATGTTATGTATGTATAAATAGGTGATGAACTAATATGCCCTGTTGCGACAGTGGGTGGCTTTAAGATGTGAACATATCTGGAAGGTGACCTTGTATATATTTATATATGACCTGATCTTCTTGCAGGGCCTAGTTGCAAATGTTCTGTACGTATGTTTCCGCAATCAATTTTAATTAACCCATGTTTTCGGTAATATATGGTTCCACATGTTTTCACATGTCATCTTGTTGTCTATGTGATGGCGGGGTGTCACAGTTGGTTTGGTACCAGAGCTCTAGGTTCGCTGAGTCACAGGGATCTAGGACTAGGTTTGCGTCTGTTTTTGTGAGTTTTCTAGATTTTCTTACAATAATCTTTTGCTCTCAGCAGAAGATAAAGCTTAAAGATGTCTGGAAACCATGAAGAACATGCTGCCGAGAGCAGCGATGCTACATCAGTTGATGGAGTAGGAGGATAGGCACATGGAGATCGGGTGCCTGAGGTCCCCCAACTTGACCCAGCCATTCTCGAAAACCCTACCTACCAACAGCTTATGGGGCAGATGATGGCTACGATGAATCACATGGTGGAAAGGTTGCCAGTGCCTCAGCCAAGAGCACAGGCTCCCCATGGTGAAGCATCGGGTATTGGGAAGACCTTTGAGTGGCTTTGCTGAGTCAGAGCTTTGAATTATGCTGGGACGGTTGATCCAGCAGATGCAGATCTGTGGATTACAGGTCTTGAGAAGGCCTTTCGGATCCTCGACATCCCTAAAGTAGATAAAGTCAAGCACGTTGTCTACCTTCTGAAGTGCAGTACTGGCCACTGGTGGGCCATCGAGGAGGAGAAGCAACCCAGTGAGGAGATTGGTTGGGAGATCTTCCAGCAAGAGTTTGTCAGTAGATACTTTCTGAAGATGTATCTGGACGAGAAGATCAACCAGTTCAAGCATCTACGCCAAGGATCTATGAGCATCACCGAGTATGAAGCCAACTTCATGGACTTGCTGAGGTTTTGTCCTCACATGGCAGCAACAAATGATGAGCGGATCAGGCGGTTCAAGAAAGGTTTGAGTGGTGAACTGTCGACACCTGCTGCTGCTTTAGAGAATCGGGAGTGGTTTGCCACATTTGTGGAGTCCGTCTGTAGGATTGAACGATCTGTTAAGGAGAAAAGGGAGTCCATGACCAGGAAAATGCCTGCTCAGTTCTAGGGACAAAGATCTGGTGGCTTCAAGAAGTCAAGGTTTTCAGCACCTTCCATGATGAGAGGTTCTAGTGCACCGTCACAGTGGTCTCCGAGTAAGGGAAGAGGTCATGTTTCTTCGCCGTCGAAGGCGCATAGTACAACTTTTGTGGTAGTACCAAAGCCATCTAGACCGCAGACAGAAGGCATGTCATGTTACCACTATGGATAGACTGGGCACTTGAGGTCAAACTACCCAAAGAGAGATGTTGAAATAACACAACAGCCAAGATAGAATCAATAAGGATCAGACAGATAACAACCGGGTGCTAGCAGAGGGCGAGGACGTGGTCAAGCGTCGCAAGCGGGATCATCTTCTCAAGGAAGAAGAGGATGTGGACAACAAGCAACATCTCGATTCTATGCTATGAGTCAGTCAGAGGCGATAGTCAACCCGCGAGTGGTGACAGGTCAGATGGAGTTATTTCATTTTGATTTGTCTTCTTCTTGCTTTATATCTGTTTTGGTTAACCCGGGTGCTACACACTCTTTTATCACACGTAGTCTTCTTGATAGCTATCCTTTACCTGTTAGTTGTAAGAAAGATAGCCTATTGTTAGAAACCCCTCTTGATGGTTCCTCGATACTCCGAGAAGTGTGTGCATCCTGTGTTCTATCTTTTTTGGGACACAATATACAAGTGGATCTTATACCTCTTGATATGCATGGATTCGATGTGATCCTTGGGATGGATACTTAATAGAAGTATAAGGTTGTGTTGGACTGTGGTTCCAAACAGGCAGTGTTTGATGAAGATGGAGAGAAGTGGATCTTCCAAGGAGATAGGAAGATTCTTCCGACATGTCTAGTGTCAGTGATGGTGGTAGAAAAGTTGTTGCGGCAAGGTTGTAAGGCATTTTTGGCTCATGTTGTGGATACTAAGGCGAAAGGTCCTAGCCTAGAGGAGGTAACAGTTGTCTGAGAGTTCACGGATGTGTTTCCTGATGAGTTCCCCAGTGTTCCCCCACCTCAAGAGATTGATTTCAAGATCAATCTGATACCAGGAACATAGCCAGTTGCGCAGACACCATATGGGATAGCTCCAGCAGAGATGGCAGAGTCGAAAAAGTAGTTACAAGAGTTGTTGAAGAAAGGTTTCAGCCAACCGAGCACGTCGCCTTGGGGTGCTCCAGTGTTGTTCTTTAAGAAGAAGGATGGGTCGATGCGGCTATGCATAGATTACCGACAGTTGAACAACGTCACAATCAAGAAAAAGTACCCGTTGTCAAGGATAGACGATATGTTTGATCAGTTGCGTGGTGCTACAGTGTTTTCAAAGATCGATCTATGGTCTGGATATCATCAGTTGAGGATTAAGGCGGATGACATACAAAAGTCAACGTTTAGGATGAGGTATGGTCACTTTGAGTTTGTGGTTATGCCATTTGGGCTAACCAATGCACCCGCTACTTTCATGGACCTGATGAACCGAGTGTTCCATCCATTCCTAGATCAGTTTGTTGTAGTCTTTATAGATGACATTTTGATCTATAGTCAAGATAGGCAAGAGCATGAGTGCCATCTTTGACAAGCGTTGACTCTTCTTCGTCAACATCAGCTGTATGCCAAGTTCAGCAAATGTGAGTTCTGGTTGAAGGAAGTGACTTTCTTAGGTCATGTGATATCTGCAGAAGGAGTCAGAGTGGACCCCAAAAAGGTGGAGTCAGTGGAAGATTGGGAGCAACCAAAGACGCCGACAGAAGTTCGTAGTTTTCTGGATTTGGTCAGATACTACCGGAGGTTTATCAAGGACTTCAGTGTAATCGCGTTGCCGATGACAAAGCTGACCAGGAAGGATGTACCTTTTGTTTGGGATGATCATTGTCAGCAAGCTTTCCAAAGTTTGAAGGAGAAGCTAACTAGTGCTCCAGTGCTAGTGCTGCTAGAGCCTGGGAAGGGCTATGTTGTTTTTTGCGATGCTTCCAAGAAAGGCTTAGGTTGTGTGCTGATGCAGGAAGATCATGTGGTTTCTTTTGCTTCGTGACAACTTAAGAAACATGAGGAAAACTATCTGACACATGATTTGGAGTTGGCAGCGGTGGTCCATCCACTAAAGATTTGGAGACACTATCTTTATGGGGAAGTGTGTCAGATCTTTACAGATCATAAGAACTTGAAGTACATCTTTTCGCAGAATGAGCTGAATATGCGACAACGTCATTGGATGGAGCTAATAAATGATTATGATTGCACCATTGAGTATCATCCTGGTAAGGCAAATGTGGTAGCTGATGCGCTTAGTAGAAAGTCTTCTTCTCTCTCCATAAAGAAGGCACAATTGAGTTCCTTGGTATGCCATAGGCGAGATATGTTTATCTCTTTGCGGAAGATGAATGTGTAGATGGAATTTTCCTTGTTGGCAAGACTGTTGGCACAAATGCAAGTCAAGCCTACGATGAGACAACAGATCAAAGATGCACAACAGACAGATGATACAGTGCAGCTGATCAGGTCAGAGCTTGGTAGCGAAAAGCGTGATGGGTTCCATGAGTCCGAGGATGGATTAGTTTGCTATCATGATAGAATGGTGGTCCCCGATGTTGATAATATAAGGAAGCTAGTGCTCGAAGAAGCACACACATCGATGTATGCTATGCATCCATGAGTCACCAAGATGTATCATAACCTAAAGGACCTGTATTGGTGGTCTGGCTTGAAGAAGGATGTAGCGGAGTTTGTGGCTAAATGCGTAGTATGTCAGCAAGTTAAAGTTGAGCATCAGAAGCCGACAGGTACGTTGCAACCCATGCCGATACCACAATGGAAATCAGATCATATAACCATGGATTTTGTAGTTGGTCTACCGAAGACAGCTAGGAATCATGATTCCATTTGGGTAATAGTGGACAGGTTGACAAAATCTACCCATTTTATACTGGTAAAAACAACGTATATAACAGAAAAGCATGCTCGGGGTATATGTGGACGAGATAGTGCGTTTGCACAGTATACCAACAACAATAGTTTCCGACATAGGTCCTCAGTTCACAAGTCATTTCTGGGAACGATTGCACAAAGCATTGGGAATGCAGTTGAGGTTCAGTACCTCTTTCCACCCCCAGACAGATGGACAATCTAAAAGGACTATTCAAACCTTGGAGGATCTTCTCCGAGCTTATATTTTGTAGTTCCTAGGTAGTTGGGACATGCATCTCAGTTTGATAGAGTTCTCTTATAACAATAGTTACAAACGGAGCATTGACATGGCTCCGTATGAGGCTCTATATGGAAGGAAGTGCAGATCCCCTTTATGCTGGTATGAGACTAGTGAAAATCAGCTTTTGGGTCCTGAGTTAGTACAACAGACAATAGAAAAGATCAGAGTGATACAACAAAAGTTGAAAACAGCACAGGACAGACAGAAGTCTTATGCAGGCAATCGTCGAAGACCTCTAGAGTTTCAAGTAGGAGACAAAGTGTATCTCAAGGTCTCACCTTGGAAAGGCGTGCTAAGGTTTGGCCGGAGGGGCAAACTGGCACCCAGGTATATGTGGCCGTACCTGGTGATAGCACATGTTGGCAAGGTAGCTTACAAGTTAGAACTACCGCCAGAGTTGCACAGGTTGCATCCAGTGTTCCATGTCAATATGCTGAAGAAAAGTCATCCAGACACAGGGACAATTTTACAGCCAGTTGAGGTTGAGCTTGATGAAGACGTGACCTAAGAGGAAGGTCCTGTGACAATCCTTGACAAGAGAGTTAAGAAGGTGAAAAGGAAGGACCTGGTTCTGGTAAAAGTTCTTTGGCATCATCGTGGCATTGAGGAAGCCATGTGGGAGCTTGAGGAAGAGATGAGGAGGAAATATCCCTCGCTTTTCTCTTCGGATTTCGGGGATGAAATCCCTTTGTAGAGGGTTATAGCTTGTAACGACCCTGACCTCTGTTTTGGGCTTATCCTATTTGCTTTGCCTAACCCTGGTGTTTAGTTGCTTGCTAATCACCTTTAGTGGTGGCTAGGGTTTGTTTGTGCTTGTTGAGTGTTGGAGGTGCTACTTGCAATTTACCCAAGTCTAGGGTTTATGGGCAAGTTGTCACCTTGAGAAGTGTTCTTCTCTCTCCTTGCTTCCTCTAGTGTTGAGAGGAAGGGTTGGGCTCGTTGCTTTGGGCTTTGATGAACCTTGTTATGCCTTGTTTGAGCCTTCTTTAACCTTGTTGGACCTTATGTCGGCCATAGGTGTGCCGGCCATCATTGTGTCGTCCATAGGCGTGTCGGGCATGGAGATGGGGTGTATCAGCCATGGACCCCTTTGACCCTTTAACCTCATTTGTGTCACCACTACTGGACACTTGGTGCATGATGCTTGCATGTGGCAATGGCCTTGGACATGTGTATAAGGCGAGATAAGGAGGTGGCATTGCCCATGGACAAGTGTCCCTAGGAGGGCGACACCTTGCCTTGTCTTACCTTGGTTTCTCCTCCACCCTCTCCTATATATGTACCTTCTTTCTCTTGCTAAGGATCTCTTTAGTTCCTTGGTTTCTCTCTTCGTTGGTGGACGACACTCTTCCTTTCCAAAGAATAGTGGCTGATCCTTCTCCTTGGAGTCTTCTTCTTCCTCTAGTGGTGGCCGAACCCTAGAGTGCTTTGTTCTCCTTCTTGTGGTGGTGCTTGAGCTTGGAAGCTTGGTGCTAGGAGCTTGGAGCTTGCTTAAGGCAAGTCACATAACTCCTAACCCTAACCATACTACCTTCTTCTACATTCTTATATGTTTTCATATGATCATAATCGACCATGTATGTTCTAAGATAAGTTTCTTGCTTAGTTGCACCTTTAGCCTTAGTGATCTTGTTGTTATGGTTGAGGTTTTGTACCTTTGTACCCTTGTTGGCCGAACTATAGTTGAGGTTTCTTTGGTAGCAACACTCCTTTCTCTCTTGGGTCTGGAGAAGTGAGTTTGAGATCTAGTAATGTGGGCAATACCCCTCTCTCATTGAAGTTGAGAGGTGAGATTATATTCTAGTTGCTTGGACAATACCCTCCTCTCACCATGAATTTGAGAGGTGAGCTTTTGATGACCTAGGTTGAGGTTGGATCCTTGTGGTTGCCCGATTTGTGAAATAGGTTGTGCAACACCCATCTCTCTTGGTTGTTGAGAGGTGAGCCGACCCTTCTTGATCAATTAGCGTTTGGTGCCCTTGTGCTTGAGGTTGAAGACGACCTTGTTGGGTTGTGTCTTGCACGATATGGATTTGGGGTTAGTGATGCCCGATAACCTTCTTGTCTTTGGTTGTACCTTTGGCCGATACCCTTGTCTGCTTGGGCGTTATGGGTTATTGAGTGCCCTTCCCGATACACCCTTGTGAGATAGTTTTTCCTTGGTGCCCGATATCCCTTATCCACCCTAGAGTTAGGGTTTGGGCGAGATGGTTGCTAAACCCCTGGATGGGCATCTTGGTCGAGATAAAGCCTCAACCCAAGATTGGGTGTTAGTGTTGCTCTAGGCGACATGAGTTGTCTACCCTTAATGCACGATATGTTCTTGAGGTGTGACCCTTGGGAGATAAGCTTGCTTGGGTGATCCTTGTATCCCTGGCCAATATGCCTAAGTGGAAACTTAGCTGGTGCCCATCATGGTCCCTTAGATGATACCCTTGGTGGAGTTGTTGGGTGGGCAATACACCATTGATGAGATGTTGCCCGATACCCTCCTTAGGGTTAAGTCTTGGATGGCACACCATGTAGAGAAGGTGCTCGATGCACTCCCTTGTCTTTAGGTGGCCTTGGCTGTTATCCTTGAAGGCCTCTTGGACGATATGAAGAGGTTGGATGTTAGGGCGCCTTGGGTGATATCCTTGGGTCGATATGGTCTTTGCTGATGGTTAGTCGATAGTGGAACCTAACCCTAGTTTGGTGCATGATAGGTCATGGGTCGATAGCATTTGTTGATGTACGATACACTCTGCCCGAGACCATGAGTTGGTGAGTCCTTGTTGCATGATAGTTGGTGTTGAGGTTGGCCGTTTAATGGTGAGTTGCTTTAGGGTTGGAACCCTAGCCGACACACCCCTTTGGTGAGGGTTGGCGCTGCTCGCCATACTTGTAGTGAGGGTTGCAAGGAGTTTTAGTGAGTGTTCTGATTACCCAGAATGTATATAGTTGATGGTTCTCTTTTAATAATGATAACACAAGTGATATGATGTAATCACCTTGCATCCTGCAAATATGATGATGAGATATAATGATAAGGTTGTGAACCAGGAAGCTTGGAAGCTTATAATTTTGCTTCACATGTTGATATAACACATGCATATGATCACAAGTATAAGGCATAACATATGCCCATGACTAATAATAATACTATGAATAATAAAGATTGTGTGATATACTCACGGATGCTTCTTTATACTTGATAGCATGATCATTCTGTTAATCTATGATGGTTTCAGTAATCACTGTGAATGTGTATACTAACCATGTAGGTATTTCATATGGATTCATAGCCTGGTAAGAGCTATGAGATATATGTGCCTTGACTAGCACAATGTGATTATAATCTTTGTTAATAAAGTAACAAGTTGATAGGTCTGAGGACCTGATATAAGGCTGAGTGCCTAGTTGAGGTGTTATCCTCTGATGATGAGATAAGGGATGTGTTCCCAGAATGCTAATGCATGTTTGTGATGCCTTGAGAGGCAATGGTTGATATCATGAGGGATTGAGGTCCCAAGACAATATATTGATGGCAATAATGATGTAATTTTATAAGGCTATGTTTGTACCTTGTTTTGCCTCAACAATTGGCTTAAAATATACTAATCAATTATAGATGAACATATCATGTAGTTTGCCCTGGCCATAGACCCATTACCATCAATAATTGGTGATGGTGAAATAGGTTTATCCTATGGGATTACCTGGAGGACATATTGTTGAATATGCGAGGTTTCCCCTAGCCTAAAATAGGAGGGTTGAGTGCAACTGTGGTTGCAGACTCAGGATGTATGGAGCATGGTGAACATACCCATGGCTTAGGATATGTGATGATGAGCATGATGCTATCATGGCTTGGATGTATGTACTAGCACCTATGATGAGGTGAGCTAGAGATGGGTAGCTTGCAGAGCTAACCCAGAGGTTGAGGCCTATAAGCATAAGACTGCGGTCTTGCTTGATGATTCATGTACTGACCACGAGAAGGTGAGGTCATGGAGTCTGGATCTCCTTAAACCTTGTATGGAACCAGATTGGGCTTCACAACCAATGGTTGGATTTGAGCAGGGAAGGCTCACTTCCTCAGGGAATAATAAACCATAATCCAGCCGAATAAGTATATCTTTCTTAGAGCAAAACACGGAACATTGATTAAGGCCTTGCTTATATAGCTGATCTAGTTACACCTTGCAGATATGTGTACGATCCATATATCTTGTGATAAGTTCTTATAAAGCTTATCTTGCCAATCATGTTCCATAAAGAAATACTTGGTTATATGCCTCCCAGATATCTTGGTAAGCTTGATGGTAATAATAGCTTTGCTCAGTATGCTGCTCTTGTTATATGATTTATCAGTTATTTGTTGTTATCTTCTTTAACCTTTGAGGTTTTATAGTTGCGGCGGGGAGTTATGTTTCTCGCTGGGACTGTGTGTCTCACCCTGCTGGTTTACACCCTTTTTAGGTGATCGCTCTAGATGTGGTGGTGGTCGTGAGGTTGCGATAGAGCAGAAAGAAGAGCAGTAGAAGGAAAGAGATGGACATGCTGCTGTTTTGGTGGTTTTGTAGTAGATTCCTAGAGTCATCCATGTACTCTCAGGTCCTCGGAGGTGTTTGATGACGTTTCACGATGTTTAGCTATTGTAATTTTTGTATATCCTGCTGCTGGCCGTATGTGGCATGTTATGTATGTATAAACATGCGATGAACTAATATGCACTGTTGCGATTGCGGGTGGCTTTAAGATGTGAACATATCTGGAAGGTTGCCTTGAATATATTTATATATGACCTGATCTTCTTGCAGGGCCTGGTTGCAAATGTTCTGTACGTATGTTTCTGCAAACAGTTTTTATTAACCCGTGTTTTCGGTAATATATGGTTCCACACATTTTCGCGTGTCATCTTGTTGTCTATGTGATAGCGGGGTGTCACAGTTTCGTACTTGGGAATGGAAGAGGTAAATATAGCCCATGGATAAGGCTGGGAGCAAGCATGAGGTGTATAAGTAGCTTCCCCATGTGTTTATGGCCTTAAACTATTAAGAATATACAAGCACACACACAGCTCCCCCACCATCCTTATAGACCTGCTTAGCTTTCCTTTGTCGAATTTCCCAGCCAATCACATAATTCATTAGTTGATAGCTACTAAAGGTAGCTCATCCGTGAAGGGGTAAATCCTAAAATACCCTTGGAGAAAACACCTTCAAACCAAGGTTTAAATAGGTGCCCCATGGCTCAACAAGCTCAATAATGATGACAGAATATCCAAGGAACATAATGCAAGTGATAAATTGCAAGGAAAACCTCTCAATTGGGTAAATTACTGAAAAGTCCAAAATGTGCATAAAATTGCATAACTTGCTCAAACAGTGTCCAAATTGGGCCAAATTTGAAACTTAAGCTTGTATTATGATTTCAAAGCATATCACATAGTTATATTAGGGTTATAAGAATTCAATTATGATAATTAAGCTCATTCAACTCATTAAGAAAGTTTAGGGGCCTTACAATAATCTTCTAAAATGTTTTGTTATTAGGTGACAAACTTATGTTTCAAATTTGATCCTGTTTGAATAATATTTGAACAATGTTCTCTCGTTTTGGACCAAAATACAATTTACCCAAGATAAGAGGTTA
Source organism: Alisma plantago-aquatica (assembly GCA_963693085.1). Lineage (NCBI taxonomy): Eukaryota > Viridiplantae > Streptophyta > Magnoliopsida > Alismatales > Alismataceae > Alisma > Alisma plantago-aquatica. Next base: position 537,093,862 of record OY856414.1, on the reverse strand, counting down.
TATTGCAATATGCCACACATTAAATGTGCCTTATGTGTTTTATCACCATAAGAGAGAGAATGATGTACGGTGGTGGCTTGTAGAAAGTCAAAATTCCAAGCTTGAAACTTGATTGAATAATGTTAGTGCCTCGTATACCAATTTAGGTACAAGTTGTAATTTACCTAAAATGTAAGGTTGATATGCAAATTACCACTTATATAGTGTCCCTACTCCCTCTAGTATCATATAAAGGAGAGATAAAGAAGTAGACACCATATTTGAATCATGTATAAGTGATGGTATTCTTGGTGATGAAAAGACCAAGAAAGGGTTGTTTGTGAAACCCTAAAATGAGTTGTTATGAGTTGTAAAGCTTATATGGGAATGCCTATTGGCTAAGAAGCCATATAGGAGGTCCCACATAGTTTTTTTAACTTCTTGAAAGTATTCGTATCAGATTATCACCTCAAGGAGGTGATCCATGATGAGTTAGATGCTCCTTGCAAAAAGTTGTATCGGGTTGCATAATTTGTGAGATAAAGTTGAGATATCTTATCCAACAAGATAATTGATGGACAAAATATCATCTCTAGATTATCCTCTATTATTTTTCAAGTCAAGATAAATGTGAGTGCATGCAAGTACACGTGTCAACCATGCATGGACACGTGGCACCTAGTAGCTTAAAATGATGACACCTCATATACACACTTTTTCATGAACCTCAAGTATATATACCCTTCCCTTCACCTATTACTGAAACTTTTCAAATCATACCACCCTCTTTCTCTTATATATCATGTAAATTGTCTTGATATCGTGCATAGATGAAGGGGTATCATTCATAGAGCCTTGATATCGGCCATATCAAAGTGATATCGGATAAGTAGAGTGATATCGGCCAAGTGAGGGATTTCGGCCACAAGTGGTGAAGTATCATGCAAAGTGCTTAGAATTGTGAACCTTGGACCTTTGATAAGATCATAATCAACCTTGGGAATGTGAAGACTTGGAGCTTGGAGCTTGGAAATTGTTCTAGAGGCGGGTTATATAACTTGAACCCAACTATGTTTTTATTCACTTTCAATGTTGTTGAATCTGTTGAACCACTTTCAATTTCGAATTCCTTTGATTAATTGATGTTCTTATGAGTTCCAACAGTTGTTAGGACCATTTTCCATGATTTAGGGTAGTAAGAATAATAATCTAGAGGTTGATGATGGTGACATCATCATGGTACAAACCCATATAGGTGGAAGTACCTTAAACCCGATATGAAACCCAAGATGATAGGTAATTCGATATAGTGGTGAGTGATACCACATGAATGATATGAGTGATATATCATGGATGATAGGAGTGGTACCTACTTGCATCTTGTGCATGATATGAGTTCAAGTCCATACCTCATGCAAGATATGGTACACTCTAACCGATATGGTTTAAAACCCTAGAATGAGGAAGTAAAACCCGATATGGTTTTGAATCCATATCCCTATCATTTAGTGATGGGTTTTTTTAAAAGAGCTCAACTAGATATCCAGATTGTCGTTCAATTATATGATACAACTGATCCTTGGATGGAATGAAAGGATATGAGCATAATGGTCTACCCAATATGCTAACCCAATATGATCAACCCACATGGTAACCCGATATGATGATCTATCATAGAACCCGATATGATATTGTGTGTAGACCAGTAAAATGATACTATGATGAGGCATGTACCCCATGAACGATATGGTCCACACCTTGTGCACGATATAGTATCAAGTATACTCTTGCACCCAATATGAGGTCAAGCATATAGCTCATACATGATATGAAGCTAACTTGAGATGATAAGATCTAATTGATAACCAATCTGATATGGATATATGTTATGATGTTAGGGGATACACCTTAAACATGATATGGTGATGTGGTTACACCACATGCCCGATATGGATACCCGATATGATGTTAAGATTGTATCACAACCACAATATGGTAGCTTACACACATCTTGATACCCGATATGATGGGAATCCTTTAGTCATATATACTTGATTGAGTGACCTATGTTGTGTGTTGTGTTAAATGCAACATTAAAAGATAACGAGTTTAGTGCAAATTGATAATTATGAGCTAATGAACCATAAGAGGAGAATAGAGCCAACATAATAAAAGTATAGTGTAATAAACATCCTAGTGAGGATGAGAGAGAAACTTATATTTGAATATCAACCAGGTAACAACTTTATGTTGATACCCCTAGTATGAATGGAGTATGAATTAGAGTTTAATCTTTTATGATATGATCCTGACATCCTAATCTTTTATGATATGATCCTGACATCCAAAGTGGTTAATAAAGGTAAATCTTAAATGGTGAGTGATGAGAAGATTTGAAACCCTAATCGGTTGATGAAGGGAAACCCTAACCCTAATTACGGGAAGGTAGTATTTCTCTTGTATTGAATGATGATGATAGGTATGTGATATTGAAACCATGTTGATATCATGAGATAATGAGCATAGCTAAGTATGAGCTATGACGGTTCATATAATATAGATTATATGAGTCTTGTAAGTCACGTAAAATACTTATATGACAAGTATGTTGTTTATACATGTCTTATGACCTAGAGCTGGATGTTACCTAGTGAGAGGTGACAAGATGTTTATAAAAGTTGCATGATCTAGAGCTTTAATGTAAGAGATGGCAATATTCAAAATGAACTATGGAAATGGGAACCCTATAACATAACAACAATAATAAATGGTTATAATAATAATAATAATGAAATCTTGGTCATACATGCATAACTGTTATAGCCAAGTGAGGGCTATAGTGTTTTGAATATGCTAAAATAAGATATGAGGGATACTTGTATCACATAACGGATGTAAATGGGTATGATGGCTTGGCTGAGGTATAATGCCTAGTAAAGGTGATGTGGTATTCAATGATGATTTCAAGGGATTGATATCCCGTAATTAAAGTGAAAGGGAAACATAAAGGTATCCTAACTACTATGGGATCCTTAGAAATGTGGTTGTAATCTCACAGGATTGGTATAATCCAATACATGGTTGTAATCTCATTTGATCTCACATGATTGGTACAATCCAATACCTGGTTGTAATCACACATGATTGGTATAATCCAATACCTGGCTGTACTTTCACAAGATTGATATAATCCAATACCTGGCCGTAATCTCATAGGATTGGTATAATCCAATACCTGGCTGTATTCTCACAAGATTGGTATAATCCAATACCTAGCCGTACTCTCACAAGATTGGTATAATCCAATACCAGGCCGTAATCTCACAGGATTGGTACAATCTAATACCTGGCTGTAATCTCACAGGATTGGTATAATCCAATACCTGGATGTAATATCACAAGATTGGTACAATCCAATACTTGGCCGTAATTTCACAAGATTGGTACAATCCAAACCCTGCGGTACTCTTAAAAGATTGGTATTAAGCTGGAACATAATGATGTATATTCATCGGAATGGTAGAAATCAATATATGGCTAGAAGATTGGCTGAGGCCGACAACTGGAAATGTGAATGATTCACTGATATCATACCATGGTAATATTGTCACAGAATAAGTTTGAAATGTTGGTATAGTATGATTGTTAAACAATATACTCATTCTTAATATTCCTTATAAAGTGAAAAGATGATTTATTGCCCTATTATAGATAGTTGCAATGTTTTAAAAGAAGAGATTGTTCTAATCTGCTTATCAACAGTGATTAATCTTGCTTATTAATATAAAAGAACCCCTGCTCAGTTTTATACTAATAACATTGTTGGCGGAGAGTTATATCTCTCGTTGGGACAATTGTCTCACCCGGTGGGAGCCACAAATATTTTTAGGTGGACGTGTACGAGGAGGTAGAGACCGTTCTGCCGAAGAAGGATAATAATAACAGGGACAACAATAATAGCTCAGGTTGAGTGTATTTTCTGTCGTGTCTTGTAGATAGAAGTCCTATGTGTCATCTTTGTACTCTCAGGTCCTTGGATTTAGTACGTGATTGTTTATGAACGATCTGAGATATTGGCTTGTATGCCTCAAGGTTTTATGTTGCTGCAGTATTTGTTTTGACAAAGTAACTATTATATGTTATATTTGAGAAGAGACACTACAATGTATGTATATTGTGATCAATGATGTATATAAGGTTTTGGTTCTTCCTTTAAGAGTTTTCTTGGAAATGGATCTCTTTGAAAAATGGTTTTAATTTTTAGTAATTTTTGTTAATCCACAACTTATGATTATTCTGCAATAATTAGTGATGATCTGGCTATCGATTTGGTGGCGGTCGTCCCAAGTTGGTATCAGAGCTTAAGGTTCGCTGAGTCTACGAGACATAGTACTAAGGTGTTGAGTCTATTCTAGTGTCCTCCAGTATATCCTATAGTGACTTTTGCTTATGTAGAAGAAAGGGCAAAGTTTAAAAATGACTGGAGAACATGAGGAATACATTGCTAAGAGCAATGTTGTTGCACCAGGAGAAGGTGTAAGGGATCAAGAAAGAGAAGAACGAGTGCCTGATAATTCCCATCTTGACCCAATCGGGATAGAGAATCCTACTTTTTATGCTCTTGTTGGGCGGGTTAGGATAACAATGATGAATATAACGGACTGGATACTAGCAATACAATCTAGGTTACTAGCCCTCAATGCAGAAACTTTGGGTTCTGAAAGGGTTCCTGAATGACATAGTCATGTTGGAATAGTGGAGAATGTGAGAAGGATTAACATATGGCAAGAAAATAGACCCTTCCATAAGTATAGACAGATAGTACATCTGTGATGGCAATGCCCAAGGAGGGACAATAAGCTGAGAATTAAGGAAAAGTCTCTATAATTCTAGAGACATTTTCCTATTTGTTCTAAAAATCCAATGTTTTTGGTACCACCAGTGCTATAAATGCCTAGTGCACCAGGGCAGTAATCCCTAAGTAAAGGTAACAGTCCTAACTTTCCACCTGTAAGAACTCTTGACTTAGCTTCTACATCGGTAATAAGACAGATAAGACTATGGTAAGAGGATAAGACATGTTATAGGTATGGACATGTTGAGAATACTAAACCCTTTTGTTCAAAAAGAAGGGAGGAAATGACCCAACAACCGAGAAAGACTCGGCATGGCTTACGAAAGTTACAACCCAATTGTAACATCCCTGACCTGGGTTATGCCTTAACCCTGGGATTTTTGCTTAGGAAAGTTAATTTGATCCTTAATTTTATCTTGTGAAAAGTAATTAAGGCCCAATAGGAACCTATGTTTCAATTTTGGTCCCGTTTGGATAATGTTGAAGCAATGTTTGCTTATTTTGGACTAAAGTGAAAATTACCCAAGTTGAAGGGTTAACTTGCAAATGTTACAAGATAAGATGTTCCTCATATGTTGAAAAATTATGAGGATGAAGATGATGCAGCGGTATGGCGTGGGAAAAGCCTGAATATCAAGAAAGAGTTGATAAAGCAATGTTGTGCATCAAAACCTAGTTTTGATATAATATGCAATTTACCCAAAACCTAGGGTTCAATATGAAAATTACCAATTCAGAATAGTCTCTAATGTTTCTTGGCATCATTTAGAGCAAAGAAAATGAGAGGTGCATCTCATTTGTATCATTTTGGAGGAGAGAGAATCTTGATATTGAAATAATCAAGATTTAAGCATAATTGAAACCCTAATTCGATTTAATGCAAGAATAAGTAAAAATAATTGAAGGGCCTTCAGCCAAAAACGAGATAATTGAGTTTTCTCAAGTGTGAACGTTCTTATTCCTTTCAAAGCCAATGAAAATATCCAAAGGAATGGATAACTCACTCACATTATTAAAAGAAAAAGTAATATCCACTAACTTATGGATATTACTATTATATGATTAAGGTGCTTAAATTTATTTTCCTTAATTCATGGATAATGAAGAGCAATTCGGAGGTGAGGAAGATATCTTTTCATGCAAGGAATTGAAGGGGGAGAGGTGACACCAATTTTGGAATTAAAAGATTTTATAAAGCATTTTCTCTCTCATTGATTCTCTTATAAAAACACCACTCCCAACCCAGGAATAAGGTTTTGGAGAAATCATCGAAATTTCGCCCCAAAATACCGATTTCACTGGAACCTGATACGAAACCATGCAACCATACCGCTATGTCGAAATCATCGAAATTGTTTGCCCAAAATTCGAAATTTTCTCAAGGTACAGTAAAATCTCCTTTCCTCCCACATGAGGGAACCCCTACTTATCCCCATATCAAATTTTATTGCATAAATCGATGCATTTAGGTGTAAAGATCATGTCTGTGAAATTTCATGGCTTAATTTGTTGATTTTAGCGTCGAAACGAGCACTATTGCATTTATCGAAATTTCTATCGAAATTTTAGTAAATTTTGATTTCCATGCTGTCAAAGCAAAATCGAAATCGGATACCTTATTCCTTACTCCCAACTCAATTCAAAGGCTTTTTCGATCCTTATTTCTCCCCTTGCTTGAAAAAAAACCAAGGAAGCTTAGGAGCAGCAGGAGGACGACCTCAAACCTGTAGGTAAGCTTCTTGATCACTTTCAACCATGATTTCATGGTGGAAATCGAAAATAAATGATGGATTTCTTCTTTTCCTCCATCAATCTTCCTTTCTAGCCAATCCTTTTCACTCAAATCTTGAGGATGAGCCTTGGGAAAGTAAAGGGAGTTGCATCCACCATTGTTGATGTGAGCTTGAAGCTTTAAAGCTCAATTGGAGGCGGGTTTTATAACTTGAACCCTTAATATTGTTATTGCATTCAATTCCTTATAAATTATTGATCCTTTCTTCATTCTTAAAATTTTATTTGGTTGATCGATGTAATCACCATGAAAATCACAGAAAATTTCGTGGGTTTAGAGCTTGATGATGATGACATCATCATAATCACACACCTCCCTAAATATCTATTGCAAACAGTTTCAACAATATGGTCCAATCGATTTCCCCAGTTTGCAAACCATTTGGAGGTTTGGATTCCAAACCATTTAGAAAGGTTGACCATTTGGATGGGTTGACCATTTGAGGGCAGGACCCTAGTACATGATTGATGAGGATCTAATGGTTCCAATTGATTGAATCAATATACAGACAATCATCCAATTAGAAACCCTAATCGGGTTAAGTGCTGATTTTGCAATTAAATAATTTAATTATTTGGGTTGATTAACCCAAATGCTCTCAAGACCATTTGGAGATCACCCAAACGGTCTCAAGACCATTTGGAGGTCAACCAAGACCATTTGGAGGTCTAGGGTTGAATATGGCGAAGAAGTTGAAGATTCAAAAATATCAAATTGTAATGTAATCAATAGCTAGTTTGATGAATAACCCAATGATGCAAACCCTAATTGAATTTCACAATTTTAAGTGATGGATGGGGAAAACGGTCTCAAGAACATTTGGAGGTCATCCAAATGACCTCAATAACTTTTGAGGTCAGGTCATGCCCAATTTGAATGATGGTCCAATAATTTCAAAGCAATTAGTTCCACAATGACTAATGTTGAAAGTTCATCAATTTCAACCCTAATTCAATTGGGTTCAAAACCCTAATTGATGATCAATTGAAAGTCTAATCAATTGAAAGATGATTCATTAAGCTCAATTGAAGCATGGTGCTCAAGTTCAATTGATAAGTAATTGCATGGATTCATTTGATGAAGGAATTAATCTTGGAAACCCTAACTTAATACGAGTGGTTGAGACCATTTTTGGTCCAATCGGTTTTGAGGAGGTTTGGACCAAATGATCCCAAACCAGTTGAGACTCAAATGATCTCAAGTATATCTATCCTCAACGGTTTCAAGCACCTACTTTACTAAACAGTTTCAAGCACCTACTTTACTAAACGGTTTCAAGCACCTACTTTACTAAACAGTTTCAAGCACCTACTTTACTAAACGGTTTCAAGAACCTACTTTACTAAACTGTTTCAAGCACCTACTTTACTAAATGGTTTCAAGCACCTACTTTACTAAACGGCTTCAAGCACCTACTTTACTAAACAGTTTCAAGAACCTACTTTGCTAAACGGTTTCAAGTATTTGATCAAGACTGTTTGGAGGTATAAACAGTCTTAGACCATTTGGAGGTATTTCAAGCAAGACCGTTTGAAGTCTAGTTGGTCAAGACCATTTGGGGTCTAAGTGACCAAGACCGTTTGGAAGTAATTAACCAAAATTGTTTGGACAATTAAGGTGATTAAAGTTCAATTGTTTAATTGATCATTACATGATGTAATTCAAGGGTGATTATAGTAATTGTACCCTTAATAAGATAGGGTGATTACTATCTTTTGAATGATTAATCTTTAAGGATTATGGATGTAATGAAGTAATACATTGTGTCAACCTTCATGCAAGATGAGTTGACCTAATCTAATCAAGTCTGAAATAAGTATCAACTCATAGAGAATGAGAGAGAGAGGACTTCCTACATGAATGATAACCATGTAGTGGTTTAGCCTCAACACTCTCAACATAAATGAATGAGTAAATAGGGAATGATCCATGATAAAGAAATCATGAAACCCTAATCAAGAAGATAGATGAACTTTAACCCTAATCTGGGGCAATGCTAGGTGTAATCTTAATCTAAGGAAAGGATGTAACCCTAATTAAGGGTGATGACATGAGTAACCCTAATTTAGGGTAATGTGATACAAAACCCTAATTGGGATGATTAGTAAACCCTAATTGTGGGTTATTGAATGTGAAACCCTAATCTAGGGTAATGTCATGAGAAACCCTAAATTAGAATAATGTTATGTGGAACCCTGATGCAATGATGTAATGTGAGACTCAAATCCAGGGTGATGCCATGTAATGATAAATGAAAACCCAGTAATGGTACAATGGCTAGTACACTAAAGTAGGGTGTGGCTAATATAATCATGTAAGATGAGATTGTTACACCCATAAAGGGTAAAAGTGAAGAACCATATGAAAGGTGATGTTGATACTTCAATGAGTAAGGATATAAGGGACAAGATGATGCCTAGTTCATTATATATCTAATTTGTATACATGAGTAACAACCCTATACACCTTACAAATATGAGGACATGAAACTCTTAGGAATGATGTATGAAACACTAAATAATGATGTGGTTAACATCCTAAGAATTGAAATACCTTAAGTGGTTGATAATGGTTTATTCTATATCAACAATGCCTAACCATTAGATAAGTCCATATCATTAAATATAGTTGGACAATTCTAATGTGTAACCTATGCACTACACGATGAAGGTGATATGTTAGTGGATAAAGTATTAAGAGGGAAATACCTTAATACAAGGACAGTTGATTAGCTTAAGTAAGTTGGAAGTGATGAGTAAAGTGATACATCAAGACATGATAGATATCACATTTAGCATTTCAGGGTTGATATACCTTGATGCATCTCAATCCAACATACTTGGATAAGAAACACATGAAGTGTGTGTTATGTTGTTGTTACAATAAGATTGTAATGAGTTTGATATACTTTGATAAGTATAGGCTAATATATCTTGTAAAAGGGGTTAAGCCAAACTAATGAGTATGATGTAATCATACCATGGTAAGGATGAGAGATGAACTTATACCTTGTGATACTTAAATGATATATGATGAGAGTAAGAAGCATGAGTAAATACTTGTGATATCAATAGATTCTCCTAGAGGAGTGGAGCAATATATTAGGTTTGGATAGATAATATAAACATGAAACCCTAATTAATGTGAAATGCAAAATCCTAACCCTAAATTGGGTAATGGAATGGAAAATCATATTTGATAGTAAACCTTAATCCTGATAAAGGAACGGTGGTGTTACTAGTATATCACTTGATGTGATAAGTGACTTTTATAACTATTATCATGTCTATTAACCATGTAGATACCATGAGATGATGAACATAGCCAGATTTGAGCTATGACAATTATATAATGAAAATGTTGATTGGCCTTGTGTGCCTTAATGTTGTTGTTGCTTAGTAAAAGTAACAAAATGTGTATGGAATTTATGAGTCACATGAGTAAGTTGTTGCCTAGTGAGAGGTGACAAGACACTTAATGGGCCTTGTGAGCCATGTGAGATGCTTGTGTAACAAGTATCATGTATACCTGGGTCTAACGACCTAGAGGTAATAGTTACCTAACAAGTGGTAACAGTGATTAGTGATGAATTAAGGGTTTAAATACCCAGTTTTGATAAGCATGGTAATGATGTGGTTGAAGGATGAGAATTCCCAGTATTAAAATGAGGGACTGAGATCCCAATGTCTTATAAAGACTGAGAAATGATTGATGAAAACAATACATGTTTCTTTGTAGCATTTGTATGAATAAGTTATGTTTGAGAACTTGACTGATGCTAAAAGAATATGCTAATGTACTTAATTAATCAAGTGAAATCATATCATGTAGATCCCTGGCCATATAACCATCAGTGTCAAAACTTGCTGGATGGTGAAACGGGTTGCTCTGCGGCAAAAACCCAGAATGCATATTTTTGAATATGTGGGGGTAATGGGCGAACATATCCTTACACCCTAATGGAGGAATGGACACGAGATAAACATCAAATCTTTCAATACTTTATTATATATGTCGGGGTGGATGTATCACTAATCCCCCGAAACTGGGATGGATGTATCGTGAATCTCCCAATAATATAAATGTCAGATCAAAGTGAGATAAACATGAAATCTCTCGATTGCAAAGAGGGTACAACACGCCACTGTAACTCTATAGCGAAGTTTCCAGTATACCCTGGAGAGCTATTTAGCAGAGGCACAAGATGTCCTGCATTTGATCTTGTACTGACCGAGATAAGGGAGGTCATGATAGCCGGCTCTACCATTGACCTTGTATGGCACCGATTTCGATTTCGCAATGATCGGTTGGAGTATGAGCAGTATACCTCATCTCCTCCGGGCATAAGTGTGATTGTAAAATGTAATCATCTATATTTCATGTTTGCTTAAGGATTGAATACATAAACTTATTGGCTGATGTTACATTCTTTTATGCATTTCTAGTTAATAAATGATTATTCATATTGCTTTATGTTCATTGCAAGTAGATGAATGAATTATGATTCTACCATGACTTGATGCAATGTTATCCTTGGGAAAGGAGATTATCTTATTTTGTTACACAATTAATAATACTGTTGTTAATATATAAAAGAACTCCTACTCAGTTTTCAATTCTAATAAACTGCAATAATGATGTTTTGGCGAAGAGTTATAACTCTCGCTGGGGCAATGTACAATTGTCTCACCCTGTGGGATTCAACTTTTTAGGTAAACGCAAAAAAAGAAGCAGGAACCCTATAGCAAGGGAAAAGTAGCAGCAACATTAGGGACAATAGTGATAACTCAGGTGGAGGCACTGGCTGCTAAGTTTTTTATAGAAAGTCCTATGTGTCATCTTTGTACTCTCAGGTCCTCAAAGTTAGTAGTTAATGCTTTTGATAATCGATCTGAAATTTTGGCTTAATGCCTCGAGGTTTTTATACTGCCTATATACAGTGTTCACATGGCAGTTAATGTTTGTAATCCTCAAGAAGAGATGGTACAAGGCATGTACTTATGAACCAGGTTGTAAATGTATTACATTGGTTCCTGATGCAAGAGTTTGCCCATGTTTGGATCTCTTTGTAAAAAGATTTAATTTTTAGTGATTTTCAGTATTCCACTACAAATGATTCGCTTCCACTTAAGTAATTATGGTTTTTGTGAGTTGGATGCCACACCAATAGTGTAAAAAGGCAAAGGTAACAACATGAAACAACTAGACTCTATGTTTGAGTCAACCTGAAGTGGTAGATGACCGCGAGGGGTGATAGTCAGATAGAGATTTTTCATTCTGATATGTCTTCTCTTGATTTTATCTGATAATAATAAGAAGGTAGTTGTTGTTGAGCTTCCTTTAATTAGTCCTATGAGGGCATGAGGAAGAGATAAGAGGGATGAGAACTTATATTCTGTCCAATATTTTGTTATATGTTCTGAAATTTCTCTCTTTATGTAGAAGGGGAAGAGATGAAAAGAAATACCCAGAGAAAATTATAAATACTAAGTAGTAAAATTTAAAGAGATGTTAAAAGAAAGAAAAATAATATAAAACAAATGTATACTACCTAATTTTAGTTCTTGAATACCATAGCCAGGTATTCATCTATTGAAGGTAAGGTAAGTAAGGGACTCTTAGATAGCTATCTTTCTGATTGTTGTAATCAAGTAGTCATTTTGAAACAATGTAAAGAGCATAACGAAATAATAGATGTGGCACGGATATTTCTACCGCACCCTAATTTCTATAAGAAGGAATCTAAGTTAATCACATATCAATGTATAAAAAAAGAAGATGTTTAGTGTGGGCTCCGATCTCCAAACCACGAAATAATCACGATTTAAACATGAGCGGAAGCAATCGATAATCAGCGGAAGACAAAAATCATGGGAAATTACAACTTTTCCAGACAAGAGCTTGAAACCACAAACCTTTTCCATATAAAAAGGATCTAAGATGTATACATCTCTGTCAAATTACTTCTTGAGTAATTATATACAACATGATACAAAATCTCAAGAACTCATAACCAAAACACTCCAGGACCTGAGAGTACAGAGGAAACATAGGACTGATTCTAACTACACCACATAGCAGGCTGAATCTCCACCTGAGATTTACTGCTGCTCCTGGTGCTGCTGCTGCTGGGATTGGTCACCTTTAAACCGGTTTCTCCGTCTTCGACGACCACCTAAAAAGTTGAAGTCTACGGGGTGAGACAATTATACATAATTGCCCCAGCGAGAGTTATAACTCTCCACTAGAAGCTTTATAAGCAAAACAAAGAATAACTTAGGCAGTAAAAGCTTTCAAAGCATTCATTAGCAGTTTTGATAATAAGCAAGAGTTCAACATTTATGAAACATGAAGAACATATACTTTATCCAGTATAACATCAATCAAGTAACTCGTAGTTAACTCTAACAGATATACTACGCTTTTGATTATGTTTTTCAAACATTATTATGCCCCGTGGAGATGAGGCATACCACTCATACTCCAACTGATCGCTAAGAAGTCACATCAGTATCATACATAGGTCATTAAAAGAGCCGGATTCTTATGACCTCATCTTCCTCAGTCAGTTAGAGGATTGTTTGCAGGACATCTGGCAGGACGTCTGCTATTTATAGCTCACCAGGGTAAACTGGACCTTCGCTATGTTTTTAGAGTTACAGTGGCGTTCTGTACTCTCTTTGTCATCGGAAGATTTCTTGATTATCTTTCACCGATGCGGTGTTTATGTTTACTTTGGGAGAATAGTGATACATCTCACCTTTTGGGTTTTGTAGTGAAGGTTTGACGGACTATAAAAATCTACATCAATTCCTACACTAGGATGTAAGGTTCTACACATTCATATACCCCACATACTCAGAAGTATGTGATCCAGGAGTTCCCTTGGGAAAACTTGTTTCACCATCATTTAGACTCTAACAATGATGGATCTATGATCAGGGCTCTACATTACACTTGATTAGTTAGGTACATTCAGTATTCTTTTAACATCATACATGGTTCTTCAAACAATAACATTAGCATAACAGCTATAAATGAGAATACTAAAATGTAGCAAGCCTAACTCTTTTCAATCATCAGTTCTCAATCATTTCACCACAAGTCATCTGTTAAGCATGACCTTGATGGTATTTATGGCTCTTACAGCCCGTAAATCTCAATAGATGTCACTAGCAGTGCATCAAGATATTTCACTTATTCATAAAGCTTAAGACATGCTTTCAATGAATATAGTATTACAATCCATACTTGGATATGATCATCATCTCATAACAACCTGCAAGGTTAATTCAACTGGTAATAGTAAACAATTCATCAATCAGGGTTTACTATTCATCTTTCATGTCACCACCCTAGAATTAGGGTTTACTATTCACTCCATGGTGAATTGTACTCATTACATCATCATGTATGAGAAACATCATCATTAAAGCTCTTAAGTAAGATTAAGATTCACTAGACATCATAATTAGGGTTTCCATGATCTCTCATAGGTGGATCATACCCTAATTATGCACATTCATATGTATTGAAAGCATTTTAATTGAGTTTCCACCATAAAAGGTTACTTTCTCTCTCTTAGGATACTTTCTCTCTCCTCTTACTAGTAGATGGTGATAACACCACTCTAGATCAGGTTGGGTTAAGTCCTCATTGACTAGCATAAGCCAAATCATCACTATCATGTGATTAGGGTTTGATTAGAACAAGGTATTGCTCAATTAAACCCTTCAAGGGCATTTTGGTAATTTGACCTCATGATCACCTTCATGGGTCAACTCATTAATCACTTAATCCCTTAATGACCTAGGTTACCATTAGGGTTTAGATTAGATCACCATTGAACCAATTACACCATCAATTGATTAAGTACAAACCACCTTGAACATCTTCAAACGGTTTCAACCTTCAACCACCAAACGGTCTTGAGACCGTTTGGTCTCAAACGGTCTTGAGACCGTTTGCCCTCAAATGGTCTTGAGACCGTTTGGGTGTGTTGACCGTTTTGACTTTCAAACCGTTTGAAGCTCATGCGGTTTGAAACTGTTTGATCAAATCAACTTGAGATCGATTGGACCAAACGACCTTGAGATCGTTTGAGCCCAAACGGTCTTGAGACCGTTTGGACCTCGAAAGTGGTTCAAAAGTTACAATTAGTCATGGTTAAGTATGTTGAAGTCCTCAATTGGCCAAAGCCATATTAACCACTTCTAAATTGAGTTAATTAGGATGAACCTCAATCACTTGGTCACCAATTTAACCCTCAATTGAAAGCCAATTAGGGTTAAATCCATCTCAATTAGGGTTTCAAATCGGATGGTCATCAATATTCAACAATGTGAATCAATTCAAGGTTGAACCTATCAATTGACCTCCAATTGGGGCCAAACTTGGCCCAAACGGTCTTGAGATCGTTTGGATGACCTCCAAACGGTCTTGAGACCGTTTGCCCAAAGTTTGACCAAAAATCAAGTCGGTTGGTTTAGGGTTGAACTCCAATTAGGTCTAAAGATCAGCATTTTTATCAATTCATCAACTTATTGCAAATGGACCTTCAAACCATTATATTATCTCAACCCTAGACCTCCAAACGGTCTTGGGTTGTGCCCAAACGGTCTTGAGACCGTTTGGAAGAACCCCCAAATGGTCTTGATACCGTTTGGGTACTTCAACCCAAAACTCAACAAGATCTATGTTTTAAAACAGTAATTTCAACCCGATTAGGGTTAGGATGTTGAAGTGCCTTCAACTCTCAATTGGTTAAGAATTAATCTTTTATTCTTTGCAGGAATAAAATTCAACATATTACCAACAGACCCTCAAACGGTCGTCCCTTGGTCAACCCTATAAAATGGTCTTGAGACCGTTTCAATCCAAACGGTCTTGCAAGACCGTTTGAGAGCAAACGGTTTGAAACCGTTTGACCTTAAACAGTTTGCAACCGTTTGGACCAAAAGGGTCCAAGGTCATTTGATAAAGTAGCATAGGAATTCACGCCCATCATCTTCAACCTTGGTTAAGGTCGGTTATTCCACCGTTTTGCTTGCAAAAGTGCAAGGAAGAAGGGAGGTAGAAGAAGAAGTATCATGCTAATTTGCAAGAACTAAGTATGCATATAAAGCAAAGAGTTTAGAGTTATAAAACCCGCCTAAAGGTCATTCCTTGAGCTCCAAGATTTCAAGCTCCAAGATTTAATGGCGTCTTTGAGCTCCACAGGTTCGGTCAAGGTGAATTCTCCAAGGAAAGTTGAGAAGAGATGGCTAGAAAGATAGAACTAAGTGAGCTAGCCATGCATCCAACCTTGAAAACGAGTTTCCTCCATGAATTCAAGCAAAAGGGATGATCTAAACTTACCTAGAACCCTTGGTTGTCCCTCTCTACTCCAGAGCTAGCCTTGGTCGGTTGAGAAAGAAGAGAATAAGTGAAGGAAATGAAAGGTTCGTTCACTTGTTACAAGGAAAGGGCTTATATACTCTAGGCCTTTTTACACCATAAGGACCTCTAAAGTATAGAATTTACATCTAAGTACCTCCTTGCTCAAGGCACGTCCAAACTCATCTAAACTTATGCAAAGCTCATGAAATCTCAAGATCTAAGGGTAAAGAAAGCCAACTTTCAACTAAGGTACATACATGAAAGGTCTCCATACCCATATTAGGTGACTTTCACCACAAAGATCTCTTTTCTTATCTGACTATTTATTGATGTGTCCCTTTCACCATTTCTACTCTAAATGATGACAAGAGTTATAAAAGATGTTCTAGAAAATGAAAATTACAATTTGCACCCTTTAATTTGGGTAAATTGCACTTTTACTCCAAATTAGGGTTTTTAAGCACAAGGATCATTCCACAAGCTGCATCTTGATGCCCAAGCTCGGAAAATCCTTCTTACTTCATCATATTTACTCATATGATGTCTTATTATCATAAGAACATCTTAACCTGTGAACATTGCAAGTTAACCCCTTTAACTGGGTAATTTGCACATAGGTCCCTGCACTACAAAACAATGCTACAACTTTACATATAAAGGAGCAAAATTGAAAGTAAATGTTCCTGAGGAACTTAATTACATGCCAGGGAGTATTCACAAGTATATAATTACATATTTAGGCAAAACTTCTAGGGTTAGGTTATAACCCAGGTCAGGGATGTTACAAATTATCCACCCCTTCACAAGGATTACGTCCCCGAAATCGATAAAGCGTATTAAGAGAAAAGAGCAGGATATTTCCTTCTCATCTCATCCTCTAGTTCCCAAGTGGCTTCTTCAACACCACGACGGTTCCATAGGACTTTCACAAGACTTATATCCTTCTTCTTTAACTTTTTAGTTCTGTTATCAAGGATTGACACTGGTCCCTCCTCATATGTTATATCTTCATTCAATTCTACTTCCATAGGTTGTAGAACTGTCTCGGTGTCTGGGTGACATTTCCTCAGCATGGAAATGTGAAACATAGGATGTAACTTCTGCAGCTCTTGAGGTAACTCTAGTCTATAGGCCACCTTTCCAACTCTCTCAACAATTGGATAAGGTCCCATAAATCTAGGAGCTAACTTCCCTTTCCTTCCAAAATGAAGGACTCCTTTCCAAGGTGAGACCTTAAGGTATACTCTGTCTCCAACCTGGAACTCTAGGGGTCTACGACGTTTATCAGCATACGCTTTCTGCCTATCTTGTGCAGTCTTAAGTTGTTGCTGTATAACTTTAATCTTCTCTGTAGTTTGCTGCACAAGACCAGGACCTAACAATTGGTGCTCACCAGTCTCATACCAACACAAGGGTGACCTACAACGTCTACCATATAAGGCTTCATATGGTTCCATATCAATGCTATGCTGATAGCTATTGTTATAGGAAAACTCTATCAAGTTCAGATGTAGATCCCAACTCCCGGTAAACTGGAGAACACATGCTCTCAAGAGATCTTCCAAGGTCTGTATAGTCCTTTCCGACTGTCCATCAGTCTGTGGATGAAAGGCTGTACTAAACTTTAGCTGGGTGCCTAGGGCTCTGTGTAACTGCTCCCAAAAGCGACTTGTAAACTGGGGACCTCTGTCAGAAACTATAGTGACAGGAACTCCGTGCAAACACACTATCTCTTGTACATACAACTGTGATAACCTTTCAGCAGAATAGGTTGTTTTGACAGGTAGGAAATGTGTTGTCTTTGTCAACCTATCAACAACTACCCAAATGGAATCATGTCCTTTATTTGTCCTGGGTAGGCCAACAACAAAGTCCATGGTCACATGGTCCCACTTCCATTTTGGTATGGGTAAGGGTTGCATTATTCCTGCAGGTTTCTGGTGCTTAGCCTTGACCTGCTGACACACAGAACACCTTAGAACAAACTCAGCTATATCCTTCTTCATCCCAGGCCACCAATACATATCCTTCAAGTTTCGATACATCTTGGTGCTCCCTGGATGCATGGCATACATTGAAGAATGAGCTTCCTCTAGAACTATTTTCCTCAGGTTATCTACATCTGGTACTATCATCCTCCCATGATAGCATGCCACCTGGTCATCTGAATCATTAAAACCTTCTTGCTTCTCACTACCATATGCGGATCTAAACTGCTGAACTGTAGCATCTACTAGTTGTGCCTCCTTTATCTGCTCTCTTAGGGTAGGTTTAATCTGCATCTCAGCTAACAAACCAGCTAACAATGACACCTTCAACTGTACATTGTTTTGCCTTAAGGAGATAAGCATATCTCTCCTAGAGCATACTAAGGAACTTAGTTGTGCCCTATCCATGGTTGATGTTGCTGATTTCCTACTTAAGGCATCTGCAACCACATTGGCCTTGCCCGGATGGTAATCAATTGTACAGTCATAGTCCTTGATTAACTCCATCCAGCGACGTTGCCTCATGTTAAGCTCATGCTGAGAGAAGATATACTTAAGGTTCTTGTGGTCTGTGAAAATCTGGAAGGTTTCTCCGTAGAGATAATGTCTCCAGATCTTCAAAGCATGGACCACAACAGCTAACTCTAGATCGTGTGTCGGATAATTCTCCTCGTGTTTCTTAAGCTGTCGGGAAGCAAAAGAAATCACCTGTTTATCCTGCATCAACACACATCCAAGTCCATTCTTGGAGGCATCACAGAAGACTACATATCCTTTTCCTTGTTCAGGTAGCACAAGCACATGTGAACTTGTCAACCTTTCTTTCAACAGCTGAAAAGACTGTTGACACTTATCACTCCAGGCAAAAGGTACATCTTTCCGGGTTAACTTGGTCAAAGGTAAGGCTATAGAACTGAAATTCTTAATAAACCTTCGATAGTAACCAGCTAATCCCAAGAAACTTCTAATCTCCGTCGGTGTCTTCAGTTGTCCCCATTGTATAACAGATTCTACCTTTGCAGGATCAACACGAATTCCCGAGGCAGATATCACATGCCCAAGAAAAGATACCTCAGGCAGCCAGAACTCACACTCGCTAAACTTTGCATACAGCTTGTGTTCTCTTAGCAAGGTCAAAGCTTGGCGAAGGTGCTGCTCATGCTGCTGAGCATCTTTACTAAAAATCAGGATGTCATCTATAAAGACGACAACACACTGATCAAGGAAGGGTCGAAAGACTCTATTCATGAGTTCCATGAATGCAGCTGGTGCATTGGTTAGTCCAAACGACATAACCGTGAACTCATAGTGACCATATCTTGTCCTAAAGGCAGATTTGGATATGTCACTGTCCTTAATGCGGAGTTGATGATATCCAGATCTCAAATCTATCTTTGAGAAGACTGTTGCACCACACAACTGGTCAAAAAGATCATCAATCCTCGGAAAAGGGTACTTATTCTTTATTGTTACTTTATTGAGTTGTCTATAGTCAATGCACAACCGCATTGATCCATCTTTCTTTTTAACAAACAAAACTGGAGCACCCCAAGGTGAAGTGCTCGGTCAGATAAAACCTTTCTCAAGTAACTCTTGAAGTTGTTTCTTGAGTTCTGCCATCTCGGCAGGCGCCATCCTATAAGGAGTCTAGGCTATAGGTTTTGTATCTGGGACTAAATTGATTTCAAAATCAATTTCCCGAGGTGGTGGTATACCAGGAAGTTCTTCAGGAAACACATCCTCGAATTCCCTGACTATAGGAACTTCAGCAGGGTTGGGACTCTCCTTGGTAACATCTACCACATGGGCTAAGAATGCATAACATCCTTGCCTCATCAGCTTATCAGCAACCATAGCTGATACAAGACAGGTGGGCAGAATCTTTCTTTCTCCTTGAAAGATCCATGTGTTGCTTTCATCAGCAAACACTGCCAACTTGGACTCACAATCTAAGACAACTCGATACCTCTCCAAGGTATCCATCCCTAGGATTACATCAAATCCTTGCATATCAAGTGGTATGAGGTCCACTTGAATGCGATGCTTAGAAAAGAAGAGTACGCAGGGAGAGCATACTTCCTGCAGAACGGCAGACCCTCTCAACGGAGTCTCCAACAACAAACTATCTGCCCTATGACTAACTGTCATATTGCAGTTGCGAATCACTCTTCGAGTGATGAAAGAGTGCGTAGAACCCGGGTCAATCAGAACAGATACTACACAAGGTTTAGACATATCAGAATATAAAAGTTCCATCTGACCTGTCACCACTTGTGGATCGACCATTGCCTCTGGTGGGTTCATAGCATAGAACCTCGCTGTCGCCTGGTGTTGAGGTGGTGCTGATGATCCAGCTTGAGACGCTTGTCCACGTCCTCAAGCTGCTCCTTGAGATTGCATTCTCTGAGATCCTTGTTGATTCTGTCTCGGAGGCTGTGTCACACTGACAGGCTTAGATCGGCAGTCCTTCATCAAGTGTCCCACTTTACCACAGTTGTAGCAACTTCTCTCCAGTTGTTGTGGTCTGGGTGGTCTAGTAACTGAAATTGATGCAGAACTCTGAGTCTCCTGAGGTGGTTGTCTTCGTCCTCTACCTCTACTTGGAGACCACTGAGTCTGAGAACTAGATCTAGGTGGTGGAGGGTTAGGTGCAGAGGATCTAGGCTTCTTAAAGTCCCTAGATGAAGAACCCTGGAACTGTGGATATCTTTTCTGAGTTTGCCTCTTCTCAACCACATATCTCTCTATCCTTCGGACTGACAAAACGAAGGTAGAGAATCTCTCTCGGGTTTCTAAGGCAGACACGGGGGTACTCATGTCAGCATTCAAACCCCTCTCGAATCTCCTAATTCTTTCTTCTTCTGTGGTAGCCATGTGCGGACAAAACCGCAACAACTCCATGAACTTAGCTTCATACTCGCTAATGTTCATTACTCCCTGCCTCAGTCTCTCAAATTGAGAGATCTTCTCATCTAGGAAGGTCTTTGGGAAATATCTATGAACAAACTCCCGCCAAAAGTCTTCTCACGAGATCTCTATTCCAGGTCTCTTCTGCTCTTCCATTGTCCACGAATGACCACTGCTTCCTTTGAGAAGATAGACAGCATGTCTGACCTTCTCAGTTTCAGGGATATTGAGGATCCTGAAAGCCTTCTCTAACTCCGTCAACCACAGATCAGCATCTGCAGGGTCAGCAGTCCCAAGGTACTCGGTAGCTCCGACACGACATAGTCGCTCGAACGTCTTCCCGATACCTTGACCTTCTGGTTGGACAGGTGCCCTGGGTACATGTATAGGCATCCTGTCGGTTATGTGGGTCATGGAAGTCATAAACTGCCTGAACATCGTCTGAACTGCTGGGTTACCCATGTCAGATGGGTCGAACTGGGGTGGCTCTCTGGGTTGCTCAGGTACAGGCTGTTCTATCTCTGGTACTCCTGCACCGCCTTGAGGTGCACTAGCACTACTTTCTACCACGTTCTCATCATGTGGCTCTGACATTCTTATGTATCTTCTTCTCCTGAGGAGCAGAAGATTCTATTAGATAAGGAAGGAATACTAAAGATAGACTCGACTTCCTAAGTCCTATGCCTCTATAGACTCGGCGAACCTAGAGCTCTGATACCACTTAATTGTGGGCTTCGATCTCCAAACCACGAAATAATCATGATTTAAACATGAGCGGAAGCAATCGATAATCAGCGGAAGACAAAAATCATGGGAAATTAAAACTTTTCGAGACAAGAGCTTGAAACCACACACCTTTTCCATAGAAAAAGGATCTAAGCTGTATACATCTCTGTCAAATTACTTCTTGAGTAATTATATACAACATGATACAAAATCTCAAGAACTCATAACCAAAACACTCCAGGACCTGAGAGTACAGAGGACACATATGACTGACTCTAACTACACCACATAGCAGGCTGAATCTCCACCTGAGATTTACTGCTGCTCCTGGTGGTGCTGCTGCTGGGATTGGTCACCTTTAGACCGGTTTCTCCGTCTTCGACGACCACCTAAAAAGTTGAAGTCTACGGGGTGAGACAATTATACATAATTGCCCCAGCGAGAGTTATAACTCTCCACTAGAAGCTTTATAAGCAAAACAAAGAATAACTTAGGCAGTAAAAGCTTTCAAAGCATTCATTAGCAGTTTTGATAATAAGCAAGAGTTCAACATTTATGAAACATGAAGAACATATACTTTATCCAGTATAACACCAATCAAGTAACTCGTAGTTAACTCTAACAGATATACTACATTGTTGATTATGTTTTTCAAACATTATTATGCCCCGTGGAGTTGAGGCATACCACTCATACTCCAACTGATCGCTAAGAAGTCGCATCAGTATCATACATAGGTCATTAAAAGAGCCGGATTCTTATGACCTCATCTTCCTCAGTCAGTTAGAGGATTGTTTGCAGGACATCTGGCAGGACGTCTGCTATTTATAGCTCACCAGGGTAAACTGGACCTTCGCTATGTTTTTAGAGTTACAGTGGCGTTCTGTACTCTCTTCGTCTTCGGAAGATTTCTTGATTATCTTTCACCGATGCGGTGTTTATGTTTACTTTGGGAGAATAGTGATACATCCCACCTTTTGGGTTTTGTAGTGAAGGTTTGACGAACTATAAAAATCTACATCAATTCCTACACTAGGATGTAAGGTTCTACACATCCATATACCCCACATACTCAGAAGTATGTGATCCAGGAGTTCCCTTGGGAAAACCTGTTTCACCATCATTTAGACTCTGACAATGATGGATCTATGATCAGGGCTCTACATTACACTTGATTAGTTAGGTACATTCAATATTCTTTTAACATCATACATGGTTCTTCAAACAATAACATTAGCATAACAACTATAAATGAGAATACTAAAATGTAGCAAGCCTAACTCTTTTCAATCATCAGTTCTCAATCATTTCACCACAAGTCATCTGTTAAGCATGACCTTGATGGTATTTATGGCTCTTACAGCCCATAAATCTCAATAGATGTCACTAGCAGTGCATCAAGATATTTCACTTATTCATAAAGCTTAAGACATGCTTTCAATGAATATAGTATTACAATCCATACCTGGATATGATCATCATCTCATAACAACCTGCAAGGTTAATTCAACTGGTAATAGTAAACAATTCATCAATCAGGGTTTACTATTCATCTTTCATGTCACCACCCTAGAATTAGGGTTTACCATTCACTCCATGGTGAATTGTACTCATTACATCATCATTAAAGCTCTTAAGTAAGATTAAGATTCACTAGACATCATAATTAGGGTTTCCATGATCTCTCATAGGTGGATCATACCCTAATTATGCACATTCATATGTATTGAAAGCATTTTAATTGAGTTTCCACCATAAAAGGTTACTTTCTCTCTCTTAGGATACTTTCTCTCTCCTCTTACTAGTAGATGGTGATAACACCACTCTAGATCAGGTTGGGTTAAGTCCTCATTGACTAGCATAAGCCAAATCATCACTATCATGTGATTAGGGTTTGATTAGAACAAGGTATTGCTCAATTAAACCCTTCAAGGGCATTTTGGTAATTTGACCTCATGATCACCTTCATGGGTCAACTCATTAATCACTTAATCCCTTAATGACCTAGGTTACCATTAGGGTTTAGATTAGATCACCATTGAACCAATTACACCATCAATTGATTAAGTACAAACCACCTTGAACATCTTCAAACGGTTTCAACCTTCAACCACCAAACGGTCTTGAGACCGATTGGGTGCGTTGACCATTTTGACTTTCAAACCGTTTGAAGCTCATGCGGTTTGAAACCGTTTGATCAAATCAACTTGAGATCGATTGGACCAAACGACCTTGAGATCATTTGAGCCCAAACGGTCTTGAGACCGTTTGGTCCAAATGGGCTCAAACCATTTGGACCTCCAAAGTGGTTCAAAAGTTACAATTAGTCATGGTTAAGTATGTTGAAGTCCTCAATTGGCCAAAGCCATATTAACCACTTATAAATTGAGTCAATTAGGATGAACCTCAATCACTTGGTCACCAATTTAACCCTCAATTGAAAGCCAATTAGGGTTAAATCCATCTCAATTAGGGTTTCAAATCGGATGGTCATCAATATTCAACAATGTGAATCAATTCAAGGTTGAACCTATCAATTGACCTCCAATTGGGCCCAAACTTGGCCCAAACGGTCTTGAGATCGTTTGGATGACCTCCAAACGGTCTTGAGACCGTTTGCCCAAAGTTTGACCAAAAATCAAGTCAGTTGGTTTAGGGTTGAACTCCAATTAGGTCTAAAGATCAGCATTTTTATCAATTCATCAACTTATTGCAAATGGACCTTCAAACCATTAGATTATCTCAACCCTAGACCTCCAAATGGTCTTGGGTTGTGCCCAAACAGTCTTGAGACCGTTTGGAAGAACCCCCAAACGGTCTTGAGACCGTTTGGGTCCTTCAAACCAAAACTCAACAAGATCTATGTTTTAAAACAGTAATTTCAACCCGATTAAGGTTAGGATGTTGAAGTGCCTTCAACTCTCAATTGGTTAAGAATTAATCTTTGATTCTTTGCAGGAATAAAATTCAACATATTACCAACAGACCCTCAAACGGTCATCCCTTGTTCAACCCTATCAAATGGTCTTGAGACCGTTTCAATCCAAACGGTCTTGCAAGACCGTTTGAGAGCAAACGGTTTGAAACCGTTTGACCTTAAACGGTTTGCAACCGTTTGGACCAAAAGGGTCCAAGGTCGTTTGATAAAGTAGCATAGGAATTCACGCCCATCATCTTCAACCTTGGTTAAGGTCGGTTATTCCACCGTTTTGCTTGCAAAAGTGCAAGGAAGAAGGGAGGTAGAAGAAGAAGTATCATGCTAATTTGCAAGAACTAAGTATGCATATAAAGCAAAGAGTTTAGAGTTATAAAACCCGCCTAAAGGTCATTCCTTGAGCTCCAAGCTTTCAAGCTCCAAGCTTTAATGGCGTCTTTGAGCTCCACAGGTTCGGTCAAGGTGAATTCTCCAAGGAAAGTTGAGAAGAGATGGCTAGAAAGATAGAACTAAGTGAGCTAGCCATGCATCCAACCTTGAAAACGAGTTTCCTCCATGAATTCAAGCAAAAGGGATGATCTAAACTTACCTAGAACCCTTGGTCGTCCCTCTCTGCTCCAGAGCTAGCCTTGGTTGGTTGAGAAAGAAGAGAAGAAGTGAAGGAAATGAAAGGTTCGTTCACTTGTTATAAGGAAAGGGCTTATATACTCTAGGCCTTTTTACACCATAAGGACCTCTAAAGTATAGAATTTACATCTAAGTACCTCCTTGCTCAAGGCACGTCCAAACTCATCTAAACTTATGCAAAGCTCATGAAATCTCAAGATCTTAGGGTAAAGAAAGCCAACTTTCAACTAAGGTACATACATGAAAGGTCTCCATACCCATATTAGGTGACTTTCACCACAAAGATCTCTTTTCTTATCTGACTATTCATTGATGTGTCCCTTTCATCATTTCTACTCTAAATGATGACAAGAGTTATAAAAGATGTTCTAGAAAATGAAAAATACAAGTTGCACCCTTTAATTTGGGTAAATTGCACTTTTACTCCAAATTAGGGTTTTTAAGCACAAGGATCATTCCACAAGCTGCATCTTGATGCCCAAGCTCGGAAAATCCTTATTACTTCATCATATTTATTCATATGATGTCTTATTATCATAAGAACATCTTAACATGTGAACATTGCAAGTTAACCCCTTTAATTGGGTAATTTGCACATAGGTCCCTGCACTACAAAACAATGCTACAACTTTACATATAAAGGAGCAAAATTGAAAGTAAATGTGCCTGAGGAACTTAATTACATGCCAGGGAGTATTCACAAGTATATAATTACATATTTAGGCAAAACTTCTAGGGTTAGGTTATAGCCCAGGTCAGGGATGTTACATTTAGTATAATGTATGCCTTGGTCTGAGGACTTAGAGGTAGTGATTACCTAATAAGTGGTAATAGTGTCTAGTGATGAACTAAGGGTTTAAATACCCAGATCTAGTAATCATAACAATGATAATGCTATGGGATGAGAATCCCTAGTAATGTGATAAGGGACTGAGATCCCAAGTGTTATGCATTCTATGTGTTCTAAAGAACATGTGAAGAGTACAAATCTTTTCTATAATGTGGATATATATAAGATCAGAAAATGTTCATGAACATACTAGACCATAACGAAGAAAGGAATGATGACATGTGATCATCTTTATAGTTCCTATGCTAGTGGCAACGAACCTAAGATGAAACAAGATTGAATGACACATGAGAAGTTGCAAGTTCATGTAGTAATCAAAAGAGGTGGTGATCTCTTTTCTTTAATAAACAACCTAGATAATGATGGTGTGATAAAAAGGAGTATGTTTCCTTGTGTTCTTCCCTTTCAAGGACATGGCAATCAAGTAAGTCTTATGACACTTGATGTGCATGTGATAGAAGTAACCTATAGATGGATATTTTGAAAAGTGTCAGCTAGTCCTGGATTTTGGTTCCAAGACAAAGTTATATGTGATAAGTAATGTCCCGATATGAAAAAAAGTTCCTATTATATGTTTGATTTCAACAGAAGGTGGACATGATGAGGATATGATGTGTTTTTCATACATATAACAAATACCAAGGAAAGGAATCCTAGTATCCAATAAGTTTTAGTGGGATGAGGAAGTGAGAACATAACTCCTGATAAGATGATTAATGTTGGTTACTTGGAATAGCCAACTAAGAGATTAGTCTAATTACATAAAATAGTATGAACATCACATGTTAGGGGTTTATGCTCTACATAAACACGACATCCATAAGGATGAATTAATTGAAGGGACAATAGTAGAATCATCTTGGGAAAATCTTATCAGGTTAAGTATAATTCTTTAGAATATCCCTATTTAGGTCTGTTGAGACAACCTATACAAATAACATCCAGAGATATCTCTAAAATAGTTCTTCTTTGATAGATAAGCCTCATGTTATGACAAGAAAATAAATAGCTAACATGATGGTTGGTACAATTTATAAGTAAGTTAATGTTGTGTCAGAAGATTAGAATGGCACATTAAGAAGCATGATAAGACTTGTAGTACCAAATGGACGACATAACGTAAATCTAGTCTTTCCTTGAAGAAGAAATGTTAAACTAAATGAGGGGTATGGGAAATTCCCAAGATCAAGAATCTTATTACATAAATATGTAAGTTGAAAGATGACAAATCAATAAGGTTTGACACCCAAGTTATACAAAGTATGTATAGTACTCTTCTGACTAAGAAAGTGTTACCTTAAAGAATTGATTCTGCAGTCAGTGATAAAAAGAATAGTTAAGTATGTATCATGTATGACAAAGATTTTATGATTACCCTATATGGAAGGACTTTGTACTGGTTGAAGTTCTATGACATCTCCATGACATAAATATGTTATGTGGAGGCTTAATGATATGATGCATGAATTACAATTGTCTCCCATCATTTGGGATTCCGGGGATGAAATCCTTATTAGGGATTTATAACTTGTAACATCCCTAACTAGGGTTTAGGGCTAACCCTATTTGTTTAGCTTAAATAAGTTTCTTATAACTTTAATATAATCCTCTAAAGTGTTTTGTTATCAGGTGACAAACTTATGTTTCAAATTTGGTCTTGTTTGAACAATGTTCTCTTGTTTCGGACCAAAATACAATTTACCCAATATAAGGGGTTATATTGCAATATGTCACATGTTAAATGTGCCTTATCTGTTTTAACATCATAATAGAGAGAATGATGCAAGGCGGTGGCTTGTGGAAAGCCTAAATTCCAAGCTTGAAACTTGATTGAATAATGCTAGTGCCTTGTATACCAATTTAGGTACAAGTTGTAATTTACCCAAAATGTAGGGTTGATATGCAAATTACCACCTATAGAGTGTCCCTACTCCCTCCTAGTATCATTTAAAGGAGAGATAAAGAAGAAGACACCATGTTTGAATCATGTATAAGTGATGGTATTCTTGTAGATGAAAAGACCAAAAAAGGGTTGTATGTGAAACCCTAAAATGAGTTGTTTTGAGTTATAAAGATTATATGGGAATTCCTATCAGCCAAGAAGCCATAGAGGAGGTCCCATATCTTTTTGTTAACTTCTTGAAAGTATTAATATCATATTAGCACCTCAAGGAGGTGATCCATGGTGAGTTAGATGCTCCTCGCAAAAAGTTGTATCGAGTTGCATAATTTGTGAGATAAAGTTGAGATATCTTATCCAACAAGATAAGTGATGGCCAAAATATCATCTCTAGATTATCCTCTAGTGTTTTGCATGTCAAGATAAATGTGAGTGCATGAAAGTACACGTGTCAACCATGCATGGACACATGACACCTAGTAGCTTAAAATGATGAGACCTCATATATACACACTTTTTCATGAACCTCAAGTATATATACCCTTCCCTTGACCTATTAGTGAAACGTTTCAAATCTTACCACCCTATTTCTCTTAGATATCATGCAAAGTGTCTTGGTATCGTTCATAGATGAAGGGGTATCGTTCATAGAGCCTTGATATCGTCCATAGCAAAGTGATATCGACCAAGTAGAGTGATATCGGCCAAGTGAGGGATATCGGCCACAAGTGGTGAAGTATCATGCAAAGTGCTTAGAAGCTCAAACCTTGGACATTTGATAAGATCATCTTCAAACTTGGGAATGGGAAAGGCTTAGATATTGGAGCTTGGAAGTTGTTCTAGTGGCAAGTTATATAACTTGAACCCAACTATGTTATTATTCACATTCAATATTGTTGAATCCGTTGAACTACTTTCAATTTCGAATTCCTATGATTAATTGATGTTCTTATGAGTTCCAATAGTTGTTAGGACCATTGTCCATGATTTAGGGTAGTAAGAATAATAGTCTAGAGGTTAATGATGGTGACATCATCATGGTACAACCCGATATAGGATGGAAGTACCTTAAACCTGATATGAAACCCAAGATGGTAGGTAATTCGATATAGTGGTGAGTGATACTGCATGCACGATATGAGTGATATCTCATGGATAATAGGATTGGTACCTACTTGCATCTTATGCATGATATGAGGTCATGTCCAAACCTCATGCATGATATGGTACACTCAAACCGATATGGTTGAAAACCCTAAGATGAGGAAGTAAAACCCGATATGCTTTTGAACCCATATCCCTATCATTTAGTGATGGTTTTTTTTTGAAGAGCTCAACTAGATATCTATATTTTCATTCAATTATATGATACAACTGATCCTTGGAAGGAATGAAAGGATATGAGCATAATGGTCTACCTAATATGCTAACCTGATATGATCAACCCACATGGTAACCTGATATGATAATCCATCATAGAACTCGATATGATATTGTGTGTAGACCACTAAAATGATACTATGATGAGGCATATGCCCCATGCACGATATGGTGCACACCTTGCACATGATATATTATTAAGTATACTCTTGCACCCGATATGAGGTCAAGCATATATCTCATACATGATATGAAGGTAACTTGAGATGATAAGATCTAAGTGATAGACAATCTGATATGGATATATGTTATGGTGTTAGGGGATACACCCTAAGCACAATATGGTGATGTGGTTACACCACATGCTCAATATGGATACCCGATATGATGTTAAGGTTTTATCTCAAGCACAATATGGTAGCTTACACACATCTCGATACCCGATATGATGGGAATAATTCAATCATATATACTTGATTGAGTGACCTATGTTGTGTTTTGTGTTAAATGCAACATTAAAAGATAACAAGTTTAGTGCAAATTGATAATTATGAGCTAATGAATTAAGAGGAGAATAGAACCAACTTAATATAAGTATGGTGTAATCAACATCCTAGTGAGGATGAGAGAGAAAATTATATTTGAATATCAACTAGGTAACGAGTTTATCTTGATACCCCTAGTATGAATAGAGTATGAATTAGAGTTTAATCTTTTATGATATGATCCTGAGATCCTGAGTGGTTAAGAAAGGTAAATCTTAAATCGTGAGTGATGAGATGATTTGAAACCCTAAGCCTAATTATGGGAAGGTTGTATTTCTCTTGTATTGAATGGTGATGATAGGTTTGTGATATTGAAACCATGTTGATATCATGAGATAATGAGCATAGCTAAGTATGAGCTATGATGTTTCATATAATACATATTATATGAGTCTTGTAAGTCATGTGAAATACTTATACGACAAGTATGATGTTTATATAGGTCTTATGACCTATAGATGGATGTTACCTAGTGAGAGGTGATAAGATGTTTATAAAAGTCACATGATCTAGAGATTTAATGTAAGAGATGGCAATATTCAAAATGAACTATGGAAATGAGAACCTTGTAACATAACAAAAATAATAAATGGTTATAATAATAATAATGAAATCTTGGTCATACATGCATAATGGTTATAGCAAAGTGAGGGCAATAGTGTTTTGAATATGCTAAAATAAGATATGACGGATACTTGTATCACATAAAGGATGTGAATGGGTATGATGGCTTGGATGAGGTATAATGCCTAGTAAAGGTGATGTAGTACTCAATGATGAGTTCAAGGGATTGGTATCCCATAATGAAAGTGAAAGGGAAACATAAAGGTATCCTAACTACTATGGGATCCTTAGCAATGTGGTTGTAATCTCACAGGATTGGTATACTCCAATACCTAGCTGTACTCTCATTATGATCTCACAGGATTGCTTAATCCAATACCTGGCTATAATCACATAGGATTGGTATAATCCAATACCTGGCTGTACTTTCATAGGATTGGTATAATCCAATACATGGATGTAATCTCACAGGATTGGTATAATCGAATACCTGGCCATAATCTCACAGGATTGGTATAATCCAATACCTTGTTGTAATCTCACAAGATTGGTATAATCCAATACCTGGCCGTAATCTCACAAGATTGGTACAATCCAATACCTGGCTGTAATCTCATAGGATTGGTATAATCCAATATCTGCTGTAATATCACAGGATTGGTATAATCCAATACCGGCCATAATTTCACAGGATTGGTACAATCCAATACCTGGTTGTACTCTTACAAGATTGGTATTAAGCTGGAACATAATGATGTATATTCACCAGAATGGTAGAAATCAATATTTGGCTAGCAGATTGGCTGAGGCCGACAACTGGAAATGTGAATGATTCACTAATATCATACCATTGTAATATTGTCACAGAATAAGTTTGAAATATTGGTATAGTATGATTGGTAAACAATATACTCATTTTTCATATTCCTTATAAAGTGAGTGGATGATTTACTGTCCTATTATAGATAGTTGCAATGTTTTAAAATAAGAGATTGTTCTAATCTGCTTATCAATAGTGACTAATCTTGCTAATTAATATAAAAGAACCCATGCTTAGTTTTATACTAATAACATTATTGGAGGAGAGTTATATCTCTCGCTGGGACAATTGCCTCACCCCATGGGATCCATAATTTTTTTAGGTGGATGTGCACGAGAACGTAGAGGCCTTTCTGCAGAAGAAGGACAATAATAGTAGGGACAACAATAACAACTTAGGTTGAGTGTACTGTCTGTCGTGTCTTGTAGATAAAAATCATATGTGTCATCTTGTACTCTCTGGTCCTTGGATTTAGTACGTGATGATTTATAAATGATCTGAGATTTTGACTTGTATGCCTCAAGGTTTTATGTTGCTTCAATATATGTTTTGACAAATGAATTGTTATATGTTATTCTCGAGAAGAGATTCTACAGTATATGTACAATGTGATCAATGATGTATATAAGGTTTTGGTTCTTCCTTTAGGAGTTTTCTTGGAAATGGAACTTTTTGAAAAATGGTTTTAATTTTTAGTAATTTTTGTTAATCCACTGCTTATGATTATTCTGCAATAATTAGTGACGATTTGGCTGTTGATTTGGTGGCGGTCTTAACAGTAACTCTAGCTAGATGCTCCATCTTCTCATGCAATAGACATTTTTATGATTGTATGTAGATCAATTAAGGTCTAAAAACCCTAAGTTATCGTCCATGAACACAAGATACAATATCAATAAGCACATACATCTTTTATCTCCAAGGGTTGTCATATAATCATATCATTCACAATATGACCATCAAGTTAGGGTTTCTCATTGCAATGATCGCAACCATTGGTCATTGTGAGCCAACACCTTTTTTATTTCAATCAAACCATCATTACAACACATAAGTCGTGTGTATGAATTATTACTCAATATAATTGTTATCTATCGAAAATAAAGATTATATATTCACACACACACACACACACACACACACACACACACATATATATATATATATATATATATATATATTGAGTCAGGCTAGAATATACTCGAGTGTACGGATCGCACGAATACACTCAAGTGTGTTTGCATATCAAGACATTTTTTGCAACATGTAAACCATTGATCTTCACCGTCATACTATAACTAGGTTACATACAAATTTTGAGCCCATTTGGATGAAAAACTACTTGAGTGTATTCCGCTTTGGATACACTCGAGTATATTCTAGCCTGACTCTCTCTCTCTCTATATATATATGTATATAGACATAGACATATATACACATATATATATGTATATATACGTAGACATATATATTAAGAGGATAAAACATGATTGTTACAAAACAAGGAACATGGTCTCTCATCGAGTCACTCTTTTTTTGGGCATCAATATCTCATTTTGCAAAGATACAACTACATATGTTTCTCTTATTACGGTGTTGGTGTTTAACCAGACGTCTAAATCTCAAAGTATAACCCAGGAACACCATTCTTCGTTGAATAATGGAAAATATAATTACTAAGAAATGCATCACCGTCTCCCGTTCTGTTTTCAGATAACATGTTATCTTAAATCTTTTCAAAACTTAGCTAGTGAGTCCTTGTTTAATCAAAATATTTGGACATCTCTTTAAATATGTTGATATATCTTAATCCATTAAAATTAATTTTCATCCGGGGCATGAGTAATAATATCTCTCTTCTCATTTTTGGCTTTATCAATTGAAATAATTTCCACAAACCTCGATTATCAAAAAGAATTTTTGTTTTGTGATTTATGTTGTAGATTTAAATGACCATACATGCCGCATCTTGTCCCGTAGGACTTGCAATTGTGGCAAAATACTACTTATATCTTGGCATCGTCTAGCTCCCGTTTTCATTTTTCTTTTTCATGATGTAGAAAAAGAGAGAGGCGGAGGGCGGACAACATGGCTCTGCTAGGGTACACACGCACGTGTGGCATTAAATCCAATTCCAAGTTGGATTTGTGGGAGGAGGCGCGGATGAGGTTAGTGTTGTAACTTGTTGATTAATGACAGACAATATACTTAGTTGTGCGAGTTGGCGGGATGGTGTCACGTAGGCAGGCAGATATGAGATAGGTGGAATGGGTCAAAGCGGTCAGGCAGGCAGGCGTCCAAGATGAGGGAGACCATTGCCGGGCCGGCGGGGCAAGTAATAAGTTGGTGTGGCACAACAACTGGGACGGCATCGAGCCCCGTCCGATGGGTGCAGCTAGCAACGCACTTCGTCCAGTCAAGTCCTTCTCTCTACTACAGTCGCACCCAAGCTATATATGTAGGCAGAACTCCAGTACCGCTGTACGCCGGTGACGTACGGTCATCGGTCCGTTTTGTCAACCCCTCGTTTTCCGTCGCGTTCGGTCTGTCGGTCGGGTCAATCCCGCACAGCGGCTCAAGTTGCGCATCGCAGTACGCGCTGTCGACCCATGGCCCCTCTCCCAGGTCTCCCTAGCTAGTAAGTGCATTGTTAGGTCCATCGAAAGACTGGTGGTGAATGTGTCTTTTCGCTCCGCGTCGTTTAGTGATGGATTTTTTTACTTTTTTTGGAGACTTGATATGGCATCATCATAGAAGAACAAACGAAAGACATATCGGGCCCAAGTTGCTTTCCGTGTCTCCCCCGTACTTGACTCCTTCACTACTTTGCCCTTTTGATTTTCATCATCACTACTCTATCTCTTCTCTCATGTATGAATGACTGAAATTCCCCGCCCTTAAAGTCGCAAACAGCGAATGGTTGGTCGATCAAAACGGACGGTTTCGGTGGGTCGACGGATCTATTTATCTGTCAATCGTGGTTGTCGCAAACAACCAAGGCTTCTATAGCACCTACTTTCAACTTCCACTTGTGCTAGTGTCACGAAGTGGGCGTACATGCAAGTGAACGGACGGACGGATGCCTCTGGACAATGGTCTGGTCCACAGTGAAGTGGCCAGTCAGTCTCAGAGAGTGAACTGCATGGATAAAGATAGAGATAGAGCTGGATCGGGAGTAGCATATGGTTGACGTGTGTCTGTTCTTTCAACAAAGGTGGTATGCAACTTTACTCACACTTTCCCATCTTCTATCAGTAATGAGCAGGCGTCAACGTCCTCAAAAAGGCCCGCTTCCATGGAGGCTGACTCAGCGAGCTAGGTGTTCATGTGGAGATTTGAGGGTGGAGAAGAAGAGTGCAGTGCACTGGAATGCACTTGGTTGCTTGTGTGGTACCGACTGATGACTAGCACTGCTACTGGTCCCGAAACCAAGCATTAAACTCTGTTTATATCAACTCCCTTCCTGTCCCGTACCTCGGTGTAGCGACTGCCATCAATGATCATCGGCCACCGCGTCTCTACTCGGTGGTAGTGGTGGACTCCATAATCCTCCCCAGAAAGTAAGGAAACAAACAACGGCGCCACCGGGAACACGCCACCGCAAATGGATGGTGCTTCTGTCTTGTCTGTAACCCAAAGCCAATCCATACATACAACATACATGGAACCGATACCCAATGGCACCCCCTCGCGGCCGCTCTCTTAAATCCAAGCAGCGGAAGATATATATGAACCGTGGACCGTGGGCATGCCTTCGACACAGTGATTTCAATGCATGCACACCCATTAACATCCACCCCATATATATCTTGGCATCGTCTAGCTCCCGACACCGGACGACATAAGCAGGTGCTGGTTGCCAACGACGGGACCCCCAACAAACACCATGGATGACAAGGGAAGGACCCCCAACTACTCACCACCTTTTTAGCTGTTTGGATAAGCACGTCACGCCCAGCTTTCTCATCTCATCCTACTACTACCTTTCCTCACGATGCCATCTGATGTGATATGTCCGCACAACTAAGCATATATGCCCCCCCCCCCCGTTGTATCACGTTTGTGCTTACCGCGTCATGCGTGCGCGCGCTCGTGTGTCGTGTGCGTGACTGCCTTTTTCTAGAGTTGTCCTCGTCTTTGGATTGTTATGGGACACGTGTCTGCATATCTACATATATATAACAGATGCCAATGCTCATCCATATCACGTATGTTCACAATAATATATACATACAACTAATTAATTTTTACTCATTGTAATGAACTATGATTGTCTACAAAGTAAATGAATTGAAATGGTATCATAATAAGAAGAATTGAACAATGCGTTCTCACAAGAAATATGTTGGTCTCATATGGAGCAATGCGTCCCATTTTGATCATCATTTCTGTAAAATTTGGATATAAAGGTAAAAGAATTGTGTGTAACGACAAAATTTTTCTGTATAACTACGTGGATAGAAGCGAAAGAACCATTGCAAACAAAAATACTATGTGTAACTTTGTAAATTTGTTAAGAATTAGTATGTAAAATTTGATGTAACATATTTTTCCTAAACAATATTAATATGGAAAAATAATATAACTTGCACCTAAATAGTTATCATTTGTTTTAGTCTTATAGTCAATTATTTATTTATATTTTTGAATTAAATATATCCTAAAATAATTATATGTGGTAGATGTTGATACACATCATAGTGACCCATAATTATCGTGCCAAAATACTTACTTGACCATATCCTAAAATAATTGTTATTATCGACATGTGATACTGACATCTAAATCCGAAGTTCTTCCAACGACAACATGAAATTCCAAGTGGTTCGTTGTTTCAACTTCCTTATATTTTCAAATAATGAGTTAAGAAAATATTTAGCCAAGTAGAAAAACTGATTATTGTGAATGGAGTCTGACTTTTACAGGCCAACACATCAATGTATCATTTTTAATCTTGTAATTGTCCATTTGTTATTTAAAAAAAATATATTTATCAAATTGTCACGTTTTTTAAGACAATGCATCTCCGATCATACAATCTAATGTATTCACTCGGGGACGTATTGCCATCATATTTTTTTCTATTTTGATACCATATAATATTTTTGTACATTTTATATCATATTCATATGGTTTCTTAAAAAATATTAAAATTGTAAAAGTAATATGTTTTAATGATACTTCAAAAAATATAGTACATAAGTATGTAGTCACCGTATATGTATATGTATACAGTAGTGTATGGAAATATTAGATACAATACTAAAAATATAATATACAATTTTAAAATTTTGAGTCAATACATCCAAAAAATATTAATATGGAAAAATAATATAACTTGCACCTAAATAGTTATCATTTGTTTTAGTCTTATAGTCAATTATTTATTTATATTTTTGAATTAAATATATCCTAAAATAATTATATGTGGTAGATGTTGATACACATCATAGTGACCCATAATTATCGTGCCAAAATACTTACTTGACCATATCCTAAAATAATTGTTATTATCGACATGTGATACTGACATCTAAATCCGAAGTTCTTCCAACGACAACATGAAATTCCAAGTGGTTCGTTGTTTCAACTTCCTTATATTTTCAAATAATGAGTTAAGAAAATATTTAGCCAAGTAGAAAAACTGATTATTGTGAATGGAGTCTGACTTTTACAGGCCAACACATCAACTTCCTTATATTTTCAAATTGTCACGTTTTTTAAGACAATGCATCTCCGATCATACAATCTAATGTATTCACTCGGGGACGTATTGCCATCATATTTTTTTCTATTTTGATACCATATAATATTTTTGTACATTTTATATCATATTCATATGGTTTCTTAAAAAATATTAAAATTGTAAAAGTAATATGTTTTAATGATACTTCAAAAAATATAGTACATAAGTATGTAGTCACCGTATATGTATATGTATACAGTAGTGTATGGAAATATTAGATACAATACTAAAAATATAATATACAATTTTAAAATTTTGAGTCAATACATCCAAAAAATATTAACATTTAAATTATATGAATGATCATATCATAATTTGATGTTAACAATATAATACACACCAACACCAAAAAATATGAGATACACAAAGATAATATAATACTTACACTATATCAAATTATTTGATACACATAACTTTCAACTTTTATTTTTCTATGGTAACATATGGTTTAAACCAATATAAATTATGAAGTATATGCTATTTTATTAGGATTACATATATGTTAACAACAATAAATTTATATTACAGTCATTTATATATAACCATATGGATGGTAAGAAACAAAAAAATATACTTTAATGATAAATATTAAGTAGAAGATATCCTTAACAAAAGTGATATTATATAAGGTAATATAAGGTAAATTAACAATTATATGATGCATCCTTGTAAAAATGTTATATTTCACAATAATGTAAACATGTATATTTCTCATGAGTTAGTTTTTTTTATAAAAATAATGTATTTATTACTAATTATATATCTATAGTTTCTTACTATATTATTTTATGATGATTTGCCTACCAGATTTACGATTGTTAAAATGTTTCAAACTCTAAGAAGTATTGTATGTTTAAACTATATATTATCATATAAAAATAAAAATTTAAAGTTATATAACGTATAATACGATCTATTTATTTTTTATATAATTGTCATATATATAATTTGTGTATTGCATTGTATGTATTTCTTGTATGCATAATTCAATAGTAAACAACAATGCTACACATTTTCATATTATACACTATCAAACAATATAAAACACTAATATTTATGTATATCGTGAGTATGTATGTATTTACTATTGTTTTTATAATCATTATTTCATTTTAACTATCCTCTCTCTCTCTCTCTCTCTTTATATATATATATATATATATATATATATATATATATATATATATATATATATATATATATATATATATATATATATATATATATATATTGAGTAACACATTTTGTGTGGGATACTAAGGAACATTAAGACATGAAAGAAAAACATGAAGAAGACATAACATAGTATCATAATACAAAAAGTTAGTGAGGACAATAATTACTGAGTCTAGATGCATTGAGTAACACATTTTGTGTGGGGTGTTGTTCCTAGCGCAGGAGCAATGGGCGAAGATACATTGTCCCTGCCCCTACTAGGAACAGGGGCGGAACTAGGGGGAGGCTGCTGGGGCTTTAGCCCCCCCTCCCCCCAAAAAATTAATACAAACAGTGGTTCTTGTAGTATTAAATATAGATCACGTGTAAATAAATACATTAACTGCGTAGCATTTAACACAAAAATGAGCTGGTTGGAGTGCTAAAAAGTTGGTTTCCAAAACCAAGAGACTCATGTTCCATTCTCAATGTTTGCATTTTTTCGACTAAGCCCCCCCTTGTGTTAAAATACACACATATATGATTTCAGCCCCCTCAATGTAATTTTCTGGTTCCGCCACTGACTAGGAACAATACACCTAAACGGAGACAGGTCGTCCCTAAAGAGTGACATTTCAATTAATATCTATATTTTTAATATTGATTTTATATAAAAGAAAACAATGCTGGATCCAATTACTATCTTTTCTTTCATTATTCAAGTGACAGGTCACGTATGTGTGTGTGCTCTTCCTACCAGAACCTTCACTGAACTTATTACACGACAAGTCGACTTACTCATATATGTAACTATACTCATGCAAAACCTACCACAGCATTCAACTGTTTGTTCGAGTCTCCCATTTACGCACGTTATCACAGAAAGTAGTGGGCTTTCGGGGACACCCCACTGTACGGTGCCCTCGACCGACTGTCAACCCTGTCTGCTACATAGGTGTTGCGCAGCCGAACCTGATCGCTCAACTCTTTCAAGGGGCCTACAGAAAGCCCATCTAAAATTGCGTTGACGATCCACTACGGGCTGGTTTGGATCGTTAAGGCCTGTAGCTAGGAGGAGGTCAGGGCTCACGTCACTCGCCGCTTAACTCGGGTCTTATTGTTTGTACGTTTCTACATAGTATTCTGCATGGATCACACTCATTGGTTCGTATGAGCTAAGGGCCTACGTCATATCAGCTTTTGAGGAGCGTTTATATGTCTATCTATCGAGTATGTGCATAACTCTCAATCGTCTTGTTCGAAAACCCAACTCATCATGTCCCGGAACCCCCAAGCAAAGCATGTGTGGAATGAACATATTATTTGACAAAACGGGTATCACTGATGCATATAGGTCCTGTTTGCGGACGTGCTATTTTCAACATGCAACTGGATTTCAATGCATTTGTATTCTACTACAGCAGTTTGGATTTTGAATTCTTCTAGCAACGAGCACTGCACGCGCAGTATGTATGCTTCAATGGATAAACAAGTACGCACTTCCAGTCCAATTCAGAATCAGATGAAATTCATATAAGGAATGTGACAATCTTTAACCCAACTATCCGCATCTTATTCGGCAGTCAACTC
The DNA here is from genome assembly GCA_963693085.1 of Alisma plantago-aquatica. Lineage (NCBI taxonomy): Eukaryota > Viridiplantae > Streptophyta > Magnoliopsida > Alismatales > Alismataceae > Alisma > Alisma plantago-aquatica. The sequence continues at coordinate 537,054,125 of OY856414.1, read as the reverse complement.
CCAATTATTGTGATGCCCCGCAACAACAACAATTATTCACAATCAAATTCCGAACTAAACTAACTTACATCATTAACCATGATAAGGAAAAGATTAGATAAAATTAACCGCCTCTCAACAAAGTGCATATAAAATTGACAATAGCTTCATTCATTGATAGGTAACCATATATGATATCTTTGGTCACCACAGTTACAATCTATATATACAAAAGAAAATATCTTCCAAAGTCTATAACATGAACATATATACATGGAATGCAAGTAAAAAACATAGTCATCATAACATACGTATCGGACGACTACAGACAACTTTAGACAAACACTAACATGTATCTACTATTGTCTAGCCTAAAAGAGGTTTCTCTCGATTGAAGTCCTAAGAACAAGGTTGAACACCTAGCATGATGTGGATAACCAAGAGGGTGAGAACCATATCTCAACGATATGATATAGCAATTGTAAAATATTAAATATAAGTCACGAATTGATAAGTAAATTCTTCAATGTTATTATTGATAGGATGATAATGTTATTTTTAAAACTATTTGTATTACAAATATGTCTTTGGAGAATAAGACAAAGAAATAAGAGATTTTGTGTATAAATAAATAGCAATAGATTTACAAATTGTTGAAAAATATAAATATGAAATAATATGCAACTTTTTAGAATAAAATTAGATACATCGTGTTTTAGATAAGTAGAGGAGTAATTATCTTGCCAAGAATTACAATACATGTTTAAAACATAAAACAACAATATTTCAATCTAATTTTTAGTACACTTGAAAATAATAAGGAAAAAAAGAGAATTCTACAAATTGTGAGAAAAAGGATATTCTATGGGATAATGGTATTGTCTCATATAATATTTAAAAGGAGCAAGTTTGTATGGGAAAGAAATCACATTAAATCTCAATTATTGAAAAAACCTTGGAAAAGGTATAGTTTCCTTGAAATAAAGATAATTAATGGGAGGAATTCATGATAAAATTAGCCAACAAAGTGCAATGTATTTATATGCTTTCCTTTATGATTTTTGATTGTGTGAATCAAGCAAAGTTGGTAATTTAATTAAATAAAATACTTGAAGAAAAAGAGATGGATATACATGTTTCCAAGTTAAGAACCTATTAAATAATTCCCACTTTACAACAATGTATTCCCTTCACAAACCGTGGGGAAGAGAGAGATTTCTAGCAAGAAAACAAAGCAATATCTTTTGACAAGTCATATATATATATATATATATATATATATATATATATATATATATATATATATATATATATATATATATATATATATATATATATATATATATATATATACAGAGAGAGAGAGAGAGCATATCTTTAATACCTACATGAGTAACCTAGAATTCCCTACCCATACTGCCCAAAAAGTAACTATTTGGTCAATACAATAACTAACTGGACACAAAGGTAACTATGTTGACCAAAAAGTGACAATTCTGTTAAATTATGAAGTATTGGCCAAAAAGTGATGTTGACCAAAAAGTGACAATTCTGTGTCCCTAACTTGGGTATCCATGAGAGCCCTAGAGATGTCATTCTTCTCGGCCACACCATCAGATCTACTACTTCCTATCGAGCAACTCCTCAAATGATGATATGTTCCTTCAAAAGCAAGGAACCGTGGGTGGCTTTGCACTACCCTCAGCTACGAGAACCAAGGGGATCCATGGGTCGAAAGAGAGGGGTGGTAGCTTGGAGGTGAACCGACATAGTGGAATGTCGTCAGGATGCTAGCCCTGTAGCACTAACATTTGTGGTTGTGCAACATCCTCCAGTCGACAACGTCCACACTTTTTTCCAGTGCGGACAGGAGATAAGATGAGGGAGAAGTTGGTAGTAGAGGACTGTAAAGGGGCTAGACCATGATAGCGGTGAAGGAGGTCAGGACTAGCAGTCAAAAGCCTCAATCATTGGGGAAAGACAAATGCTGAAGGTCAATGCTAGGTGCAACATCTTGCACACAAACCAAATCTCATGTACGAGGTAGAGGATGAAGGAAAGTAAACCAGGGAGTTGAGCCAGAATTGGACCGAACGTTCTAGTCCTGAACCCAGGCTTGGCCCACATGCCACCAGCATGGCGAAGGGAGGGATCTAGCGGCCAATGAGGAGACACCACATGGATGTATGCTAAGGTATACTGATATAATTTGTTTTAATCATAGAGAGTCCTAGCATTACCAAAACATCAAAATATTATATGTCTAAATAATTAGAAAAATGTGTAGAATCCAAATATGAAAATGTCTATGCCTAAACATGCTTCATTTTTTGAAAATCTTGATAATACATGTAACTTGGATGATTAATGCATAAAACCCTAGAATTGATGATTAATGTATCTAATGCATTAATTACACTTATTTTGAGGTTTAACCTGATGTGTTGAACATAATGATAATAAAGATGACAATGACCATAGTGATGATAAGTGGAGTTTTTAAAAGTGGATAACCATGTACATACTGAATTAGGGTTTTGAAGTTAATGAACATATTTTTTCTATGTTGTTAATAAATCTTATGTGATCTAGGTGTTTCTAATGAAGGGATATGTTGGATCTAATGATTAGGATTAGCACCTAATATTCTTTATCATTAGGATCTTAAGATGCATAATCTAACATAGTTATAGCTTGTGACATAAAAGACCTCACTTGATAATTAGGGTTACACACAATGTACAATGTGGATTAATAACTCCAAAGTATTGTGTGATGGAACTAGGGTTATGTAACATCCCTGACCTGGGTTATGAACTAACCCTAGGTGTTTTGCTTAAATAAGTGATTAAATGCTTGTGTTTATCCTATGAAATGTAATTAAGGCTTTTGAGGAGATTGTATTTCAAATTCAGTCCTTTTTGCTTAATGTTGAAACATTGTTTTGTTAATAATGAACTAAAGTGCAAATTACCCAAGTAAGGGGTTAACTTGCAAATTGCACATGTTAAGATGTTCCTCTAATGTTGAGACATTATAAGAATGTATAAGATGTAGTGGGATGGTTTCCACAAGCTTGAGCACCAAGATATAGCTTGTAGAGCAATCCTTGTGCTTTAAAACCTAGTTTTAGTGTAATGTGCAAATTACCCAAAACCTAGGGACCAACATGTAAAATATACCCTCTAGTGGATCTCTCATGTTTCTTGGCATCAAGTGGAGCAAAGAAAATGAGAGGGGTGCCTCATTTGAATGATCATAGTAGAAGTGGAAATTATTCACACTAATAATGTATTAAACAATATCCAATAAGGGTGGATATTAGTATACCTCTCTTTAAGGTATTAGTTCTTTTCCAATTAACCTTGGATAATGGAGGAGTTTTGCATAAGGATAGAAGGAGGAAACGTGGCCAAGAATGGAGGAAACCTTAGTGGATATGTTTGGGAAATAAAAGAATATAATTATCTCTTTCCTTTTTCCTTGAAAATACCCATAAATATATAAAGCATCCTTATCAACAAAGCAAGTGATCGTTTCCCTTAGTTCCTTTTTCTTATCTTCTTGCTTTGGCCGACCAAGAAGGAGCTCTAGAGCAGAGGAAGGACGACCAAGCTGACTTGGTAAGTGTTGATCATCATCTAACTCGAATTCGTGGTAGAAACCCTAAAACAAGATTGGTTTATTGGTGTTTTTCACACGATTCTTCTTTCTAGCCATCTTCTCCATACAAAACTTGAAGAATGAAGCTTGGACACCTACTAGAGCTCAAGCCACCATTAAAGCTAAGAAGCTTGGAGCTATGGATCAGTCCTAGAGGTGGGTTTTATAACTCTAAACCCTTAATCTTTGCTTTTGCATTCTTCTTTCCTAGAATCGTTGCTTATACTTCTTCCTTAGACACCTTTGTGTGTTCTTGCTATCTTTTCTGTGAAAGAACAACCCCTGTTCTTGAGGTAGAAGAAGATGAAGTTAATTCCAATGTTTATCCAAGAATTAACTTTAACAAACGGTCTCCCAACTTTAGCAAACGGTTTGCCAAACCGTTTGGAGCAAACAGTTTCAAACCGTTTGGAGCAAATAGTTTCAAACCGTTTGAGTTCAATCAGTTTCACAAGAACGCATGGAAGCAAATAGTCCAAGACCGTTTGGGGGCGTTGACCAGGCGTTGACCATTTGGAGGTCTGTTGTAAATCATGTAAACTAATTACCTACCAAAAATCATCAAGTAATTCCAAGTAAATCACCAATTGAAAGTCCAACAGTCATCAAAACCCTAATCAGGTCAATTGCTGATTTCAATAATTGAATTATGTTGAAGTTTGGGTTGAGTGACCCAAATGGTTTCAAAACCATTTGGGGATCACCCAAACGGTCTCAAGACCGTTTGGTGAACGCCCAAGACCATTTGGAGGTCTAGGGTTAAATAGGGTTAACCCATTGAGGGCCCAATGATATCAAGTTGATGAATAATTGATTGCTAATTTGGTGACCAAACCTAGGGTTCAAACCTTAGTTGAATGACTTGGTTTTTGATGAGATAATGGGAAAACGGTCTCAAGACCATTTGGAGGATATACAAACGATCCCAAGACCGTTTGGGGGTCACCCAAGACCATTTGGAGGTCTAGGGTTGACAATGGTTAAGTGGTTGAAGATCTTAAAGTAACAAGTTGAAGTGCAATTGATTGCTGACCTAGTGATCAATCCAATGAGTTAAAACTTAATTGGGTGAGTTAGTTTTTGATGTTGACTTGAGCAAACGGTCTCAAGACCATTTGGAGGATATCCAAATGATCCCAAGACCGTTTGGGGTTAGGTCATAATCAAATTGAATGGTGGTTCAATCGTTTCAAATCAATTAGACTCACATTGATGAATGTTGAAGAGTAATCGATTCCAAGACCTAATCCAATTGATCCAAGCCCTAATTGATGATCAATTGTGGGTCAATTGAGTGTCAAATCAGTTGAGGGTTGACCTTATAGACTCAATTGATGAGTGGCTAACAAGTGCATGATTGATTGAGGGGTTCAACATTGGAAACCCTAACTCAATTGAAGAGGTTGAGACACTTTTTGGTCCTTGCGGTCTTGAGATGGTTTGGACCAAACGGTCTCAAGACCGTTTGGGACCAAACGATTCCAAAACGTTTGATCTCATGCGGTTTCAAGGTCGGTTATGTCCATGCGGTTTCAAAGTCAAACTTGACCAAACGGTCTTCATGACCAAACGGTCTTCACCTCTACTTTAGCAAACGGTCTTGAGTGTGCACTTTACCAAACAATTTCAAAAGTCAACAAGACCAAACTGTCTTCAACACCAAATAGTTTCAAAATTCAACAAGACCAAACGGTCTTCAACACCAAACGGTTTCAAGGGCAGTCCAAGACCGTTTGGGGGTTTAGTGTGCAAGACTGTTTGAGGTCTAAAAAGGTCAAGATCGTTTGATGCCTTAGTGGTCAAGATGGTTTAGTGATTGATTAACCTAAACCTCATAGATACCTAAAGTGATTAAGGGACCAAGTAATTAGTTGATTAATGCATGTTATAATCAATGGTGAACATTACAAAGGTACCCTTGATGGGATAGAGTGATTAATACTCTTTGAATAAGTGAGCCTTAATAATCATAATAGTAATAACATAACCCATGATGTCAATGTTGAATTGACTTAGCTCAATCAAAGGTGATGCAAACACCATCTTATAGAAAGAGGAGATAGAAGACTTTTTATATGAATGATTAATCAAGCAATAGACATCCAACATGAATGAATACCTAACTAGGGTATGATCCATGTTAGTGAGATCATGAAACTCTAATTATGATGGTTAATGAATCTTAACCTAATTTGAGGGCATTAGTGGAAGTAATCCTAATAATTATAAATAGTAAACCCTAATCTAGGGTAATGTGATGTAATATGAATAGTAAACCCTAATCTAGGGAAATGTGATGATGTGAACAGTAAACCCTAATTTTGGGTTATGCTTTTAAGCATGAAATTCTATGATTGAATTATGAAATGAGGAACCACTATGCCTTTTTAAGCTAAAGGGGTTGGATAACCCTAATTGAATTGCATAAGAAACCCTAACCCTAGAAACCAACCGTGGTGATGTAACACGGTCGTGGTAACCTTATGTAGCATGACCGTACAAGATAGCATGGCTGTGGTGTTCTATTCTTGATTTGGAAATAATTTGTATTGTGCTGATATAGGTATAATGTGCATGTTATCAATTGTGTTAGTCATGGATGTCCTTATAAAGAAGTGAGCTTATCCAGGTAAGGGTTATGATGCCATATTCATTGAAAGCACTTTATAAGCTTTGAAAGTAATGATATGCTATGTTTCCTAATAAGAGGTAACATATGAGATTGATAGGCTGTATGAACCATGAGAAATATCTGCATTGCTACAATCATGTTCATGCTGTTAAATGACTTGATGGCAATATGTCACTTGGTAACAAGTGTTTTGATGATCTAAGGGTTTGAACACCCATATTCCTGAATCACAATGATGAGATGGTTAGGGATTGATATCCCAATGTTAACAATATGTGATATGAACTTGATACAATTAGTACTCTTTCTTTATAGCAATTGTTTTATTGGTTTAGGTTTAAAAACATGCCTGATGCTAAAAGAATGCCATAATGTACTTAAATAATCAAGTATAATGATATCATGTAGAGCCCTGACCATAGATCCATCATTGTCAGAAGTTAAATGATGGTGAAATAGGTTTTCCTAAGGGAACTCCTGGAGATCATACTTTTGAGTATGTGGGGGTTATGGACGCGAATATCCTTACGTCCTAATGTAGGAATTGATGTGAGATGTATATTTAATCTCTCAATCCTTCATTATATGTTTATGACGGGATGATGTATCACTAATCTCCCGATGATGTTGTTAATGCCGCATCGATGAGAGATAAACAAGGAATCCCTCGATGGCGAAGAGAGTACAACATGCCACTGTAACTCTAATAGTGAAGTTTCCAGAATACCCTGGAAAGCTATTATAGCAGAGACACCAGACGTCCTGCATGTTGATCCTCACACTGACTGAGGAAGATGAGGTCATAGGAATCTGGCTCTTTTGATGACCTATGTATGGTACCGATTGCGATTTCGTAATGGTCGGTTGGAGTATGAGAGGTGTAACTCATCTCCTTAGGGCATTAATATGTTTGAAATATGTAATCAGCAGTATAGCATAATTGCTTAGGTTGAACTATGAGAAACAATGATTGATGATACATTGTTTATAGTGCTCTAGTCGAATAACTAGTATACATGTTCTTCATATTCCTTATTGATATATGTCTTGTCATTGAATCAAGTTATAATTGAAATGACTGCTTATAAAATACTGTTCTACTTAGCTTATATAATGTTTTACCTGCTGTTGAATATTTATAGTTCTACTGCTCAAATGTTATTCCATTTTTGCAATAATAATGCTTCTGGAGTAGAGTTATAACTCTCGCTGGGACAATTATTCAATTGTCTCACCCCCGTGGGATTCGACTTTTTAGGTAGACGCCGAGGATGAAGGAACCCATCAGTGGGTGAGCAACAACAACAGCAGCAACAACATCAGGGACAACAGTGATCCTCAGGTGGAGACACTGACTGTCAAGTCTTGTAGATAGAATGACCTATGTGTCGTCTCTGTACTCTCAGGTCCTAGGAGTCAGTAGATGGTTTAATGTAGATCTGAGATTTTTGGCTTAATGCCTCGAGGATTTTTGTATACTGCTCATGTACAGTTCAACAGGGCAGTTAGTGTTATGACTCTCAAGATATGATACTACAGAGATGTAATGGTGAATCAGATTGTAAATAACTTATCTTGTTTCTTTACAAAAGAGTTTCACAGTTTGTAGATCTCTTTACAAAAAGTTTTAAATTTTTAGTGATTTTCAATAATTCCGCTGCTAATTAATCGCTTCCGCATCGTTAATAAAAATTTTCTTGAGACGTGTCCCACAATTAGTGGTATAAGAGTTCTAGGTTCGCTGAGTCTACAGAGACATAGGATTTAGGTTGTTGAGTCTGTTCTAGTGCCTTCCAGTATATCTGATAGTGTCTTCTGCTCATTTAGGAGGAGAAGATAAAACAAAAGATGTCTGGACCACACGAGGAACACGTTGCTGAGAGTAGTGTCGCTGCACCCAGAAGAGGTGCAAGAAACCCAGAAAGAGAAGAACCTATGCCTAAACCACCCTAGTTCAATCCAACTGACATGGGGAACCCATCCGTACAAGCCATGTTTGGATAGTTCATGACCGCCATGACACATATGACTGATAGGATGCCTATACCTACACCTAGGGCACCTACCCATCCTGAAGGACAATGATCTGGCAAGACGTTTGAACGACTTCACCGGGTTCGAGCCACAGAGTATGCTAGAACAGCTGACCCAGCAGATGCTGACTTGTGGCTAACTGAACTAGAGAAGGCCTTTAGAATCCTAAACATCCCAGAAGCTGAGAAGGTTAGGCATTGACCGGCCTAAATTGCGCGTCCTAAAAGTGGAGCGGATTTGAAGTAGTCGAACTTTTAAATTTATAATCTGAAACCTTCTAGGCCCCCGCAATTTTGTTTACGGGGTCAAAGTAGATATACGGGGTCAAACACAGGGACAAGGGTGGTAGTGTTGAGAACATAGAATCGACACGTTACACTACGGTAAGGGTAAGGAGATGATATAATTCCCCAAGGTAACAACATGATAAGGTTGATAAAGCAAAAGAAATCTATCTCCAACTGGAGCTACGAGGAAAATTAAGGTTTTAAGCATTTATCAGTTTTTAGGGGTTTTCGTGCAACGGAAACAGAGAGATAACACTATTACTATAGTAAGGAACGAAGGAGAAAGCTTCAGTAAAACAAGCGGCAGCAGAAACATCCTGTACCCCTCCTCTCGAAGTGGGTACCTCTAATCAAGCATCAACACCCCTCTTGAGGTTGCTGGACTTAAGTTAGAGTGGAAAGGTTACTAAAGCAACTCCGATCCTAGGCACTCTCATACTCCAATATCAGACCAAACACTAGAGCCACAACACCTCTCTCGAGGCTGTTGCAACAGGAAAAACACGATCCGGTAGCTAATCGAAATGCGATCCAAGCATACAAGCTAGAGTTCAGATATTAAACATAGCAATCATCCAACAAAAGGTACCAAACATAAAGCAACAGATAGTTAAACTTCTTCTAATTCCATTAACATGTAAGGGTCTGATTACACTGCATAAGTAAAAGAAGTAAATGACTGAAATAAGAAAAGATAAATGTCACCTTCTTGATTTAGAAGGGCGACAGACAACAGCAAACCCTCCAGCCCGATACCGGGCAGGAGCCATGCCTGATACGACCGTGTCAGGAGGCACACCCTCTCAGGCGACACGCCGTGACAGGCGGACGTATCGTGCGGGGCATCCTTGCCCGATACGATGGTATCGGGTGGCACCCTCTCGGGTGACACGTATTGGGGTTCGGTATCGTGTCGGGCTAGAGTGTTTCTCCCAGTATCGGTCACTTGTATCAGGTGTCTTGTTGGCCGATATCAACCTACAGTGGTGCCTGGGATGGACCCTAAGTGAACCATTCCCTCCCTCTCGGGATGGGGAAGTACTCACCTAGAATCGCCTGACACACCTCTGAGGCACGACACGCTAGCTCCAGATGCTTTCCTGAGTTGGCTTTCAAGGGGGGGTTCCGACCTGTCTTTTCGTCTTCCTGTAGCTGCTATTTATAGGCAGCGGTTGGGGGAAGTTATGGTTCTCTGGGCGCCACATGTCCTCCTTCGGCTCCATTATTGCGGCTTCAGGGGTGCCCGATATGCCTGTCGCCCGGTACAAGGATGTCAGGCTGTCAGTCGTTGTGACGAGTGGCGTCAGCCGGTGGGTGGCCTGTATCATGTGACATGCTTCATCAGTCGTGGCAGGTCCGGCTCCCTGTCGGGTAAATGGTGTATTGCTCGTCCGCTTCCTGTTGCGCGCCCCCCTCGTGTCGCGTGGCAGTGTATCGTGCTGCCTTATTGGGAGTGACCATATCGGCCGACTGATTGGTAAGGAGGCTGATGCAGGTGGAACACGTTCGTGGGCTGGGACAAGCCTTTTTGCTGATAAATGAGTTGAATAATAAGGAAAACTCTGCAAAAGATGATGAAATTGAGTTAATAGCGTAGCGTGGCTTGTTTATTCAAAAACATGATAAAAGAAGAGAAAAATAGTTAAAAGGGCAGTTTTGATAACAAAATAAGGGCCAAAAACATCACAAAATTTGGTGTTATCAACTCCCCCAAACTTAGCATTTTGATTGTCCTCAATCAAACTTTAAACTTTGTTTTGTGATGCTTCTTCTTGACCGGTATAGTTTCCAGAGCGTGGGTTTGAGCGAGCATTGAGATGTCTTACTGAGAATACGACCCGACCACGAACATCAGACTTTATTTTTCCTGCCTTTTTTAAGCAAAAATTTTCTCCACAGCTTCGGCGAGACTTGGGTGCATGATTTCGAAGTTAGCTTTCACACCAAACAGCTTTTGGGGGCAGAAAGTTGTGTGTTTGGGTAGGCTTAAGGTTTTTTTGGTTTTTCTTGTTTCCCATCAGTCCATCTAGGTATGGGTCCGTTAGCGGGCGAGTGGTCCCTATAGTCTAAGCTAGTTGGATTTAGAGCAGTGATTTCACATCCTACGTACCACTGCCCTGGATCTACCATGCCTAAAGATGGGTACTTTTGGAAAACAAGTGTGTATATTTTTTTTCTTTTTCATTTGGCACAACTCTCCTACTTTTATTCACTCTCATAAGGCTATTCTCTCTTTTTGAGATTTTCATTGGGTAAGGGAAAACAAGAGGAATTTTTGATGCTGTTTGGGCAACTTTTTTTTTCTTCTTCTGCATACACGTCTCTTAGCTGTTGCAAGATTATTTTTTGCAATTTGTTTTGGCATGGAAAGTCATCGTCTTTTGTCGTTTGAGGCTGCATTATCAGAAAGACATGACAAAACTTGCATCTACTTAGGCACATAGAAGATAAACTGGAAAAAAGTCGTATCAGGTTTTTACTATATAGCGTTTTTGTTCATACATGCGGGGATGAAATAAGCAAAATTTTTTCAAAATTTTTGTATGAGCATGTATATGTAAACATGATATAGAAAAAGAACAAGAAGAACAAAAGGTAGAGTTTGAAAATTTTTCAAAATTTTTATACCTCCCTCACTGGTACATGGTACCCCCCAAACTTACTCCACACTCTGTCCCAGAGTTGTGAAATAGATAAGGCAGGGTAATGTTAACTCAGTGAGGGTTAGCTGGTGAGCGCGCCTGTGCCAGTAGTCGATGCGGTGGAGTTGGTTAGGCTTATCTTTATTTGATATCCATTCTAGGATGAAGATGCTGCAGTCAGATGTACCAAAAGGCAAATGTGCATTCCGAATTGCAAGGTTCAATGAGATCAGTCATGCACTCTTGCTGAGGAAAAAGTTCCAAAACTATTATGCATTCCCTTAAACCAGGTAGACTTTTTAAGATACTTCCATTGTGAACGTGAACAAAAGGACTGATCATCAATCTCAGTTTCTTTAAACTTTCATCATCTATTGAACTAGTCAGAGAAGTCCACTTATCTCTTCCAAAACTTTTCTTGATTTGGTAGCCCCCAAGAGAGGTCCATTTCCTTATCATAGTTTGTCTTCTGTGGTGGTTTAGGACCATTTCTAAAAGAGAAAATTAGTGGAAGTCTTTCTCTAGTGGCTTCTGGAATGAATGTGGGTATTTTCGATTTATCAGTCATGAAGCCACCTTCTTCACGGGGGGTATCTTCTTTGGATATAGTATCTACAAGTGTTTTCAAGAGCTCTCTGCCTACCATACGCCAGTTATCACCGTCATAATCTGCACGAGCCTTGCATTTCCTTCTTGAGAGCTTTGCACTTGTTTTGGCTGCATTCTCTGGGAAAGAAAATGGATTCGTTACTTCTTCCGTCCTTGCTCTCTTCTCGGCGGTTGATGACCCAGCTGCCTCAGGATTCTGGCATTTCTGTCCAACTGTTGTTGCTTCAGCTGCGGCCTCTAGGTCGATTCTTCTGCCGTGTTTTTCAATTCGAAGAGCGGTTTGCTTTGTACGGGCCATATCTATTATCATTTATCATTCAAATGTTAGGTAGGCATAAAAAACTGATTACGTGATAAGATTCAGCCCGCTACAAAGTTCGGGTGTCGTTCATCCAAAGAACATCCTAGGCGATACAAAGCTGGACGATACAGAGAAAAGCTGTGTGTTAAACACGTTGCCCGACACGAGTGTGTCGGGCGATACAGTTGCGTGAAACAAACAACCCGATAGGGACTTCCCTGAGAGAAAAATGTGTCACCCGATATGGCGTATCGGGAAAGCGCGTTTTAAAGAGCACGACACACATATCGGGCGACACATGGGAAATCAACTAAAGCCGTCAACTCGGCACGCCGCGCGCGATATGGAGCTCGTGTCGGGCAAGCATGCTGTCGGACTATACCTTTGCTATCTGAAGCTACCCAGGACGACACAAGAGCAAAGGTAGAAATTACTACATGATATGGGTAGCTAGAAGAGCAAAAGTAATGGCCCGACACGGTAAAACCTCTGTACTATATATAGCAATCTCAACTAGGGGTAAAACCAGTAAATCCAGGACGTGTGTCGGCCGTAGAGATAAGCCATTCCTAAGAAGAACAGTTCCATCCATCTAATCAAGGGTAACTACTCATCTTGCCTGATACGGGAGCTTGCCACCTAGGCGTGTCATCTGACATGACTTATGCTATTCCCGATATACCGCCGCCCGATACAGGTGCATTTTGCGTGCCGATTGAGTTTCCACCCGATACGAAGATTCAGGATAAAAACTGGAAGAAAGACTTAAAAACAAAGCGTAGGACGGATGATGGGTAAAACATCATTGGCCTATGATAAAGCTCCCAGCCTCAGATAGTATTACTCATCAAGGTCCATAAAATAGAGTGGTGGCCCATAAAGATAGAAGAGTCAGTGCATGTGGCGCATGCAATGACTCAGGCCTTATTACAGTCCAAAAGTTCATAATGTTTGTCTTGTAAGAAAGTAAATAACATCATATTTTAGGAAAAATAAGAGCTCGGGCTGCCTCCCGAGGAGCGCTGTAGTTTGCGTCACCAGCTCGACCGGTTTAGGTCCTTCACTTTTAGCCTTCAACAGTATCCATGTCTTGCAAGTTGATCTATGCCCTCCTAACAAAAGCTTCGTCTTCATAATACCTTTTCACCCTATGCCCGTTTACTTGAAAGACCTTGGTCGGATCATCTTTTTCATATAGCTCCATCATTCCGAATGGGTATATCTTTGATATAGTGAACAGTCCCGACCATCTCGTTTGTAACTTCCCTGGAAAAAGACGAATGGAGGACTTAAATAATAAAACTTTATCACCTTCACTTACCTCCCTCCTCAGGTGGGCATCATGCCACACCTTCGTCCTTTGTTTATAGATTTTTGCATTCTCATAGGCATGCATCCTTAATTCTTCAAGCTCTTGTAACTGCAAATATCTCTTTTCTCCTGCTTTCTCTAGATCCATATTCAAGAATTTGATTGCCCAAAGGGCCTTGTGTTCCAACTCAAGTGGTAGATGACAGGATTTTCCATAGATCAACTTATAGGGGGTTATTCCAATGGGCATTTTATAGGAAGTCCTGTAGGCCCAAAGTGCGTCATCAAGCTTCATTGACCAATCCTTCCTCGTCCGGTTGACAGTCTTTTCCAGAATCTACTTGATTTGTCTATTCAAAACCTCTACCTACCTAGAAGTCTATGGGTGGTAGGGTGTAGCGATCTTGTGCTTAACTCCATACTTTCATAGGAGTGCTTCAAACTGTCTTTCTCCGAAATGTGACCCACCGTCGCTTATTACAATGCGTGGTACACCGAACCGAGGAAAAATTTTCTTCTCGAACAGCTTGATCACTGACTTAGCGTCGCACGTTTGGGTTGCAACAACTTCTACCCATTTTGATACATAATCTACTGCCACTAGAATGTACTGATACCCCCTTGATGGGGGGAAACAACCCCATGTAATCAATCCCCCATACATCGAAGATATCTACTTCAATCCAATTTGCCATTGGCATCTCGTTCCTTCGCCCTATATTGCCCGTCGACTGGCACTCTTTACAGACCTTTACAAACTGTGCATCGTCTTTGAATAAAGAGGGCCAGTAAAAACCTGATTGTAGCACCTTGGCAGCAGTCCTTTCACTGCCCAGATGGCCTCCATAAGGGGAGGCGTGGCACTCTTTCAGAATGTTTGGGGTTTTTCTTTGGGAATGCATCTCCGGTACAAGTTATTAGCACATCTTCGGAAAAGGGGAGGATCGCCCCAATAGTAATTTTTCACATCCGCAAACATCTTCTTCTTCTGGTTATAGGTGATGTTAGGGGGCAGTTCTCCACAGGCAAGATAATTACAGATATCTGCGAACCAGGGTAAGTCCTCTTCCTTGGTTTCAATCAACATTAAAGCATCGTCGGCATAGTTTTCATTAATGGGCGGTTCCCCCTATCCTTCAGCAATGATCCTTGATAAGTGGTCAACGACCACATTTTCTGCACCCTTCTTATCGATAATCTCATGGTCGAACTCTTGTAGCAACAAGGCCCACCTCAACAGTCTGGGCTTTGTATCTTTTTTTTGCATGAGGTATCTTATGGCCCCGTGATCTGTGTATACTTTGACCTTTGCTCCAATGAGGTACGACCTGAACTTATCAAAAGTGAAGATGATTGCAAGCATCTCTTTTTTCCGTAGTTGTATAATTTACCTGAGCTTCGTCCAACATGCGACTAGCGTAGCAGATCACGTGGTGCTTTTTATCCTTTTTTTGCCCCAGGACCGCTCCTACTGCATAGTCGCTGGCGTCGCACATATGCTTGAACAGTAAATCCCATTCTGGATCTTGGAGGATGGGTGGTGAGACAAGAGCGTTCTTCAAAGCCTGAAAAGAAGTTAGACAGTCGTCAGAGAAAATAAATTCATCATATTTTACCAGCAGATTGGACAATGGTTTTGAAATCTTTGATAAGTCATTTATTAATCTTCGGTAATATCCGGCGTGTCCGAGGAAGCTCCTCACTCCCGTCACAGACTTCGGTGGAGGAAGCTTGGATATGGCTTCAACCTTGCTAATGTCCACCTCGATGCCACGCCTTGAAACTTTATGTCCCAGAACGATGCCTTCTCGTACCATAAAATGGCACTTTTCCCAATTTAAAACCAAACTCTTCTCCTCGCATCTTTGCAGAACCAAAGAGAGGTTTTTCAGGCAGGTATCGAAGTCCTTTCCATAGACAGAACAATCATCCATGAAAACTTCCATGATATCTTCTAGAAAATCTGAGAACATTGATATCATGCATCGTTGAAACGTAGTGGGAGCGTTGCAGAGGCCGAAGGGCATCCTTCTGAAGGCATAGGTTCCATAGAGGTAGGTAAAGGTTGTCTTCTCTTGGTCGTCTGGCAGGATGGGGACTTGATAAAATCCTGAAAAACCATCCAAGAAATAGAAAAAGTCACGATGCGCTAATCTTTCAAGAACTTGATCAATAAAAGGTAGCGGGAAATGGTCTGTTTTTTGTAGCTTGGTTCAGCTTCCTGTAATCAATGCACATTCTCCATCCTGTAACGGTCCTAACCTCCACCTCATCGCCTTTATCTCCTTTTACCACTGTCATACCACCCTTCTTGGGTACTACGTGGATTGGCCTTACCCAGTTAGTATCGCTGATCGGGTAAATGATCCCCACATCCCTCAACTTGATTACCTCTTTCTTGATGACTTCTTTCAGCATCTGATTCAACTTTATCTGGGGTTGAGCCATAGGCTTGGCGGTTCCTCCAGATTGATGCGATGCATACATAAAGCAGGGCTAAGGCCTTTGATGTCTTCTACTGAGTATCCTATAGCCCGCCGGTGGAGCCTTAACTCCTTGAGAAGTCTGTCCAACTGATCTTCTGTAAGATAGGCATTGACGATGATAGGGTTCCTTTCTTCTTGATCTAGGAATTCATATTTCAACCCTTCAGGTAACGACTTCAATTCAGGCTTGGCCCTGGATGTCTTTTCTTACGGAGCCCCCTCAAGAGAGGCATACTTGACAGATTCCACCACCTCATCCTCGTTGCTCAAATCTTCATCAGACAGGTTAAGGAAGCTGAGAAACTCCACAACTTCTGGACTTTCAAAGTCAGAATCTTGACTGCTTATTCCCCTTGCAAGGGAGTCCACCATTCGGATGTCTTCTTCTCTCTCCTTGCAGAACTGGTCGTAACTGTCCGCAAAGCAAGCAGACTCTGACAGGGAAGGTCCCCTCATCACACCCTTCACCTTGAAGTCTAAGTGGTCATTTCCGACCCTCAGAGTGATTATCCCCTCAGAAATATCGATCAACGCCCTTCCTGTAGCCAAGAAAGGACGTCCAAAGATGATAGGACAGCGGGGGTCCTCCACGGTGTCAATGACAACTATATCACACGGAATGAAGAAATTACCTACCTGGATTGGCACATCTTCAACAACGCCGAAGGTCTTTTGAAGGTATGATCTGCTAGTTCAATTCTCATATTGGTTCTAACCATATCGGTTAAACCTAATCTCTACGTGAAGCTTAGGGGCATAAGGTTGATGCCAGCCCCTAAGTCGGTAAGACCTTTCCGTTCGACGTTATCTCCGATGGCGAAAGGGATTGTGAAAGCCCCAAGATCTTTCTTTTTGTTGGGCAGATCCAGTTTTATGAAAGTAGAGGACACAACTGCTAGATGCACTATTTCAATTCTTCCTCCTCTTCTTTTCTTAGTAATCAGATCTTTGAGAAACTTGGCAAAAGTTGGCATCTCTTCTAAGGCGTCGAAAAAGGGAACTTCAAGATAAAGTTTCTTGATTGATTCCATGAACTTCTCATGGCGCTTCTTCATATTTTCCTGTATCAGCTTGTATGGAAAAGGTAGCCTAGGAGCGTAAGGGCTTCTCCCACCAGGTAGCTCCTCAAAGGATCTCTGTTCTGGCTCTCTGGCATCAGCTTGTCGATTTTCATCCTCTGTGGGATTTTCACCCTCAGTCCTCGATTCAGGTTCTGGTCTGACCTCCTCATTACGCGCCATTGTCCTCCCGGATCTTAGCACTGCCATTCTGGCAGATTCAGGGCTGGAGAGTATCTTTCTCGAAGGGTTTTTCATCAAATCGGCCATCTGGGCCAACTGTTGATCGATTTGACGTTGGCGCGTCTGCATATTCTCCATCTGGAACTGCATGGGGTTTAGAACTCCTGGATTGGGGAGCACACTCTGCGCCAGATGGTTAATGATTGTATCTTGTCTCTTTATATAAGCAAATAACTGTCCAACCAAGTTTGGTTGGTTTGAAACCTCGTCTTGGCCTTGACTGGCGTTCGAGAGAGGTCTAGCTCTCCCTTGGCGTTCACTTTCAGAGATAGGTTGTTCAACGCGAGGTGGAATGTTTGATGGTGTCGATGCGTAGGTTAGCGGAAGGTCTTCCTTCTGAGCACCTGAATAGCATGTAAAATTAAGTTAGAAAATCTGTTATTAGTAATAAGAATCACTCATTTCAGGTAAAATAATAACAAAAAGGGAAAAAGAGAGTGCTGTCAAGCTCATTTCTAAGCTTGAGGCAATGGAGTGTAGTTAGTGGATTCGGGTTCGTCAACAGTACCGTTTTGCCTTGTCCCCGGAAACGGCGCCAAAAAGTTGACCGACCTAAATCGCGCGTCCTAAAAGTGGAGCGGATTTGAAGTAGTCAGACTTTTAAATTTATAACCCGAAACCTTCTAGGCCCCCACAACTTTGTTTATGGGGTCGAAGTAGATATACGGGGTCAAACACAGGGACAGGGTGGAAGTGTTGAGAATACAGAATCAACATGTTACACTCCGGTAAGGGTAAGGAGATGATATAATTCCCCAAGGAAAAAACATGATAAGGTCGATAAAACAAAAGAAATCTATCTCCAACTGGAGCTACAAGGAAAATTAAGGTTTTAAGCATTTATCAGTTTTTAGGGGTTTTCGTGCAACGGAAATAGAGAGATAACACTATTGCTATAGTAAGGAATGAAGGAGAAAGCTTCGGTAAAACAAGCAGCAACAGAAACATCTTGTACCCCTCCTCTCGAATCGGGTACCTCTAATCAAGCATCAACACCCGTCTCGAGGTTGCTGGACTTAAGTTAGAGTGGAAAGGTTACTAAAGCAACTCCGATCCTGGGCACTCTCTTACTCCAATATTGGACCAAACACTAGAGCCACAACACCTCTCTCAAGGATGTTGCAACGGGAACAACACGATTCGGTAGCTAATCGAAACGCGATCCAAGCGTACAAGCTAGAGTTCAGATGTTAAACATATCAATCGTCCAACAAAAGGTACCAAACATAAAGCAGCAAATAGTTAAACTTCTTCTAATTCCATTAACATGTAAGGGTCTGATTACACTGCATAAGTAAAAGAAGTAAATGACTGAAATAAGAAAAGACAAATGTCACCTTCTTGATTTAGAAGGGTGACAGACAGCAGCAAACCCTCCAGCCCGATACCGGGTAGGCTCCTTGCCCGATATGACCGTGTCGGGTGGCACACCCTCTCAGGCGACACACCGTGATGGGTAGACGTATCGTGCAGGGCATCCTTGCCCGATACGATGGTATCGCGCGGCACCCTCTCGGGCGACACGCCGCGACTGGTGACGCGTATCAGGGTTCGGTATCATGTCAGGCTAGAGTGTTGCTCCCACTATCAGTCACTCATATCGGGTGTCTTGTTTGCCGATATCGACCTACAATGGTGCCCGGGACGGACCCTAAGTGAACCATTCCCTCCCTCTCGGGATGGGGAAGTGCTCACCTATAATCGCCTGACACACCTCTGAGGCACGACACGCTAGCTCCAGATGCCTTCCTGAGTTGGCTTTCGGGGGGGGGGGTTCCGACCGTCTTTTCGTCTTCCTGTAGCTGCTATTTATAGGCAGTGGTTGGGGGAAGTTATGGTTCTCTGGGCGCCACGTGTCCACCTTCAGCTCCATTATTGTGGCTTCAGGGGTGCCCGATATGCGTGTCGCCCGACACAAGGATGTCGGGCTGTCAGTCGTCGTAACGAGTGGCGCCAGCCGGTGGGTGGCCTGTATCGCACGACATGCTTCAGCAGTCATGGCGAGTGTGGCTCCCTTTCGAGTAAATGGCGTATCGCTCGTCCGCTTCCTCTTGCGCGACCCCCTCGTGTCACGTGATAGTGTATCGTGCTGCCCTATTGGGCAGTGACCGTATTGGCCGACTGATTGGTAAGGAGGCCGATGTAAGCAGAACACGTTCGTGGGCTGGGACATGCCTTTTTGCTGATAAATGAGTTGAATAATGAGGAAAACTTTGCAAAAGATGATGAAATTGAGTTAATAGCGTAGCGTGGCCTGTTTATTCAAAAACATGACAAAAAGAAGAGAAAAATAGTTAAAAGGACAGTTTTGATAACAAAATAAGGGCCAAAAACGTCACAAAATTTGGTGTTATCAGGCATGCTGTGTATCTTCTCAAGGGAAGTGCTGGTCACTGGTGGACCATGGAAGAATAGAAAAAGCCAGGTGTGGAGATTGCATGGGAAGTTTTCCAACGGGAATTTATCAATAGATACTTCCCTAAGACGTTTCTGGATGAGAAAATCACTCAGTTCGAGAGGTTAAGACAAGGTTTAATGAACATTAGCGAGTACGAAGCTAAGTTCATGGAGCTTTTGCGGTTCTGTCTGCACATGGCAACCACAGATGAAGAAAGGATTAGGTGTTTTGAGAAAGGACTCAACGTTGAGTTGACTACTCCTGTGTCTACTCTGGAGAATAGGAAAAGGTTTGCTACCTTCATGGAATCTGTCAGAAGGGTAGAGAGGTCTGTGGTAGAAAAGAGACAGACCAAGAACAAGAATACGTATCCCCAGTTCCAAGGATCTTCATCTAAAGGTTTCAAGAAACCTAGGTTTTCTGTACCTACACCACCACCTAGATTCAGTACCCAGACGTAGTGGACGTCAAATAGGGGTAGAGGACAAAGCTTACCTTTAGAAGGAGCTCGTAGCTCAACATCTATGTCAGTTACAGGACCACCCAGACCACAACAACTGAATAGAAGATGTTATATATGTGGAAAGATAGGACATATGATGAAGGATTGCAGAGCCAGAGAAGTGAGTGTAACTCAACCTCAAAGGAAGAGTCAACAAGGATCTCAAAGGCGACAGTTTCCAGGTAGTACTAGAGGACGTGGACAGGCGTCCCAAGCTGGATCATCGACACCTAGTCATCGAACGCCGAATCAACCACATGCAACAACAATATTTTATATGATGAATCCACCTGAGGCAGTCATCAACCCTCAGTTGTGGCAGGTCAGATGAAGTTGTTTAATTCTGATATGTCTATATCTTGCGTTATATCTGTTTTGATTGATCTAGGTGCTACACACTCCTTTATCACTCGGAGAGTGATTCTTGACTGCAACCTGACTACAAGTCATAGAGCAGATAGTTGGTTGCTAGAAACTCCATTGATGGGATCTGCTGTGTTGCAGGAGATATGTTCTCCCTGCATTCTCTTCTTTTCTAAACATTGCATTCAAGTGGATCTTATACCACTTGAGATGCATGGATTTGATGTAATCCTTGGGATGGATACCTTGGAAAGGTATAAGGTTGTCTTTGATTGTGAGTCCAAGCAAGATGTGTTTGCTGATGATAGTGACACGTGGATCTTTTAAGGAGATAGAAAGATTCTACCAACCTGTCTTGTGTCGGCTATGGTTGCTGAGAAGCTGATGAGGCAAGGATGTTATGCATTCTTGGCCCATGTGGTAGATACTACCATGGATAGTCCTAACCCTGCCGAAGTTCCTGTAGTCAGGGAATTTGTAGATGTATTTCCTGAAGAACTTCCAGGTGTACCACCACCCCGGGAGATTGATTTTGAGATCAATTTAATCCTGAACACACAACTAATAGCACAAACACCATATAGGATGGCACATGCTGAGATGGTAGAACTCAAGAGACAACTGTAAGAGTTGCTTGAGAAGGGTTTCATCCGACCAAGTACTTCGCCTTGGGGTGCTCCGGTTCTCTTTGTTAAAAAGAAAGAATGGTCAATGTGGTTGTGCATTGATTACATGCAGTTAAATAAAGTAACAATAAAGAATAAGTATCCTATGCTGAGGATTGATGATCTCTTTGATCAGTTGCATGGTGCAACCGTCTTCTCAAAGATAGATTTGAGGTCGGGATATTACCAGTTATGTATTAAGGATGGTGACATACCAAAGTCTGCCTTTAGGACAAGGTATGGTCACTATGAGTTCACAGTTATGTCGTTTGGACTAACTAATGCACCAGCTGAATTTATGGAACTCATGAATAGGATCTTCTGACATTTTCTCGATCAGTGTGTTGTTGTCTTCATAGATGACAATCTGATCTATGGGGTGACAAGTGTCATAGATAGTTCTATGCCTTACCCTTGAATAAGTTGACCAGGAAGGATGTTCCTTTTGCCCGGGGTGGCAAGTGTCAGCAATCTTTTCAACTGTTAAAGGAAAGGCTGACAAGTGCACCTGTTCTTGTATTACCTGAACAAGGGAAAGGATATATAGTTTTCTGTGATTCCTCTAAGAATGGACTAGGATGTGTGTTGATGCAGGATAAACAAGTGATTTCTTTTGCTTCCCGACAGCTTAAGAAACACGAGGATATCCGACACATGATTTAGAGCTAGCTGCTGTAGTTCATGCCTTGAAAATCTGGAGACATTATCTTTATGGAGAGACATTCCAGATTTTCATAGACCATAAGAACCTTAAGTATATCTTTTCTCAACATGAGCTTAACATGAGGCAACACCACTGGATGGAGTTAATCAAGGACTATGATTGTACAATTGATTACCATCTAGGAAAAGCCAATGTGGTTGCTGATGCTTTAAGCAGGAAATTAGCAACACCAACCCTAGATAAAGCATAGTTAAATTCTTTGGTATGCTCTAGGAGGGATATGCTTATCTCCTTAAGGCAAGACAATGTACAGTTAAAAGTATCATTGTTAGCCGGGTTGTTAGCTGAGATGCACATAAAACCTACTCTGAGAGAGCAGATTAAGGAGGCACAACAAGTTGATGTTGCAGTTCAACAAATTAGATCAGAGTATGGTAGTGAGAAGAGAGATGGTTTTCATGATTCAGATGATTAAGTAGTATGTTATCATGGTAGGATGATAGTTCCGGATGTGGATAACTTGAGGAAGTTAGTCTTGGAAGAAGCTCATTCTTCAATGTATGCTATGCATCCGGGAAGCACCAAGATGTATCGAAACTTGAAAGATATGTATTGGTGGCCTGGTTTGAAGAAGGACATTGCTGAGTTTGTTATGCGATTTCCTGTGTGTCAGCAAGTTAAAGCTGAACACCAGAAGCCTACAGGAACAATGCAGCCTTTACCCATACCACAATGGAAGTGGGATCATGTAACAATGGACTTTGTGGTTGGGTTACCTAAAACAACCAAAGGACATGATTCCATCTGGGTAATAGCTGATAGGTTGACAAAGACAACACATTTCTTACCTATCAAAACAACCTATTCTACTGAGAAGCTAGCACAACTTTATGTAGATGAGATAGTACGGCTACATGGGGTCCCGGTTACCATTATTTCTGACAGAGGTCCCCAGTTTATGAGTCGTTTTTGGGAGTGACTTCATAAAGCTTTAGGCACACAGTTAAGGTTTAGTATAGTCTTTCATCCTCAGATTGATGGACAATCAGAAAGGACTATATAGACTTTGGAGGACTTGCTTAGAGCATGTGTTCTCCAGTTTACAAGGAGTTGGGATCTGCACCTAAGCTTGATAGAGTTTGCCTATAACAATAGCTATCAACATAGCATTGACATGGCACCTTATGAAGCTTTGTATGGTAGACATTGTAGATCTCCTATATGTTGGTATGAAACTGGTGAATATCAACTTTTAGGCACTGACCTTGTGCAGCAGACCACCGAGAAGATTAAAGTAATACAACAACAAATAAGACTGCACAGGATAGGCAGAAATCTTACGCCGATAAGCGTCGTAGACCTTTAGAATTCCTGGTTGGAGACAGAGTGTACCTCAAGGTCTCACCTTGGAAAGGAGTTCTTAGATTTTGAAGGAAAGGAAAGTTAGCTCCTAGGTTTATGTGGCCTTATCCAATCATTGAAAAAATTGGAAAAGTAGCTTATAAGCTAGAGTTACCACCAGAATTATAGAAGTTACACCATGTGTTCCACATTTCCATGCTTAGGAAATGTCATCCTAATACAGAATCAGTTCTGCAACCTATGGAAGTAGAATTGAATGATGATGTATCTTATGAAGAAGGACCTGTATCGATCCTTGACAAAATGATCAAAAAGTTGAAAAAGAAAGACATAAGTCTTGTGAAAGTTCTCTGGAATCACCTTGGTGTTGAAGAAGCCACGTGGGAACTAGAGGAGGAGATGAGAAGGAAATACCCTACTCTTTTCTCTTTATATGTTTTGTAATGATTTCAGGGATGAAATCCTTGTAAGGGGTGGATAATTTGTAACATCCCTGACTTGGGATATGAACTAACCCGAGGTGTTTTGCTTAAATAAGTGATCAAATGCTTGTGTTTATCCTATGAAATGTAACTAAGGCTTTTGAGGAGCTTGTATTTCAAATTCAGTCCTTTTTGCTTAATGTTGAAACATTGTTTTGTTAATAATGAACTAAAGTGCAAATTACCCAAGTAAGGGGTTAACTTGCAAATTGCACATGTTAAGATGTTCCTCTAATGTTGAGACATTATAATAATGTATAAGATGTAGTGGGATGGTTTCCACAAGCTTGAGCACCAAGATATAGCTTGTAGAGCAATCCTTGTGCTTGAAAACCTAGTTTTGGTGTAATGTGCATATTACCCAAAACCTAGGGACCAACATGTAAAATATACCCTCTAGAGGATATGTCATGTTTCTTGGCATCAAGTGGAGCAAAGAAAATGAGAGGGGCACCTCATTTGAATGATCATAGTAGAAGTGGAAATTACTCACACTAATACTATATTAAACAATATCCAATAAGGGTGGATATTAGTATACCTCTCTTTAAGGTATTAGTTCTTTTCCAATTAACCTTGGATAATGGAGGAGTTTTGCATAAGGATAGAAGTAGGAAACATGGCCAAGAATGGAGGAAACCTTAGTGGATATGTTTGGGAAATAAAAGCATATAATTATCTCTTTCCTTTTTCCTTGAAAATACCCATAAATATATAAAGCACCCTTATCAACAAAGCAAGGGATTGTTTCCCTTAGTTCCTTTTTCTTATCTTCTTGCTTTGGCTGACCAAGAACGAGCTCTGGAGCAGAGGAAGGATGACCAAGCTGACTTGGTAAGTGTTGATCATCATCTAACTCGAATTCATGGTGGAAACCCTAAAACAAGGTTGGTTTATTGGTATTTTTCACACGATTCTTCTTTCTAGCCATCTTCTCCATCCAAAACTTGAAGAACGAAGCTTGGACACCTACTGGAGCTCAAGCCACCATTAAAGCTACGAAGCTTGGAGCTCTGGATCAGTCCTAGATGTGGGTTTTATAACTCTAAACCCTTAAGCCTTGCTTTTGCATTCTTCTTTCCTAGAATCGTTGCTTATACTTCTTCCTTAGACACCTTTGTGTGTTCTTGCTATCTTTTCCGTGAAAGAACAACCCCTGTTCTTGAGGTAGAAGAATATGACGTTAATTCCAATGTTTATCCAAGAATTAACTTTAACAAATGGTCTCCCAACTTTAGCAAACGATTTCCCAAACCGTTTGGAGCAAACAGTTTCAAACCGTTTGAGTTCAATCAGTTTCACAAGAGTGCATGGAAGCAAACGGTCCAAGACCGTTTGGGGGTGTTGACCAGGTGTTGACCATTTCGAGGTCTGTTTTAAATCATGTAAACTAATTACCTACCAAAAATCATCAAGTAATTCCAAGTAAATCACCAATTGAAAGCCCAACAATCAT
Organism: Alisma plantago-aquatica; assembly: GCA_963693085.1. NCBI lineage: Eukaryota > Viridiplantae > Streptophyta > Magnoliopsida > Alismatales > Alismataceae > Alisma > Alisma plantago-aquatica. The sequence goes on along the minus strand of OY856414.1, from coordinate 537,028,988 downwards.
CAAAACCCTAATCAGGTCAATTGCTGATTTCAATAATTGAATTATGTTGAAGTTTGGGTTGAGTGACCCAAATGGTTTCAAAACCATTTGGGGATCACCCAAACGGTCTCAAGACCGTTTGGTGAACACCCAAGACCGTTTGTAGGTCTAGGGTTAAGTAGGGTTAACCAATTGAGCGCCCAAGGATATCACGTTGATGAATAATTGATTGCTAATTTGGTGACCAAACCTAGGGTTCAAACCTTAGTTGAATGACTTGGTTTTTGATGAAATAATGGGCAAATGGTCTCAAGACCGTTTGGAGGATATCCAAATGATCCCAAGACCGTTTGGAGGTCACCCAAGACCGTTTGTAGGCCTAGGGTTGACTATGGTTAAGTGGTTTAAGATCTTAAAGTAACAAGTTGAAGTGCAATTGATTGTTGACCTAGTGATCAATCCAATGAGTTAAACCTTAATTGGGTGAGTTAGTTTTTGATGTTAACTTGAGAAAATGGTCTCAATACCGTTTGGAGGATATCCAAATGATCCCAAGACCGTTTGGGGTCAGATCATAATCAAATTGAATGATGGTTCAATCGTTTCAAATCAATTAGACTCACATTGATGAATGTTGAAGAGTAATCGATTCCAAGACCTAATCCAATTGATCCAAGCCCTAATTGATGATCAATTGAGGGTCAATTGAGTGTCAAATCAGTTGAGGGTTGACCTTATAGACTCAATTTATGAGTGGCTAACAAGTGCATGATCGATTGAGGGGTTCAACATTGGAAACCCTAACTCAATTGAAGAGGTTGAGACACTTTTTGGTCCTTGTGGTTTTGAGATGGTTTGGACCAAACGGTCTCAAGATCATTTGAGTCCAAACGGTCTCAAAACCATTTGGGACCAAATGATCCCAAAACGTTTGATCTCATGTGGTTTCAAGGTCGGTTATGTCCATGCGGTTTCAAAGTCAAACTTGACCAAACAGTCTTAATGACCAAACGATCTTCACCTCTACTTTAGCAAATGGTCTTCAGTGTGCACTTTACCAAACGGTTTCAAAAGTCAACAAGAACAAACGGTCTTCAACACCAAATGGTTTCAAAAGTCAACAAGACCAAACGGTTTTCAACACCAAACGGTTTCAAGGGCAGTCCAAGACCGTTTGTGGGTTTAGTGTGCAAGACCGTTTGAGGTCTAAAAAGGTCACGATCATTTGATGCCTTAGCGGTCAAGATGGTTTAGTGATTGATTAACCTAAACCTCATAGATACCTAACGTGATTAAGGGACCAAGTAATTAGTTGATTAATGCATGCTATAATCAATGGTGAACATTACAAAGGTACCCTTGATGGGATAGAGTGATTAATACTCTTTGAACAAGTGAGCCTTAATAATCATAATAGTAATAACATAACTCATGATGTCAATGTTGAATTGACTTAGCTCAATCAAAGGTGATGCAAACACCATCTTATAGAAAGAGGAGAGAGAAGACTTTTTATATGAATGATTAATCAAGTAATAGACATCCAACATGAATGAATACCTAACTAGGGTATGATCCATGTTAGTGAGATCATGAAACTCTAATTATGATGGTTAATGAATCTTAACCTAATTTGAGGGCATTAGTGGAAGTAATCCTAATAATTGTAAATAGTAAACCCTAATCTAGGGTAATGTGTTGTAATATGAATAGTAAACCCTAATCTAGGGAAATGTGATGATGTGAACAGTAAACCCTAATTCTGAGTTATGCTTTTAAGCATGAAATTCTATGTTTGAATTATGAAATGAGGAACCACTATGCCTTTTTAATCTGAAGGGGTTGGATAACCCTAATTGAATTGCATAAGAAACCCTAACCCTAGAAACCAACTGTGGTGATGTTACACGGTCGTGGTAACCTTCTATAGCACGATCGTGTAAGATAGCACGACCATGGTGTTCTATTCTTGATTTGGAAATAATTTGTATTGTGCTGATATAGGTATAATGTGCATGTTATCAATTGTGTTAGTCATGCAGGTCCTTATAAAGAAGTGAGCATAGCCAGGTAAGGGTTGTGCTGCCATATTCATTGAAAGCACTTTATAAGCTTTGAAAGTAATGACATGCTATGTTGCCTAATAAGAGGTAACGTATGAGATTGATAGGCTGTATGAGCCATGAGAAATATCTACATTGCTACAATGATGTTCATGCTGTTAAATGACTTGATGGCAATATGTCACTTGGTAACAAGTGTTTTGATGATCTAAGGGTTTGAACACCCATATTCCTGAATCACAATGATGAGACGGTTAGGGATTGATATCCCAATGTTAACAATATGTGATATGAACTTGATACATTTAGTACTCTTTCTTTATAGCAATTTTTTTATTGGTTTATTTTTTAAAAACATGCCTGATTCTAAAAGAATGCCATAATGTACTTAAATAATCAAGTATAATGATATCATGTAGATCCCTGACCATAGACCCATCATTGTCAGAAGTTAAATGATGGTGAAATAGGTTTTCCTAAGGGAACTCCTGGAGAGCATACTTTTGAGTATGTGGGGGTTATGGACGCAGATATCCTTACGTCCTAATGTACGAATTGATGTGAGATGTATATTTAATCTCTCAATCCTTCATTATATATTTATGCCAGGATGATGTATCACTAATCTCCCGATAATGTTGTTAATGACACATCGATAAGAGATAAATAAGAAATCCCTCGATGGCGAAGAGAGTACAACATGCCACTATAACTCTAATAGCAAAGTTGCCAGAATACCCTGGAAAGCTATTATAGTAGAGACACCAGATGTCCTGCATGTTGATCCTCACACTGACTGAGGAAGATGAGGTCATAGGAATCCGACTCTTTTGATGACCTATGTATGGTACCGATTGCGATTTCATAATGGTCGGTTGGAGTATGAGAGGTGTAACTCATCTCCTCAGGGCATTAATATGTTTGAAATATGTAATCAGTCGTATAGCATAATTGCTTAGGTTGAACTACGAGAAACAATGATTGATGATACATTGTTTATAGTGCTCTAGTCGAATAACTAGTATTACATGTTCTTCATATTCCTTATTGATATATGTCTTGTCATTCAATCAAGTTATAATTGAAATGACTTCTTATAAAATACTGTTCTACTTAGCTTATATAATGTTTTACCTTTTGTTGAATATTTATAGTTCTACTGCTCAAATGTTATTCCATTATTGCAATAACAATGCTTCTGGCAGAGAGTTATAACTCTTGCTGGGACAATTATTCAATTGTCTCACCCCCGTGAGATTTGACTTTTTAGGTAGACGCCAAGGACGAAGGAACCCATTTGTGGGTGAGCAACAACAACAGTAGCAACAACATCAGGGACAGCAGTGATCCTCAGGTGGAGACACTGTCTTTCAAGTCTTGTAGATAGAATGTCCTATTTGTCGTCTCTGTACTCTCAGGTCCTAGGAGTCAGTAGATGGTTTAATATAGATCTGAGATTTTTGGCTTAATGCCTCGAGGATTTTTGTATACTGCTCATGTATAGTTCAACAAGGTAGTCAGTGTTATGACTCTCAAGATATGATACTATAGAGTAATGGTGAATCAGATTATAAATAACTTATCTTGTTTCTTTATAAAAGAGTTTCACAGTTTGTAGATCTCTTTACAATTTTTTTTAAATTTTTAGTGATTTTCAATAATTCCGCTGCTAATTAATCACTTCTGCATTGTTAATAACGTTTTTCCTGAGACGAGTCCCACAGGTTAATACCCTTATTCCTAAATAAAATCCTAAACCCTAGATTAAGATCCAGTGACACATATTTAACACCTAGTGACATAAAAACCTCACTTGATAATTAGGGTTACACGTGATGTTTAATGTAATGATGACACTATAGGATTTACATACACACATATTTATGTTGAATTGCTTGGAATCTTCTCCGTTGATTGGATTGATTGAATGTGCTTGAAGTATTGTCGCATAATCTAATGGTCCATCAATGAGGTATGTGGTTATGCATATTACTAACCACAATATAGTTTTTCATAGTTTTTTGAGGATTTCTCAAGGAATGAACAACTGAATTGTTGGATATTTATTTACATTTTGTTGAACTATAACACCACTATGAGTATCAAATGAAGATGAGATTATGTGAAGAAAATACCAGTTCTTACTAAGTATTGATTGATCATATGTTCTTATAATATTTTCACACCTTTGCATGCACCCCACATACACATTACAGCGATACTGATTTGTGCTTTTGGTTTCATGACACATTAGGTACTTGTTAAAATTAAAGATATCAAGATATAATGGATAGATGAAATTATCTGAAGACATTAAAGATAACTTTAATGGAGGACTAGATAGATACTTATTCTCAAGTGTATAATTCTTATGTAAGAAATTCATGTAGCACTTTAGAGGAGAATTTATAAACAATATTTGAATCAATGGAAATTATTTTCTACTATTTGTTATTTTATTAAACTTGGATCCTTGAGAATATAGGTAATGGCTCTCAACTTTTTGGATATTTCCATAATTGAGGATGCCGAAAAGTGAGGTCGTTACATACATATGAATATTTGGGTTTTGAAGAAAATAAGTTTTGTTCTCCTTTACATACTCAAATATATATGACTCAAAGTACCTTCTCAAATTTTTTTGTGTGTGCAAGGTTACCCAGTTCACTATCCTAACTTCCAAACATGGGGTTAGTACTTACAGTTACAAGCCACTACATGATTAATGTTTCAGTTAATAACTAGGTAAATTATTCATCTTTGAGGAAAAAACTAGAGAGACAAACAAATCATGAAGATGTACTACCACATCAGTCAAGTATGGGAAACCCTAGAAGCTATAAAATTATGCACTAAAATGTCCAAGTGTAGTCCAACTCACCATATTTAACCATATCAAGGTGAATCCATCATCAAGATTCAATATTGATCTAATAATGTACATTTCACAATATCTAAGCAATAGAAAACCATGATGTTTTTCTTATAAACTAATTAGTATGAGGAAGACGTGGTAAGAGCAATATTTTGCAAAAAAAAATGCCACCTTTATGAATAAAATGCTATCTTAAAGTAATGATATATAAATCACAAATTTTTAGCATTATAACAACTAAAACAAATTTCACCTTGAACAATCATACAAGCAACAAGTCACTTTGGAAATCAGGTTCTTTTCAACATGATATCAAATAACCCATAAAATTGTTGGTAATGTGTGCCCATAGAACCAATCATGTGATGATTAGCATAAAATATACAATAAAGGATTTGATTAATACTTGTAAAGGAAAGCTTCCAATTCATGATGTTTCAATTATGAGATAATGAGGAAACATTATGAATGTCTAAATAATGACAAAACTCAATGATGTATGTCCAAGTATGTGACTTGAAGAATGAGATCATATGAATGCCAAGAGTATGTGCATTCTTATTATGTCCCTATTTAGTTGTTACTGTGGAAGGTAGATAGACCCCAATAACACATAAGACTAGAGTGTGAGTTGGCTGATGACTAAGTCTTGTTAGTCATGATATGGAAATATCAAACCAAGCACACAAATACATGTTAGGGAAATATGTATTGGACAGACCCAACTGGAGAGTGACACATGGAAACCATCATTAGTAGTCATAGTCATCTATCACAGTGAAGGTGGTGATTGTGATTCTTAGACCTAAAATCACTACACTCATCACATGTCGTTGGGTACGCTTTGACATCATCAAACACAGTCTTGAAACATGGGTTGTTATAATGGTGATGATTAGGTGACTTTGACACATGGGGATAGACTGTGAGTGATACAGAAGGTATTTGTCCCTCCTAATGGAGTATGATATCATGGCTACTTGATAAGTGAGATTGAGAAATGCATGCATATGCACATGTGAACAAATATATAATATTAAGGTCACATTATTTCATATAGTCTGCTCTTGGTTCAAAAAACATTAGATGAATGTTGAGAGGATGGAGAATCCATGCCTTGAGTTCACTCTGGATATCGAACACAAAGGAATTAAATAATCACTACAACACCTTATAAAAATTGTAGGTTGAAATTGTTCTCCAACTTTCCATTCACTTAGGTAGCAATGATGTGTGACTAGGCACCACTCTTTGCTTGTGATTTCATAAGATAGTTATGGAAATTCACTGCAAACTAGGTTCACACACATAGGAACTCATCTAGAAGAGGAGTTTAATCTTCAATGATGATTGGATTGATTACTAAATCATTTAGGTATTCAATTCACACAACTGATTGGCTGACTGCACCGTTAAACGACCATCTCATTGCCTGAATGACCGTTTGGGGTGCCAGATGAGCATCTGAAATGTTGATACGACAATTTGGGTCATCAGTATGATCAGAGATTGAATTGGCTAAGAACTGTCCAAACGGAGGTGTGAACCGACCGGTTCAATTGTTGAACCTATTGGTTCTGCTCGGCTCATCAGATGACTATATGGATGAGTCAGACGACCGTCTTGCATGTGTGTGATTGCTTAGTTAGGCCGGAAGAAGGTTCTAGATACTTTCCCAAATTGTTTCGATTGAAAAATACTTGTAGTGTAAGGAATTAATGTTTAGCACTAAATGGGAAATGAATTACTAATTTTGAATGTGAGAGGAAAACTACCAGATGATTATTTGGTAGTACGAGACGTCTGTCTCTCTATGCTAGATGACCGTATGGACTACCAGAGGACCTTTTCATGTCTCATAAGTTGCGAACATTCAAGATCTTCTGGTCCCTTCCACTCCCACACAAATCTTGAACAGACTGAGAACCCTGTCCCTAACCCCACCTATAAATAGAGGGGTACTGGGGGCTTCCCAAAGAACAACAATAACACAACCAATTGAGAACCAGTTGACAATTGTTGTCTTCTTTGGTTGTGGTAACCAAGAGAGCCCAAGCAAGTCCTATTCGACTAGGGAGGGATAGATACAGGAGAGAACAACTGAGGATCATTGTTGTGGGAGAACAAGTTGGTGACAAGTATGTGAAATGGAGGGACAACTCCTTCCTGTTTGTTCTACTTCAATGGAAAGAGTTCTAGTTGTCCCATGTGGACTACTCTAGAGACATGAGTCCTTTGGCTACTACTAGGAGAGGAAAGACAACCTGCAGTCCGTGGTGAGACCAAAGGAGTCACTACAAAAGCTATTCTATTTGTTGTTTGTGGTGAAGACTAGGAGCTGCACAACCACCGTCTAAGAGAAACTAGAGGACAGTTGAAACTACAATGATTTGTAGTCATTGGACTTGCTCCAGGACTAGGTATAACTCATTAAACCATCCTTCCTATTTCATAGTAGTTGATATGATCTTGTTGTTATGGGAATACAGATAGATAATTTTTTAAATCCTCTGCTATACTTTGTGCCTGTATTTCCCAACAGTGGTGTCTGAGCCGCGCCAATTTACTATGTTTTAGGATGATTGATACGATCAAATTTTTGGTTTTATCATTTATTGATTGCATACGATGTGAATACTTAAATGTTCTCATATGCTTATTCGATCAATGAACACATAATCCCATATATATATATATATATATATATATATATATATATATATATATATATATATATATATATATATATATATATATATATATATATATATATATATATATATATATATATATATATACGTCACCTTAAAATAGGTTTTATGGTAGATGTATAGCATGGTTATGGCCTAAAACCTAAATCTGTGTCTGGTTGGATCGTTTGATTTTATTCTTATTTATCTCATTCAGTGTACCGAGCCTCTACCTCCTTCCCAATGTAGAGTTAATTCTTTTCTAACTTTGTTTTTCTCAAATGTAACTCGAGGTTTCTCTTTACAATATAATAAAGTAGCAATGGGATAATTTCTTTTCTTGCAATGATGAAGAAGATGATCATCACCAGCTGAGCTGACCAGTTTGTGAGATGAGCTGACCATACGAAGGACCATGGAGGATAGACAGATGGAACCGTGTGACCTCCTAGTGGGCCCAATGACCATTTGGAAGGAGTCCAAACATTGGTTGGACAATAGGACCAACCAATCGAATAAGAGGTGAGATGACTGGTTCAAGGGTTGAACCGATCTTCCCAGATTGGCAAGCATAGATCTACACCAACAACAAGTTCATGCATGTGATGTGATGATTGACCTAGGTGGTAGTAATTACTTATGGCTCCAAGGAATTACAGTAGACATGACCATAAACATCACTCTTTGCTTTATATTTCATGTTTACATTGTGGGATATAGCATGTATATGATATGTACTATATATGTGGTGATTGGATACAATATATATATATATATATATATATATATATATATATATATATATATGTATATATCCCTAAATCAAAATATATTAAGTCTAAGATGATTTCCATCAGCTACCCACATGAAAAGGATGTTCGAACAAGCGTATGTTCTGCCTTTGTGTGGTGCACTATCTACCTCATGAAAGTGTGCTAGTAGTAATGTGGGTTCCACCTTCACAGGGTGCATTATTATAGTGTTTGATATTAGGTTAGGATTAGAGCATCTAAGCCCAGAAGCATATAGATGATTATGGAAAGGAGTTTCCCAACTCATCTATCCAGAGTTTCATATATTGTAATTGGTAAAAGTTGCCTACCTTGATAGTTGACTATGTATGTTGATGTTGGTCTGGTCATAGTTTAATTATCTTGGACCTTGGCTCATTAGAAAATTATTTGCTGTAGTTTTTTAAATTGATACTTGAGGGTTATCAATTTGATCAAAAATATAAAAACAATAATTAATTAAAGACCTAAATATTATTGCCCAAATTTTTATCAAATCAAATCAAATCAAAAATGAGTTTTTTTTACAAAATTGTAAATTATTTTGTAGAATCAAATGGAAATAAACAACAATCACTTTTCTCTATGATCGATCCTTGAGAAGGACAATCTTAATGGGAACAATTTCCATAGATGGCTCATGACGCTGAGAATTGTTCTCACACAAGAGCACAAGCTCTATTTCCTAGAGACGCCAAAACAAGAGGAACCACCTCAAAATGCACCCAGGGCTGACAAGGATACTTACAAGTAATATATTATAGATGCCATGGATGTCAAGTGTCTGATGTTGTTCTACATGAACTATGAGTTGCAAAGACAACATGAGAACATGTATGTGATTGAGATGGCCACACATCTTAAGAACATGTTCCAAGATCAAGCAAGACAAGAGAGATATGATGCCTCCAAGGGATTGTTCAAATGTAACATGGTAGAAGGAGATCCAGTGGGTCCTCATGTGTTCAAGCTCATTGAGTATGTGAAGTACCTAGCTAGACTGTGATTCCCCTTGGATTAAGAGTTGGCCACCAATGGGATTATGCAGTCTTTCCCAGAGTCATACAGTCAGTTTTCATGAACTGTAATATGAATGACTTTGAAAAAATGTCAATAGAGTTGTTGGGCATGTTGAGAACAACTGAGGGACATATGAAGAAAGAGAAACCCAACTATGTGATGGTGATCAGAAAGACAAAGGGGAAGTCTAAAGGAAAAGGAAAAGTTAAGAATATTTCTAAAGCTAGCAAGAAGCCCAAGTCTTTGGATCTAAAAAAAATGAAGGTGTAAAGAAAAGAGGCAAATATCACCATTGTCAACAACCTGGACATTGGAAAAGAAATTGCTCACTCTGGTTAGAGAAACTAAAGAAGAAGAAGGAAGGTACCGATGCCTCTGATTCAAGTTTAAACGTTATAAGATAAATTTGATTACTTATTCTTAGTATGTCATACCAAATACAGACATGACATATTTGATGTGTAGGATCTAATAATAAGTAAAATACTGACATGGAGGACAAAGATGGACAAGGCGGAGAAAGAGTTACGGAAGCTTTAGTCTACATTTAAATTTATCATAGACCAATGGGCATGTAAGAGTTAATAGAACTGCTATTTCATTATGCCAATAAATAGAAACATTTACTTTTATGCATCTTGTATGACATGATTGATGAATTAATAAAGTGAGATATTAATGATTTTGTTTCAAAAGATATGATCTTGCATGGCAATGCCCAAATATCCAATGATTTTATGTTGAAAGAATCTTGGGATAAAATATATAACTTTAATACCAAAGGATTGTAATTGTTAACTCAATATTATCTTGAGCAAAAGTCACCTTGAATGTATATATAAGAAAAGCTTATATAGAATACATATTGATGTTAATCTAGATTCCCTTGGTTGTTGAACCTAAGGAAACATGCAATTCTTGCTTATAAAAAATGTGACATAACATCCTTCATTATATGTAGTGGTGGGATAAGTCATCCACTAGACCTCATACATATGATGCATGCAAATCTTATGAAATGAATGCTATAGATAATTTCTTATATTTCGTTTCTACTACTAGTAATATGATGATATGTACTTAGTAAAATAGAAATGTAGATCTCTTAAAGTGTTCAAGGAGATTACAATTGAAGTATAACTTTAATAAAAGTATTAAGAAACTTTGATGAGATCAAATGTTGAAATACTTTGCATCAATACCTTGAGAACCTTCAGGGAAGATTGTGATAAAGTATCACAAGTCAAATCCGTCTGACATGATGATGTGTTACTATGAAGGACTTATACCATGATGAGTCATGATATAATTACCAATAAACTAGTATTCTTATACCCTCATAAATATATAAAGCTATCACTAAATGATGTACCCTCTGAATTTTTTATAAGACATCATATATGATATTTTATAGGAATGTTCCTATATGTCTAAATGATTGAAACCTACATTGAGAAAGTAGTTTCTTGAAGTAGGTTTATCCACAAACCATAATTGTTGAAATCCCAATCCAATAACAAAATTGTTTTGATGATAGGATAACTAAATTCCCAAAGAGTCAGTGGGAGTAAAAGTAGATCTTGAAATGTTCAAGGACAACAAAGAGGTAAAATGAGAACCAAGAGAATCAAAAGTTGTTGTGGAACCTTAGGTTCATCGAGTAACAGAAAACAATATAGTTGAAATAGAACACAACTGAAATTGAAGGATTGAGAATCCAATAATTTAGATATGTTGGTCATGATAGGATGAGTCAACTAATCAACTAGAAGCTATAGAGTACCATAATCTAAGTAACAACTCAAGGCCCTTATGAAGTCCATGTAAACTAAAAAGGTATGACCTTGATAGTACTAACTGAGGGGTAAAACCCAAAAGGTGATGTTGGGGTCTTGTGGGAAAGACCTACGTGGACAACATAAAATGAGAAATTGGTTTGAATAGTTTTTAAATTAGTTCAAGTTGTTGAAAATGATAGAAATTCCTTTACCAATTGTTAAGCTAGTTGTTGTAGCTAAAATAGACTAAAATATTTAGCATATGAAGATAAAACCATATTCCTTAAAGGGAATACATTAGAGGATGTGTATGTGACACACCCTAAAAGGTTTTACAACTTCAAGAATGTAAATAAAGTCTATAAACTGCAATGTTCAATCTGGGATTGAAACAAGCATCTCAGAGATGGGATCTTTTGATGTTGTAAGATATTCAAAGAGTTTGACTTGAATCAAGATAAAAGATGAAATCTATGATTACAAAAATTTTACTGGGAGCATATATGAATATTCCACATATGATGAGAAATAACATCTCAATATTGTAGATATTGAGATCTGGCATGGAAAACCCCTTTAGCAATGAAGGATTGAGTAAAACATCTTATAAGATAAGGATCAAGATCTATATAAATAGTTTTTTAATGCTCACAATGGAAGTTTGAGAACAAATAATAGCAAGGTGTTGAAACAGTGCAACATGGAAGGATTCAATGAGAGAGAATCCAAATTAGTCTCTCATGAACCATATGTCCCAATTCTTATGAAGAATAAGATGCCATAGGCTGTAATAATGGATCTATCATGAATACTATAAATGTACTTATCCCATATAATCTTGTATGTATAGGACATGACAAGATGGTATTAAATTCTAATAAGGGTTATTGGAATGTCATTAAAGACATCCATTAGTACTTGAGAAGTATCTAAGGATAGATTGCTAGTAATTAAAGATAACAATAGAGGAAGAATTGGCTATAAGGTGTTACATTGATGCAAGCTTCAATAATGACAAAAGTGATCATAAATTAAAATATGTTTGATTTAAAAGGAGAAATGTTATTAGTTGGAAGGGTCCCAAACTAATAGACACTAAATCTATTCTATAACAAAAACTAATTATACTTGTGTTCTGAACACAGAGTGATGCTATATGGATCTAGAAGTTCATATGATGAGCTTATAGATATTCTTACCATTGATGACTCAGTAGCAATACTGTGACAACAATGGATCTACTTGTTAGGATAGGAATATAAGATACCACAGTACGGTGGTTTCATCTCACAGCGAAGCGATAAGGAAACATGCAATATACTGACTATAAACAAAGTGTTTCTACGCTGCTGGATTAGCACTTGCACAGCAGAAACATGGTGGACATGTTTAGATCATTAAGAATATGATTCATGGGTCATTGGATCTAAGTTCAAGTGAGAGTCTGTTGGTAAGGTGTGACCATAGAGCCAATCATGTTATGATTAACATGACATATACCATAAGGAAATTGATTAATACTCATAAAGGAAAGCTTCCAATTCATTCTATTTCATTCAGTTATGAGATAATGAGGAAACATTATAATGCCTAAAGAATGATAGTACTCAATGATGTATGTCTTCAAGTATGCGACTTGGAGAATGAAATCATACAAATGCTAAGAGTATGTATGTTCTTATTATGTTTCTTGTTGGTTGTTATCGTGGTCGGTAGATAGATACCAATAACACATAAGTCTAGAGTGTGAGTTGGTTGATGATAAAGTCTCATTAGTCATAATATGGAAATTTCAAAACAAGCACTCATATACATGTTAGGGAACAATGTATCATACAAATCCATCTTTAGAGTGACACATGGAAACCATCATTGGTAGTCATAGTCATCTCTCATAGTGAAGGTGGTGATTGCGATTCTTAGACCTAAAATCGCTACACTCATCACATGTTGGGTACCATTTGACATCATCAAACGTAGTCCTAAAGCAGGGTTGTTATAACATTGATGATTGGGTGACTATGACACATGGGGATATACATTGAATGATATAGATGGGATTTATCCCTCCTACTGGAGTATTATATCCTGGCCACTTGATAAGCGAGACTGAGAAATGCATGCACGTGAACATGTGAATCACTCTATGATATTGAGGTCACATTATCTCAGATAGTTTGCTCTTGGTTCAAGAAACACGACATGATCATTGAGAGGATGATGAGTCCATGCCTCGAGTTCACTCAAGATATCAGAGATAAAGGAATTATACAATCACTACAACACCTTACACAGATTGTAGGTTGATGTTGTTCTCCAACTTTTCATTAACTTGGGTAGCACTATTGAGCGACTAGGCACCACTCTTTGCTTGTAATGTCATAAGCTAGTTATGGACATTCGCTGCCAATGTGACATGGGACCTATAGGCTTGCACACAAAGGAACTCATCTAGAAGAGGAGTTTAATCTTGAATGATGATTGGATTAATTGCTAAAGCGTTGAGGTATTCAATTCATGCAACAGATTGGCTGACTACATTGCCAAACAAACATCTCATTGGGTGAGATGTCTATTTGGGGTTCCATACGAGCATCTCAAATGATGAGATGACTATTGGGTCATCAAGCTGATCAGAGATTGTATTGGCTAAGAATTGGCCAAACTGAGGTGTGAACCAAATGGTTCAATTTGTTGAACCAACCGGTTTGATTCAGGTCACTAGACGACCATCTGGGTGAGTGAGATAATTGTCTTGCATGTGCGATATCACTCAGTCAGGATGGAGGAAGGTTCTAGTTACTTTCCCAAATCATTTTGATTGCATAATACTTGTGGGGTAATGAATTAATGTTTAGCATTAATGGGAAACGAGTTGCCAATTTTGTATATGAGTGAGAAACTGCCACACGATCATTTGGTAGTACGAGATGATTGTCTCATAGTTCTAGACAACCAGATAATATGCTAGATGACTTTTACCATTTCGTGTCTCACAGTTTGCAAAAATTCAAGATATTCTGGTTCCTTCCACTCCCACAGATATCCTGAATAAACTAGGAACCCTGGCCCTAACCCTACCTATAAATAGAGGGGTACTGGGGGCTTCCCAGAGCACAACAATAACACATTCAATTGAGAATCCGTTGCTCTGACAATTGTTGTCCTCTCTGGTTTTGGTAACCAAGGGAGTACTAGCAAGTCCTACCTAACTAGGGAGGGATAGCTATGGGAGAGAATAAGTGAGGATCATTGTTGTGGGAGAGCAAGTTGGTGACTAGTATGCCAACGGGAGGGACAACTCCTTCTTGCCTATTCTAGTTGAACAACATGCATTCTAGTTGGTTCGTGCAGACTACTCTATAGGAAGGAGTCCTTTGGCTACTTCTAGGAGAGCAAAGATAGCCTATAGTAGATGGAGAGACCACAAGAGTCAATGTAGAAGCTATTTTGTTCATTGTTCATGGTGCAGACTAGGAGCTGCACAACCACCGTCCAAGAGCAACTAGAAGACAGTTACAAATACAACGAGTTGTAGTCACTGGACTTGATCCAAGACCATGTATAACTCATTAAACAATCCTCCTATATAATAGTAGTTGACGTGATTTTTCTATTATGGGAATACAGATCGATAAAATTTTTGTTTCTTCTTCTACTCTGTGCCCGTATTTCCCAAAAACGAATAACACTACTAGGACAATGTGACAAAGTGAATTTTTAGTGTAAGAATGAATTAATTACTCTTTTTCCCTCTTTATGTTCACTCATGGTCCCAATTTATTTTTCTTGGCCTATAAATCAATCTTTCTACTCAAATTCAAAATATGGTGATCAATGTGAACTTTATACACTTCGTGATACTACAATATGAATAATTTGTTACTTGATCCAAAAAAGTAAATTTGTTCATCAAACTTCATCTTTTGGTTCTCAATTTTTTTATAAATCTTCTCCACATTTTTGTGTATCTATGGTTTGAATTTCACTTCATTTGGACATTCCTACTCTTTTCTACAATTTCTTGAAGATAATGTACTGAAAATCCCTTTATTTACCCTTTTTATGGGTTTTTCCACATCACAGGTCCATTACAAAGGGAGGGGGTGAACCCTAACCCTCAGATCATAGATCCACAGACCAGGGGCCTAATCCAACAACTATGGTTCTGACTTCTACCTCTCGTGGAATGTGGGGGAGGAGTTTTGGGACCGAAAGAGCAATCAACCACTTGCGATCACAATTTTAAATTATGGTCGTTTAGAAACGCTCGTCTCTCATTTTCAGAGAGAAATATACCTACTTTGACCTACAAATAATGCACCATTTCACCCTCCCAATGTCTCTGTCGACCACCTCTCTTGACCATCACCATGGGTATTGAGAACCCTTTGAAACCCTAAAACCTAGCCCTGATACCCTATAAAAACTCAACTCCTAGCTTCGTTTTGTCCTTGCGAGCCTGAATGGAACCTTTCCCTTCACACTCCCACTCTCATGCTCATGCTCCTATTTTCTTCGGCCACTACTCCACCGTTGCTCCACCTTTCCAAGAGTGTGGGTAGTCAAGCAAGGGAAACGTCTCCCTACTGTCGATCCTAGTCTACATTCAAAGAATGACCATGATCCAACACACATAGCGCATTGCGGCCCCGACCCTATTTCTTCTTCTCGGTGCATGTGACCAGGAGTAGCCATAGGATCTTCGCATTGGTCAAGTGTGACAAAGGATATGACAGCCAACATTTTTTCCTCAATTTTACTTTTCTGGTAATTATCTTCTCTCTTTTCAAAAAATATAGTAAATGATCAAAAATTGCAAAATTCGTATCTCTTGATTCCTAGCTCCAAATATTACAAATGAACAGTCAATTATGATCATAAAAATCCAATGAATCATTTAAAAATACTAGTGGAGCCTAAATCCTTATATATTTCACTATCATCCTTAAAATGGATCTCTTGATTATATAATATGTCAAATGATCCAATAATGATGTTTAATCTTTGGAAACTCTTAATACTTGACTCTGATGATTATTTTGGAACACAAAAAGCATACTTGACTAAAAAGGAATTTATATCTGATCTTGTGACACCTATACCCTAGAATATCAATCATGCACCTTGAAGTAAGGATTAACCTTAATATTATGATGATGATCTAATCTTGCGAAACCCTTAATATACATTTGACCCATCAATATAATCTTGATTTCCAATGAAGCTAATTATCATGATGATGATCTAGAAATATGAATAGGACTTTGATAATTATCATAAAATTAGGCTTAACACATATGATCCTATAAAACCTAGGTAGGTCATTCACACTCAAAGATATGCTTGACACTTGAAATAGTGTTGTACATCTTGAAATATTATTGATTATAACTTGATGACCAAACCCGAAAGTTGACATAGGAAATTGTAACCCTAATCTCAAATATTGAAACATGATCTTCATATATCATGA
Organism: Alisma plantago-aquatica; assembly: GCA_963693085.1. Lineage (NCBI taxonomy): Eukaryota > Viridiplantae > Streptophyta > Magnoliopsida > Alismatales > Alismataceae > Alisma > Alisma plantago-aquatica. The sequence continues at coordinate 537,012,316 of OY856414.1, read as the reverse complement.
TCTTGACCATTGATCCAAATATTGTTGATTTAGATCTGACTCAAAGGGTTGACCTATTACTTGTTGATTTGTACTCTGAATCTTCTGTGAAAGGTATACTATTATATCTCCTCCTTGGTTGTATTGAGGATACTTTTTACATATCTCTTGATTGTATACTTGTCTATATACTTAGTTGAGATATTGTTCCCTATTTATTAGGCTTCTATTTTTCCTATATTATATTTTTAGACAAACTTGAAAACAAAAATGATATTACCCATTATGACTACCCGTATATTGATGATGATAATGTTGATATTGAGTGCAAGTGACCTCCTCATTCAGAGGGAAGAACTTGTACATTGACCTCCTGCCTCATATGGAGAGAAGGAGCCTAGTGACCTCCCCCATCTTGTTGTGGCGATGGAGCCACACAAAATGTATAAGCATGCTTCTCGAATCAGCATAATGGGAACTCATAATAAAAATTGAATTGTTCGAAATAAACATCTTATCAAATAAATATTGTTTTTGAAAAATCGTATACTTCTTGAATATAAGTCCTGCCAAGTGTAGTATTTTTCTATAAACTATTTTACTTGTTTTGGACACTGTATCGTGCAATTGCATTGTTTGTGTCTTGATTTTCTTGATTTTCTTGATTTTAGGCAAAACAAATGGAACATTGACTAGATCACTTCCACACTTGATATACTCTAATGACAAGGATAAATTGGCAAAATCTCCTCTTTGGGTTAGTTTGTTCTTTAAATATCCTATTTTATGAGTTATTATTTCTTATTGTATATGCTAATGTGTGAGATCCTGTTGGGCAACTCAAGGATGGGCGTTTCAATTCTTTTACCACTGTCTAAGTAGTGGGATTGGGATTGGGGTAAGAATGGTTCCATGATGGATAGAAGGTGCATATTTCAATATTCTAGGCTTATAACATTAAGGTAGTCAAACATTTACGATTATAATTAAGGGATATGAGGTAAACAAAATTATTAAATAACCTTCATACTACCAACATAGCCCACAAAAATCATTATTTTTAGTCATATTAAGTATGCTTCTAACAATATTAGGGTTTGCATGTAGGTTGTTTGTGTGGAGATGGAAAACAAGGGCGATATACTTCAATCTTGATGAAGAATTTGAGATCAAGAAAGTAAATCACAAATCAATCTTCAAACCACCTTCAAACAACCCACTACTAGCTCTCCAAGTCTCATTTTAGCAAGATCTGCACTCAACTAGGTCGAAGGATGACTAAATGAGAGATATTTATCCAAAGTATTCCAACTCCACCATGGTTATCTATGGATTTCAGTTAAATGATATAGAGAAGAGGGAAAACAAAAAGAAAAGGGATGGAAGAGAGATTAAGTTACATGATCTTTGGCTAAATTGTTTCTATCTAGCTTTAGATCCACTAAAGTAGTCTATACCCCCTTCAAAGATGTATATGTTAGTTTAAAGACCTCCAAGCAGACTTGCCATTAGACATGTGGTCCTTCTTTCATGTTTCTACCAGCTTATGAATTTGGAATGATCTCTAGGTGGTTCAGGGTATTTATAGGATAGGGTAACATAAAAGTAAAATGTTCTACAACCATCCCATGTAGGAACGTTTTCAACCACTCTAGCATGCTGACCCATAGACCATTTTAGTGTAGGTTACCCATCAACCATCAAACCATCAACCTATTAAGAGAAAACATTAACCCCTTAAATGGAAAAGACCCATTGACCATTTATGTTAGAAAAAAGCGATCGACCACTTGGTCAGGCTATCCATCAACCAAGGTCACATAGGCAATACAATTGACATCTAGGGTTTGATGGAAAAGCCATTAAATTTAGGGTCAGAAGTCAAAGACATAGACTACAAGAAGGGTGAAAGACTAACCAACCACTAAGAGTGAGAATCAACCACACTACCATGTGAGATATCAACCTCACTGTCTCTACACCATCAACTCTAGGGTAGGAGAGGGATGATCTATTCACCCTACAAGGGTGAGACATCGACCCACACTCAACCACCACAAAAAATTTACCCTAGATCAATGGTGCAAGAGAATAAGGATTAAACTAAGTTGTCATTCATAAAAACACTCCATAAAGTCTCACACATGAAGCGAATTGGTACATAAATGTTTACATGATTGCAATTTAGTCCTCATTAATTTAATTAATTTAGTAACAAGAAATTAGGGTTAACAAGGTAGTAATTAGTGCTAAATTGTTATTATATCATAATAAACCAATTTTAGTTATTATTCAAGCATTCTATAATGATCAATAAGATATATTATGGCTAAGATAGTCATGGGGCCTTACAACCCTAACCCCCTAATAAGGATTTCTCCCTTGAAATATTGGAAAAAGATGGTTACCTCACATTTATATCATTCACAAGTTCTCACATGGCCTCCTTCATGCCACAATGATGATACAAAAAACATTCACTAAGACCATATCGTTCTTCCTCAATTTCTACAAAGGGTTCTCTAAGATTAAAACTCGACCATCTGCATATGAGATAACATCATCAAGATGTAGTTATTCTAGCTATATTCTTTGTTCAGAGTTAGGGTGCCACTTCCTAAGGATCAAAACAAGATGACTCATATTTGGTGATAGCTTTGACATGTAATACACTAGGGTCTAGTTTAAATATCATTCTAAACCTCAAATACCCTACCAATGTGAGTCTTTCATGCCCAAAAGTCTTCAACTTTGAACTCAAGCGGTCTTCAATAGTTATCTACATAAGACCTCTACATCTCATGTGATTCCTTCAATTGTTCATTGATGACATGTATATTTTCTATCATCTGATGCACCAACTCAGACCCAAATGCTGATATTCACCTACCTCATACCACCAATGAGATGATATGCAATACCTTTTGTACAAACTCTCAATGGTTCCATGGATATCTTCCTTCAACTATTATATGAGAAATCTATCAAACCCACGTGAATGTCCTAGATACCAAGGAACTAAAGCACCCATCCTCCTCAGTGATCTTCCAAAGTATGTATAGTTCTCTCTGACTAACCATTCGTCTATGGAGAAAGATTGTATTAAATATCAACTGAGTCTCATAAGATCCATGCAAACAATCCTAAAAATTATTGGTGAAAAAAGTCCCTCTTTATGAGATATAGTTGTTGGTATACCATGCAAACAAACTATCTCATCATAATACATTAGTGATAACTTCATAGTGGTGAAGGTAGTTTTGATAGATATGAAGTCAACTGAGTTTCTCATTAGTCAACTATTACCTAAATAAATCATACCCCTTAAATATGCTAGGTATACTAACCATGAAGTACATGGTAACATGATCTCATTTCCATTCTAGAATCAACAACATTTGCAACCCTACATGTTTTCCCATGCTCTTCCTTGAACTGACAAACCTGAATTTTATTCACAAACTTTTCCACATCAAGCTCCATCCCTAACTACCAAAACAATTCATTCAATTTATGGTACATTTCGGTACTTCCAGGATACATAGCGTACATCAAGGAGTTTGCTTCTTCAAAAACTATATTCCTCAAAATTCCTACAGTAGGAGCCACCAACCTTTTCTAATGACAAGCTTTTCTATTCTCTAAATCAAGAAAATTTTCATGCTTTCTTATTTTCAACGTCTACTTAGATATTTTGTATTACAATATAATCTACTTTGCATGTTTAATCTGCTACACCAATCATCATTTTATTCACAATTTTATAACAAACCTTCCAGCAAATAAACCTTCATATACATATTTTTGATGACCCCCTCCCCTAGTTATCCATCATTGAAAATAATACATACGGAAAAGACCATAATATCATTTTTCCTTGATCTAGACATAATAAACAACAAACAATAATCAATAATTCAAAAAATAAAGCTTAGTTTTTTTGCAAAAAAAGATAAGTACTCCTTGAAGGGTTATGTATATTTCCAAAGGAAAAGAACCACATTATATGAAATATTTCTCTCTCTTTCTAGATATCTAAACTTCCTTTTAACTTTATAATTGTGATAATGTGAGTTTTATATTATTATTTTCTCTCACTTAAAAACTTAATGATATAAATAAGTTCTCAATTTATTGTCTAAAATACCCTCCATCTCCTTACTCTACTAGTTTGACCATATGGATACAAAAATTTCAAATAATACAAACCTTGGATGCATATTAGGGTGATTCATATATATTAAGAACCTAGTCAAACTATGGTAGACAAACTTATGAAATTTGATCTGAATTTGGTACGCTAATTAGATGACCATGTAAAAAATCTCTACCAAAAATTATATTATATTTGGATCTTCCAATTGAAAGTTATTAAGGATCAAAATTTCAATAATAATTTCAATTATTTAGGACCCTGGACCTAAGTCAGATGATTAGATCGACTAATGTGTGACAAATATTTGTCACATAGCTACTTGGAGGCCTAGGCATTGATGATAATTTGTAGGACCTTGACCTCATCCGTTCACCAATGATCCAACGAAGGAGACCTTGTCTTCAACCTCCCACAATATCCAACTATGGCTTCCAACAGTGCAACCAACAAACTATTCTCTTCCACAACCAATCAATCCACCTCCTCTCTTTTTCCCAAATATATTATTTCCCACATGGCGAAATCAAACTCAACGACCTCTCAAACAACGTCCCTCACCTTGGATCAAGGAGAACTGACCTCCCCCATCCACGCTCCTCTCACTAGCAGCAAACTCTAATTTAAGGCTTCACAAGCCTGTAACCCTTACGCCTATATAATCACCTCAAGAGAACCACCACCCTTCCATTAATCACTGTATAACTTCAATTCCTCACAAGACCACCCCAAACACACCTCTCCACTCCCTAACATTCAACCTTTAATCACCTTCCCATCCCAAAATTAAGGCGCTCGCCACATCAAATCCTCCTCACCATCACCTTCGATAACATCCCACAAGCATATATGGCTTCTTGTACCTAACCTAGAATCATCCACACCCCTTTCCTGCTTTCTTCTAGTGACCTCTCCGCCCACCTCACTGGCACAGAGTTCAAGGGGGAGATGTGACCCCAACCCAAGTAGGATATTAGCTGGAGTATGCTCTAATACTGGTTTGTAGAAAATGAAGGAGGAGAGGAGGACATGTCATGTTATAACCTCAAATTTGCTTGTATTGATTGAAATGCAATAAAATGAATTTGAATGGAAAATTGTATGATTTGTTTTCTAAGAATGGATTCTTTTGCAAAATTTCCTATGGATGCATGATTATGTTGTTTATACTATTTTAATACATTCAATAATGGTAAAAGGGAAAAAGGGATAAAACAAATCTCATTATAGGAAAAGGAAAAGAAATAAAAGATGATTGTGTGTATATGAGAATTATGTAGAATTCTCTATAAAGTGGCATGGGTGACCATTTTTTAGTAATTTTTTGGTTCCACTTAGTTTCTAATAAGAACAAAAATCAAAATAAAGAATGTAGAAGAGAAAGAAAGAGAAAAACAAGTTTTAAATGCATAATATATGCCTTTTAAGTGTATGACTTGCACTTTAATAAAAAAAGTTATTCCTTTCAAATTTTGGTCCCAAATTGTATACACAGCTAGATAATGTCTTTATGATCTTTCTTTTAAAATTTGGGAGCAAAAGGATTAAAGGATTAAGAGATATGGATTTTTCTTGATTCAATAAAGTGAAAGGGTTCACATTAAATGTCATGATTATTTCCAAATCGATTACTACCTTTTTTTGGCTTTTTGATTTAGCACATGGGATGACAACCCTTGGATCTTAAATCAATGGTGGTTGTTCCATCACCTACCCTGAGTAGGAAAAGGAAAGAGGAAAAATGATTAGAAACCTTCAGGATCAATTTCCTCACCACACAGTAAATGTGTGAATCTAGGATTCACTCTAGTTGATTCTTGAGAAAAAGTGCACCTATTCGTACCAGATTTTGCCTACTTTGGAAGGATATCAAACTTTCCTTAATCCTAAGTGTTCTTTCTGGACGCCCATCATAGCCATGGGCAATATAAGGGGATGTTCCCCTTCTGTGAGGCAATAGCCCCTTTTATGAAGCTCTGAGACCTAAAGACCAAGTCTTCCACCAATTTGCCTTTCGGTCTCTACTCTCTCTTCCCTAATCCATCTCGATGAAACCAAGGTTATCCCCTCACCACTCTCTCTACTCAGAACATACCGAAAGGCAATTGAAGCTCTCTGTGAGTTTGAGATGATGAGGCAGAGGCATTGGTGTCGCTACCGATCGCCTAGATGGTAGGAAGCTTAGAATCAACTTCCTTATTGACCCACCAGAGTTTGCTTGCGAGCGAGTAGAGGAAGAAGAAGATCACCAGCCAAATGACCAAATCACCCCTCCATACATGTTCAGGACCAAGGGACAGCGTCGTCTCTTATCATTGTTCAAAAGGGACACTCACGTGGAGATGGGAGTTAAGATGGCCGTAGGCCATTGGTCAGAGCCAACCCAGGTGGCAAAAGGAAACAATGTAATTTTGCTGAGGTGTCAGTTGCCTATTGGTCTAAGTAAGTTTTCCTTACAAAAATCATAACAAACTACATGATGATCTAATGGGAACATGTAATGTGCGATTTTTTATCAGAAAAATGTGTAAATTTTAATAAAAATATAATTAAAGTCTAGCTTTTCTTATAGCTAGAAAAGTGTGTAAAGATGCTATCTTTAATAGTTTTAATTAATTTGAAAACCTATGTTTTGAAGATTAATGGATCCAATGATGTTCCCTAACTATTATGAACAAAGTTTAGACTTTTGACAAAAAAGGGTGGATTAGATCCAATTGGATGATATTTTTTTATAATTTGCTTTATTAGGGTTCCATGATTATAAAGGTGCATTAATGGACATAGAAACCCTAATTTTGATAATTATAAGCTTTAATATATTTATCTATGGAAATCAATCAAGAAGGCATGAAAATGGTGATCTTGATCTAATTTGTGGATAAAGACCCTTGATTTTGATACTTGGAGTAATTAGAGTTTTTATGTGTGGAAAAGAGATTTTAGGGGTTGTTGACCTAAAAAGGGTAAAATTGAAAAGTAAAACCAAGAAAACCTAATTAGGCTTAGAAACCCTAGAATGGAATCTCAAGTCAATAAAAGATGTTTGGATGTGATTATAATAATTAAGTGTTATAAATACTTTTTAGGATCAAGTTGCATGATTTATTGCTTGGCTTGGTTCATTAGGACATCTTGATTGGATTATCTATCTTTCTTGGCTTTGAGACTATCAAATCAGGTATGTGGTTACACTTATGGATAATCGCTCTAGTTTCATGATGATTTCTGAGGTTTTACTGATTGCTTGAAATTAAATGCTTGGATGAACGTTAATTCCTACAATTTATAAAGTGACTATGACTATCACCTTATAAAGCTTATAACTTGCTCGAACCCGCATACCACTCTGGGGATTATGAATGAAATGATGAGTAAAGTCATGGTGATAACTAAAGGACCAAGACCCGGGTTGGGAAGGTCATAAGTGGTCAAGCCCCAAGTTGGGAAGACCTAATGGAACCTAGATCCATATTGAGAGGTGGCCAATGAGATACCTAGCTCCCGAGTGAGAGGTATCCTAATGTCCACTGTAGGTACAAAACCATAGGAGAGGGAATACTAGAGGTTAGGTAAAAATGGTTGAGAAGTTATGAAGAAAATGTAAATTTTGTTTTGTAACAAATAATCATTGTGGTTATGTTGTTACAATTATATGTAAACTTTTGTTTGCCCCACATACTAGTATAATTTGTTATACTGATGGACGTTTTGTTTGTCAGTATTTTAGGGTAATATGCAGTTACATCTACTAGCTTCATGGAAAGTGGATGTTCAATAAAAGGTGACATTGAGAAAGAAAAAGGCTAAATAATGTTTGGAGGAATATATTTAGATAGTTATATCCTTAGGTAAAATTCTAAAATCCTATTTTTAAATGGTATGTGAAAAGAAAAAAAATTATATCCTGCATTAAGCTTAGTTGTTGTATAATTTTTTTAATTATTTTTATTATTTGCAAAACCATATGATCCTATTTGGCATAACGACTCTAGCTTCTTGGACTTCCTTAATTGGGGGTTTCTGAGAGGTGGGGTCATTACATTTGGTATCAGAGCCTAGTTTTCAATATAATCTCTAATAATTATGAAATTTTAAAAATTCTTTATATCCCAAAGGGAGTTATTTGAGAATTTTCCAAAGATGCAGGTGTTTAGAAAAGGATCACGATCCAGGGGCTAGCAAGATTTTCCTTTACCCCATTAGTCAGTTTATGAGGACTCCCAGAATATGTGTGACTGTCTGGCCAAAATTTGAGGATTTGATTAGAAATAAGATACCTCAAGGAAATCTTATCTACTCTCATCCATTATTTACCCTCTTTCACTGAACAAAGTTTAAGTTCTTAATGTTTTCTCTCTCTCTACCTCCTCCTGAGTTTTGGGGATAAGTGTGTTAAGGATTATGGCATCCTCTACCAAATAATAAAGGTGGACATTATGATAAAGAGAAAATGTTTGTTGGGTTTTCCTCTATAAAGGTACACCCTAGATAGACTATGGCGGGTAAGGGTAAACAACCTCAGTGGGTCACATGAATAAGTGTGACAAATAATCATCCAAATATTAGATTCCCCACTTTATAGGGTACTATATAATCTATTTATATCTTTAAGATTGATTTTTCTGAAACTTCAAACACTTTTGTGTTATTATGAAATCTTGAATTTGGAAAATGTTAATTTAAAGGAGAAATCTATTAGTACTTTTTCCTTGCATTTCAATAAATATCATAATATAATAATCAAAATAATCATATCTTCTTTTTGAAATTTGAATTTGTATTTCCTTATCCTTTGTCTCTCATTATACTACAAAATAGAGCACCAATAGGATTGATGGTTAACTTGATGTGCAAGTAATTAAAAGTTAGTGCATTAGTTAATTATTTACATAATTTATTAACCTAGAATCTTCTAGAACTTTGGTCTTTTCTTATCAAATTACACAATCAATGTAATGACATTCAATAAGATCACAAATTTCTTTAATTTAGAAAATAAGGACCATATTGAAATACACGTTAAATTAAAATAATTTCAAAGACGCTGTTCAAATTTATCAATTAAGATCTTATTATTTTCTTCATTAGTCCAATTTCATTCATTCACTATATTATTGAATAAGATCTAAAATTACAAAATTCTGAGGTCTTTATATTCATTCCACCTTAAAAGGAATTTTCACTAAAATTCAAACCTAATTAGGTTTTGGTGAATGACAACTGATATAAGCCACATGCATCATAGGGATATAAAACTTCCGTTGAAACATTTTAGCTAGATCATCATAATGACTTATACTGAGGTGAAGATTATTTAGATAACTAATGCTAGAACCTAGATTTTCAAAGGGTAGTTCCACATGTTTGTTCATTGCTTAATATTATCACTAGTTCATATTTTTTCTTGGTGGTTACAACTTCATTTGTCAATGGTATTTTCACTAAGATATCAAGTATACCAATCATTATGAAACTATATTTGTAACATGGTGAGGTAAAACCTCCATTATATAGATCATACCATTAAATCTCACTCATGATATTCATTACCTATAATACTTTTGTTTGTCGAAGGTGTTTACCCAATCCCTCACTACCATGATGAAATAAAAACTCGGTCATGACCCAAATACAAAGTTCACCTTGATTGTTTCATATACATATGGTGCAACCACAAATATTTGCATTATTCAAAATTTTAGGGTTGTTCATCCCAAAATGTAACTCCTAAACATGAATACATCTTAAATATACTATTTTCTTCATTTTCATTAAATCAAGGGGAAAAATTCTTTTCTCAAAACTTTTGAGTTTGGGCTCAACCTCCCTTGAAATTTTATATCAAGATTATTATTTAAGTTCTGGTACTCTTTATATCTACATCTCATGCATCATTCACATCATTCATGTCCTTAGGTTTCTAGGGGTATAGCTACTTTTTGAGTAATCCACTCTTGACCTAAAGAGCCAGAAGAGCTTATGGAGTGTCTTCTCCTGACCCAAGGGCCTTTTGTACTCAGTGCATGATCTCCTCATAACCCCTGGGCCGTATGTACCATTAGCAACCATACTTGACCCTAGGATTGAATTTGATGCTTCCATGTATTGTAATAACATATATATTATATTCTTAAAATTATTTATATTATATTATATATATTATATTAATATATATATATATATATAGAGAGAGAGAGTCAGGCTAGAATACACTTGAGTGTACAGATCACATGAATACACTCAAGTGTGTTTGCATATCATGACTTTTTTTTGCAAAATGTAAACCATTGATCTTCATTCTCATGCTATAACTAGTCTACATACAAATTTTGAGCCCATTTGGATGAGTTTAAGTCACTCATCCAAGGACAACAAATTCGACGCGTGAAACTAAAGAAATGCATAATTTTTGTGGTCTTTCTAACATGACCTATAAATGTCCAAATATGCTCAAATTTTGTATATGAGCTATTCACAAGATGTTTAAGAAGATCAATAGATTAGATTTTTCAAAAAAATATTGCATCACGAAAAACTACTTGAGTGTATTCTGCTCCGAATACACTTGAGTGTATTCTAGCCTGACTCTCTCTCTCTCTCTCTCTATATATATATATATATATATATATATATATATATATATATAATACACTTGAGTGTATTCAGAGCAGAATACACTCAAGTAGTTTTTCATGATGTAATATTTTTTTTAAATCTAATCCATTGATCTTCTTAAACATGTTATGAATAACTCATATACAAAACTTGAGCACATTTGGACATTTATAGGTCATGTTATAAAGACTGCAAAATTATGCATTTCAAAATAGTTTTACGCATCGATTTTGTTGTCCTTGGATGAGTGACTTAAACTCATCCAAATGGGCTCAAAAATTGTATGTAGACTAGTTATAGTATGATAGTGAAGATCAATGGTTTATATTTTGCAAAAAATAGTCTTAATATGCAGACACTCTTTAGTGTATTCTAGCCTGACTATATATATATTATATATATATATATATATATATGCTTGTTCATTTGTTGACCAACAGGTAGCCAAGATTTTCGCTACCCGTTCATCTCGAAAAGCAATCATATGGTCAGAAAAGTAACACTATGGGAAAAAAGTAATTATACAACTAAAAAAAGTAAAGTCAGACATAATACACAAAAAATATATACGTAATTGTATATTTGTTATAGTTGTTATAAATGCAACTGTTTATGCATGAAAAGTAATAATTTGGAAGGTAAAGTAACCATCTACATGCGTAAAGTAAGAAACTTCCGAAAACGTAACCAAAAGATGGGGCGAGTAGCTACCTGCATCAGTATTGAAAATAAAGAGCCCAGATGCAACACCCGCACAGGTAGCTACTCGCCCCCTCTTTTGGTTACTTTTTTTGAAATTTCTTACTTTACACATGTAGAGGGTCACTTTCCCTTCCAAACTGTTACTTTTCAAACATAAATAGTTATATATATATGGCTATTCATTTGTTGCCCGACAGGTTGCCTAGATTTTTGCTACCCATTCATCCCGAAAAGTAACCATATGGTCAATGTAACGACCCCACCTCCCAGTAACCCCCGATTAAGGGAGACCGAAAGGTCAAAGCCGTTAACCAATAAACCGGATCAAAGGTTTGACAATGAATCAATAACAATTAATAAATTTTACCAACTATGCTAAAACCTGTATAAAATAAAACTTTGCATACATTTTAAAATCTAGGATTTCGAGACTTCTATCCATGAAGATACTACTCTAACTAATCCTCCTGTGCATGTTAATTCACATTTAATTCCACAAATGCCTCTTTACTATTTGTTATTTTCATTTGTACCTAAAGCGCCGACAAACAAAATGTCGGTCAGCAAGAAGCTGGTATGCGGGGGAAACAATATTCATGCAACTATAATAACAATGTAATCAGTCAATTATCATTTAACAACCAAGATTACATTTTAAACCATACTACTCAATCCTTGCCTATCCCCTATCTCTGTACCATCCCTGCAGTGGACATGGATACTACCTCTCTCATATGGTAGATCCTTACCCCCATGGTCCTACCACACAGGTAGCCAATTCCTAGGGTTATGGAGTCGCATGGTCCTACCCCATTGGTAGCCATGTACTAGGTCAATCCATTAGGCTACAAAGGGGACTAGGATCTGAACTAGTAGGAACATATCTTATGTGATAGTCATATTCACATTATAATTTGCATGAATTAAATGTAACCAACAGTTTAATTCAAGTCATCGATAAAACCTCAAAAATCCTCGAGAAACTAATTCAGGATATTCATAGGCGTAACCACATACCTGTCAAGTTGATGTGAGATAGAAATAATGCAATCAACAATAGGAAAGCAAGCATTTAATAAGACCCTAAAACAATTATACAATTTCCTTTTTTTACTTATGTCATCAAGATCTATTTATCTTAGTTATTTCCTAGGGTTATTTGTCCTTTTTAGGGTTTTGAGCATAATTAGGGTTACACTTTAGTTTTATCACTTTAAACCCTAATTTTACCAAATCACTTGAAAACCCTAATTATTTCATCTTTCTTTCACAAAAATTTCTAATTTCATCTTTTAGCAACAGGAAACCCTAATTTCAGATTATAAGTACTTTTCTTTTCCTTTTCTCTAATTTAGGGTTTATAAACATATTAATCAACATATCAAGTTAAAAACCCTAAACCTTGTAATTCCATTATCCAAATAGGTTAAAATCCATCTTATTCATTAATCAAGTTTACCATTCTCAAATTAACCTATTTGCAATAATAAATCTATCCTTTATCAACAATTAGGGTTTCTATCCACAAATTAATACTTTTTCCATTCAAATTATACACTTTTGAAAAAAGGAACGAAATAAGGTTCTCAAACTATTTTTAACGCGTTCCTCATATTTTTCTAAGCAACTTTCATATTTTAACTTTATTCATCTAAGCTTCCTAACAGAAGTTATGATTTTTGCAAAGTAATTCATTTTTCTGGATTTATTTACTATTTTTAGAAAAACACTAGCCGCTAGATCCGTGGTCCACTGGACCCTGCGAGATCCGACGGCTCACACTGCGCATGCTTAACTGATGATGGAAAGAACCGAAAGACCACTTTATCCTTACCTGAATAGAAGGAATGAGGAGGGCACTTTGGTAAACATGTATCCTATCATCTTCAACCTCGCGTCTCAGCCAGAAGCAACCCACGAGTCAACCCGTCTGTTGACTCTGAACTCTCGACCACCTGCGCACAAACTGAGGGGTCCAGCAGCTTCGTCAACCCCTCACGAACTCAGGGCACCCTCAATTCCCCTCCTGCACTGTTCCTTCCTTACCAAGGATCCTTGGTCCCTCCGGCGACAACAACTGCTAAACGGGGAAGATGGTCGAGGCTTAAGGCCAAATCGGACGCACTGGAGAACTCGTCTCAGGGTTCTGAACACAGTATTATGGTTTTTGGGAGCGCTGGTACCATGGAGCACCTCCCTTATATATATAGGTTCGTCCATCGCTTCCTGGGATTTGGGGTTTTCCTGGTTTTACAACAAAACCTATGGAAACCCAGGATGATTAGACTCGGAAAGACCTCCTGAGTTCAATGGAATATTTTCCATCTACGCACATCCTGTCAAACTCAACCAAAGTGGGAAACAAAATCTCCTTCCTCTTCTCCATAGACCATTTTGACTGGGACTTAATCCCATCCCTCAGATTCCTGATGAACGGTCCTCGTTCAATCCGAAAATCCAAATAATCCAATTTCATTGTGACATTTAATATGGTTCAAAGATTACCCATTTACTTTAGGAAACTTCTAAAAATCACAACTCTTTAATCCTTTATCCTTTTTCCACAAAATTTTAACGGGAGCTTTGGGTCGACATTATCTACTATTATAATAAATTGGAGACCCAAATTCCAAAGGAAATGGGTGTTTTCTTCATAAGAAAGCTATCTTTTAAATTAAGCCAATTTAATATGGTATTTCCTCTTTCTTTGCCATTAAATTATTATTTTGAATTCCTTGAACCTCAAGAAACCTTAATGGCTCGGAGTCCCATCTTGGGAATATACCTTACCTTTTACTTATCTTTTATCCATTATTTACTCATTATGTTATTTATTTCCTATCAAAATATCTCTTTTTGAGGATTTCTCTTTATCTTTCTTTTTATTTTCCTCATTGGCATTCCATTTATCATTAGGAATCCTTTGGATACGAAAATCCATCAAGGGTAACTCAATTATACCTCTTTTCACATATTTTCCACATTTTATCATTATTTTCAATTTCTTTCTTAATAAGGAAATACTTACTTTGCTTTATCTTTGCAATTTTTGGACTCCTTGGAACCCAAGGAATCCAAGAGGCACGAAATCCATCTTTGTATTACATTCTTTTTCCTTCTAGAGGTTTCCACATCTTTCTTTTCTCAAAAACTCAATTATTCATTTATTAATTGAATTTCCTTGTTATTGGGCCCAATAGCCAATAAAGCCCACAACACAATCATCAAGGCTATTGTAAATGAAAATCATTTATTCAAAAAAAAATATTATCATCATTTGTTCCAATATGAGAGATTACATTTCTCATCATATGAACCCAAAATTGGGGTTGTAACATCCTTCCGCTCTTATAGAAATTTTGCCCTCAAAATTCCCTCAAACAAACAAACAACAGGATAAGCCTTTCCTTATGTCCATCAGGGCTCCCATGTGGCTTTACCCTTTTCATGGTGCTTCCCAAGAACCTTCATCATCTCATATTCTTCCATCTAAGTTCTTTCTTACCTTGGTATATCGTACCCTCATAGGTCACTCAGGACATTTCAACCTCTCAAAAGCTGAATAGGTTCAAGGCTCAACACATGGCTTGGGTACCTCACATAGTGCTCTAGATCGGACTCATGGAACACATTACACGTCAAGTTATCCTGAGGGGTAAGGATAAACACAACCATATACACCAATCCATCTCAAATGGACCCATATGTCGGGGACTCAGCTTTCTCAGTTGTAGCTCAGAGGGGTCGTATTTTCACATCACATACTTTCCCATAGTGAGTTGCATGTCAGTCTACCTTGCATCAACTCACGAATCATGTCATCTCTAGGCTCTCCCTCTCATCCATTGCTCGATCAAAGTGACTTCATCTACACCCACAATGGTTCTTTTCTGACCTTCGTGAGGCCTCCTTCACCAACATCATCTTAATGAAGTGGTGACCGACACAACCTCTTACTAGAACTTCTTGCATCCCGATAAAGGCTATGGTGGTTAACATTACATCTTAAGAACTGTCTCCATGTATCACCCTGAATGAGCACACACGCTCTCCTCAGACCCTCTAGTCTAGATCATACTAACCATTAGTAAGGGGTGATAAACTGTACTAACATCACGTTCTTCATGTGTCTACTCCCACCTCAGGGAAGTGAACCTTTACATCCTACTCAAGAACTTTGGAACTCACATCATGTTGTAGTTGAACCAGCTTTCTCTCATAAGTAGTTCAACCTGATCTGTCCCTTGACAACATTCTTTCTTCCTCGTGTTATCTAGGTAAGACGATCTACCATAACCCAATTGCATCTTGACCCTCCTTGGTCTAGGGGAGACTTACAACCTCCAAAGTGACGAACTCCCATTCCCTCTTGGGAACTTTTTATCCTCTAAAACAATACACTGGGTTACTGGTGTTCGTCCTTCACCTCTTGGCTTGCATGGCAACATACCACATGTAACTTCATCTTAGGTATCCAAAGTACTACTGTCACTTACTATCTTCGTAGTACCACGGAGTATGATGAACTTAAAATCATGATCTCCTGCATGTCATGATTCTTCAAGGTTGATTCTTTAGAAACCCTAAAACACTCTCATCAGGGTTTTATTACCTTCCTATCCAAAGAAGTGCATTTGAGGTTCTACAACCATCCTTTTACCGCATCAAGGCCTAGGCTGGCTAACCAAACAACCGCTAATCTTATTCAACAGATCTTGTTATATATGAGTGTTAGCCAAACTTATCTCTTTTCCAATTGAGGGTTAACCTAAAAACCTCTTCTAGCCTCTTTGCCAAACTAGTCAGATATATCTCAACCAGAGCATTCATTACCACTTCACATCCTTAGGTATTAGGTAACATTGAAGACATACACTTCCATGTATTTCACTTATCATCTCAAACTCAAACTCTAAGTCAATCTTCATTGAGAATACTTTGAGCTAATCTTCTTGGTGTTCAACTCTTCCTTGCATGACTTGCAAATTCCACATAGCTCATGCTAAAAAACATCCTTATAAGGTGACTATATTTATTCCTTTTATTGTTTGCAAACCATCCATGTATCATTCGCTCCACAAGGGTGTATTATCATCTCTATCCTCATACCCCGTAGCATCGTTCCAACTCACATCATCTTTATCCTTGGTGTATGGCATGCATAGTTTCCTATCTCTCACTCCCATAACAAGAGGAAATAAGCATTTGGATGTAGTCCAAATTCAGAGTTCTTCCTGTTCCAAGAGTAGAGATGGTACATCCCACCTTTCCAGTACACCTTTAAATCTAAGTTGTAACGTGCCACATATGTCTCTACCTCACAAACATCTTGATATTAAAGCTACTTGCATGAAAAATTGGTCTCGAACCTACTTGGTCCAAACACAATCCTTGGTCGTCTCCTCTAGGTCTATAGGGTGCCGACACTTTTGGGGTCATCCCTCTTCCCTTATGCATCCATAGAGTGCCCTACTCATCTGTCCTTTGGGTCCCATGAGTTCATGAAGGTGATCAATCTCCTAACCCATGTCCTCAGACAATGATAGTTGTTACCTCCCGACCCTATGGTCATGTGCAACTAGGGAATTAGGCAACTCCTACTTCTATCGGTCTTATCACCACCTGACCCTAGGATAGACTTAGGATTCCATTATAGTACATGTCTAGCTTATAACCTTACCCAAGCCTTCATCATCTCTCTCAGCATCCATCCCTTCATAGGGGTCATGGCAACCTGCCTACCTTGGTCAGGCCCCATACCGATTACCTCCATGGTAACACATCCATATGCACTTAGAGATGGTTATCTATGGGTCTACATGTTCATTCTCATACCATGTACTTTTCACTTAGCTTCTCAAGATCCTATGAAACCTCTTTAGGTTTCCTCAAAACCCACAAAACTGGTAAACACCCAACCAAAGGGTCCCTCTCCCAGGATGGGAGGAAACTACAACTCTTGACAATAAGGTCACAACCATCCCTAGGGTTTACATTCACATGAGAATGCCTAACCCATAAACTACTAAGGCACAAGCAGAACACCTATTAATCCATGCTAGGTCAAACTTGTTCTCTTTCCTCAACATTCGATCAACTTAGTTGTGAGGGGTTCATCAAACATACCCTTAACTTAAGGGGTTTCCTTTACCTCTACTCATGAGGAGTACCATGCTCGAAACTATAGAGACTCAAATCTCATCATGAGAATTAGGCCTTGGTTCACCTTTGGGTGTCCAACTGCATGTTTAATCTCTTAACCACGAATCAAGCATGTATAAGGCATGCCATGCACTCCCTATCATCCTTCTACTCGAGTAACACCTCAAGGTTGAGTCCTCCTCAAGGACAACCAACAAGGTACAAGGCCTCACAACCTGTTACCAAACCTCTCCAGGTCTAAGGAACTCTTCTTTCTATCTTAGAAGATAAACACCTATACCATAGGCACATAGGTACCCGAAGCATCATCCATTCTCTAGGGTTTGGTTCATCTAAAGATAAGCAAGATATCATTAGCCTCCAGGGTCAAGCATAGGACAACCACTATCATCCACTTAGGTCGCATCATCCTCGACTCCCCACTATTCCTCACATCTCAAAATCTAGGCTTCCAACCTTCTTTCTTAGGTCTCGCTTTCTCTCTCAAGATCTAACTCCACATCCAACCTTATTACTAGAGGACCTTTCTCCATGATGTTGGATCAAGCTCACAAGCATATCCCCACCAGGGTGAAGCTTATCCTCAACTCATGTTTGGCTCAAGATTATCCTTAGCTCTTTATGCTTATCACATAAGCTATCCAACATACTCCCTTGACCAGGATTTCAACCTACTATCAGCACTACTGACATACTCTGGGTGCAAGCTATATCCTACTTGCAATAGCCCATAAGGTTTCTATAGATTCTTCTCTAACCTCATCCATGAAGGAGCTATTCTTCTCTCAAACATGCACGACCCTTTCCAAGGTTGGGTTGCCAAAGGTACTCGGTCATCAACTTCTCATGGCTCATAAGGCATCCAAGGCATGTCTATCCAAACACCTGATCTACCATGACATCTAATCCATCATGTCATCTCTCTCTCTAACCTTCACTTAGAGTTAGGGTTGACATCATCCCCAAAGGATATGCTAAGTCTTTACTTTTAATGGAGGTCTCTACCTCCAAGACTAACTCTCTCTACTCATCCTCCTGACAAGGAGGTCTATCCTCAGGTCTCTCCTAAGGGCAATGACAACTCGTGTCATACGGCATAAGCATGTATCTATTCTTTTACGCTTACTGTATTAAGCTTATATCCATGACATCTTATTTACATGCTTTTTATTAATTTGGTGGAGGATTCCTTAATCCTTATCAACCTTACCCATACTTTAAGAGGGTGAGGAAAAGAGAGAAAACCCTAATCATTAAGGTCCTTTATAGAATTTGAGTTGAGAAGGGATGAACAAGATGAGAGAGTCCTAAAGGTATCTTATTTTGAATCATACCCTAAGACTTTGTCCAGACAGTCACACGGATCCAGGAGTCCTCATATTCTGACTAGTGGTGCGGAGGAAAATATTGCTAGCCCTAGGTCATGATCCTTTTCTAGACACCTCTGTCTTTCAGATAATCCTCTAATAACTCCCTTGGGTTCTACTGAATTTGTAAAATTTAATAATTATTAAAGATTAAGTGAGGAACCTATTCTCTGATACCTATTATAACGACCCTTCCTCCCAGTAACCCCCGATTAAGGGAGACCGAAAGGTTAGAGCCGTTAACCAATAACCTGGATCAAATGTTCGACAATTAATCAATAACAATTAATAAATTTTACCAACTAAGCTGAAAACTGTATCAAATAAAACTTTGCATACCTTTTAAAATTTAGGATTTCTAAACTTCTATCCATGAAGATACTACTCTAACTAATCCTGCTATGCATGTTAATTCACATTTAATTCCACATATGCCACTTAATTGTTTGTTCTTTTCATTTGTACCTAAAGTGCCGACAAACAAAACGTCGGTCAACAAGAAGCTGGTATGTGGGGGAAACAATATTCATGCAACTATAATAACAATGTTATCAACCAATTATCATTTAACAGCCAAGATTACGTTTTAAACCATACTACTCAATCCTTGCCTATCCCCTATCTCTATACCGTCCTTGCAGTGGACATGGATACTACCTCTCTCATATGGTAGATCCTTACCCCCTTGGTCCTACCATACAGGTAGCCAATTGCTAGGGTTATGGAGTCGCATGGTCCTACCCAATGGTAGCCCAATCCCTGACTCATGATGACTTGATGGTCCTACCCCATTGGTAGCCATGTACTAAGTCATTCAATGACCTGATGGGCCTACCCCATTGGTAGCCATGTACTAGGTCAATCCATTAGGCTACAAAGGGGACTAGGATCTGAACTAGTAGGAACATATCTTATGTGATAGTCATATTCACATTATAATTTGCATGAATTAAATGCAACCAACAATTCAATTCAAGTCATCGATAAAACCTCAAAAATCCTCGAGAAACTAATTCAGGATATTCATAGGCGCAACCACATACCTGTCAAGTTGATATGAGATAGAAATAATCCAATCAACAATAGGCAAGCAAGCATTCAATAAGACCCTAAAACAATTATACAATTTCCTTTTATTACTCATGTCATCAATATCTATTTATCCTAGTTATTTCTTGGGGTTATTTGTCCTTTTTAGGGTTTTGAGCATAATTAGGGTTCCACTTTAGTTTTATCACTTTAAACCCTAATTTTACCAAATCACTTGCAAACCCTAATTATTTCATCTTTCTTTCACAAAAGATTCTAATTTCATCTTTTAGCAACAGGAAACCCTAATTTCAGATTATAAGTACTTTTCTTTTCCTTTTCTCTAATTTAGGGTTTCTAAACATATTAATCAACATATTAGGTTAAAATCCCTAAACCTTGTAATTCCATTATCCAAACAGGTTAAATTCATCTTATTCATTCATCAAGTTAACCATACTCGAATTAACCTATTTGCAATAATAAATCTATCCTTTATCAACAATTAGGGTTTCTATCCACAAATTAATACTTTTTCCATTCAAATTATACACTTTTGCAAAAAGGAACGAAATCAGGTTCTCAAACTATTTTTAACGTGTTCCTAATATTTTTCTAAGCAACTTTCATATTTTAACTTGATTCATCCGAGCTTCCTAGCAGAAGTTATGATTTTTGCAAAGTAATTCATTTTTCTGGATTTATTTACTATTTTTAGAAAAACACCAGCCGCTAGATCCGTGGTCCATTGGACCCTACGAGATCCGATGGCCCACGTTGCGCACACTTAACTGATGATGGAAAGAACCAAAAGACCACTTTATCCTTACCTGAATAGAAGGAAAAAGGAGGGAACTTTGGTAAACATGTATCCTATCATCTTCAACCTCACGTCTCAGCCAGAAGCAACCCACGAGTCAACCCGTCCGTTGACTCTGAACTCCCAACCATCTACGCACAAACCGAGGGGCCCCACAGCTTCATCAACCCCTCGCAAACTCAGGGGCACCCTCAATTCCCCTCCTGCACTGTTCGTTCCTCACCAAGGACCCTTGGTCCCTCTGACGACAACAGTTGCTAAACATGGAAGAAGGTCGTGTCTTAAGGCCAAATCAGACGCACTGGAGAACTCGTCTCAGGGTTCTGAACACAGTATTATGCTTTTTGGGATCACTGGTACAACTAAGCACCTCCCTTATATATATAGGTTCATCCATCGCTTCCTGGGATTTGGGGATTTCCTAGTTTTACAACGAAACCTATGGAAACCCAAGATGATCAGACTCGGAAAGACCTCTCGAGTTCAATGGAATATTTTCTATCTGCGCACATCCTGTCAAACTCAACCAAAGTGGGAAACAAAATCTCCTTCCCCTACTCCACAACCCGTTGTTACTAGGACTTAATCCCATCCCTCTGATTCCTGATCGACGATCCTTGTTCAATCCGAAAATCCAAATAATCCATTTTCATTGGGACATTTAATACGGTTCAAAGATTACTCATTTACTTTAGGAAACTTTTAAAAATCAAAAATCTTTAATCCTTTATCCTTTTTCAACAAAATTTTAAAGGGATCTTTGGGTCGACATTATCTACCATTATACCAAATTGGAGACCCAAATTCCAAAGGAAATGGGTATTTTCTTCATAAACAAGCTATCTTTTAAATTAAGCCAATTTAATTTTGTATTTCCTATTTCTTTGCCATTAAATTATTATTTTGAATTCCTTGAACCTAAAGAAACCTTAATGGCTAGGAATCCCATCTTGGGAATATACCTTAGCCTTTTACTTATCTTTTATCCACTATTTTCTCATTATCTTATTTATTTCCTATCAAAATATCTCTTTTTGAGGACTTCTCTTTATATTTCTTTTTATTTTCCTCATTGGCATTCCATTTATCATTATGAATCCTTTTTATACAAAAATCCATCAAGGGTAACTCAATTATACCTCTTTTCACATATTTTCCACATTTTATCATTATTTTCAATTTCTTTCTTAACAAGGAAATACTTAATTTGCTTTATCTTTGCAATTTTTGGACTCCTTGGAACCCAAGGAACCCAAGAGGCACGAAATCCATCTTTGGATTACATTCTTTTTCCTTCTAGAGGTTTTCACATCTTTCTTTTCTCAAAAACTCAATTATTCATTTATTAATTGAATTTCGTTATTATTGGGCCCAATAGCCAATAAAGCCCACAACACAATCATCAAGGCTATTGTAAATGAATCTCATTTATTCAAAACAAATTATATCATCATTTGTTCCAATATGAGAGATTACATTTCTCATCAGATGAACCCAAAATTGGGGTTGTAACAGTCAAAGTAACTATACAACTAAAAAAGTAAAACCAAACAGAATACACAACAAATATATATGTAATTGTATATTTGTTATAGTTGTTACAAATGTAACTGATTATGCATGAAAAGTAACAGTTTCCAAGGTAAAGTAACCCTCTACATGTGCAAAGTAAGAAACTTCAAAAAAAGTAACCAAAATAGGGGGCGAGTAGCTACCTGCGTGGGTATTTTATATGGGCCCTATATATACACATATATATTCATATATATGTATATGTATACATATACATATACATATACATATACATATAGATATATATGTATAGATATACATATATATTTATACATACATATATACATATATATATATATATATATATATATATATATATATATATATATATATATATATATATGATTATCTTTAATGGATGTGCGGGGAGCTACCAGCTCCAGAATTAGTTACTTTTTCCATAATTTTTTTCTTTACACATATAAAGGGTCACATTACCTTCCAAATAGTTACATTATGTGCATAGTAGTTATAGTTGTAACTCATATACATTTACATATTTATTCAAGAATTTTTACTATGTATTCTACCCGATTTTACCTTTTTAGTTGAATAGTTACTTCTTTGAGAACATAGTTACTTTTCTTGTCCAGATACTTACCTGTCATACCAAGTAATCACTTTCCAGACTGAACATGTAGCAAAAACTATGTTACCCACCCAAGCAACAAATGAACCCCTATATATATAGGATTCCATCAAGCCGAACAAAACTGTCTTATTCAGACTTGACGGGAGTAGGGCTTACAGGCCATATGTCCATATCATATTAACATATTTAATTCCTTAAGTTGAGGTCCTTTTAGAACATCTATGGTTGACTCAAAGTGTTATAAACAAACACAAGGTCATTCAACTTATCCCTATAAAGGGGAGTCGAGTGTGTTCCTTTTTTAAACCACACATTGATTATGTTACATGCTCATAGGAAACCCTTTATTGTCATTATGCATGTTAAACTGCTTGAACCCTAGGTACTTTCATGAATGTGAAGACTAACATCGTTATCCAACTTATTCACGCCTCCTCTGTCTTTATCATCACTTAGAGTTTCTTGAATAGGTTTATTATTATTTCCCACAAGATTAAGTTTGACCAGGGTTAAGGATTTTATCACTCTTTTAGTCAATTCAGTCTTAAATCTAAATAGGTTGACTTAGCCCATCCCTAGGACTTTATAGGTTTTACCCTCATTTGAGGGTCATACAGTACATGAGACATCTCCCATATTTTTTTCTTTAGTCAAAATTATAAGTACTTGAATTAGTGGAGGATGTCTTAATCCTAATTATTGTTGAATTCCTAACTCAATATGAGAGGAGAAGTAAATAGATGAGAAGAGGATGAATTTCAAAATGAGAAAAACCTAGAGGTATTTTATTTTGGGCATAAACCTAACATTTCCTCAACTAAGATTCACAGGTGACTGGGAGTTCTCATTATCGAACTAGTGGTGTGGAGAAAACTTATTCCAGTCCCTAGGTTGTGATCCTTTCTAATGGCCTAATAATTCTATTGTGGCTTTATAGAAAAAGAAAAACTATTAATTGTTATAAGTTTAGTTGATAAATTTAAACTTTGATACCTATCGTTCTGACCGCCTACCCTATTTATCCACCACTAAAAGAAGACCATACATGCAAGGACCAACATCTCATTTTTTTAGGATCTAGAGTTAAGAAATAACAAACAATAATCAATAATTCCAACAATAGAAACTAGTTTTTTGCAAAAAAAAGATAAGTACTCCTCAAAGGAGTTACATATATTTTCAAAGGGAATGAACTACATGACATGAAAAATTATTTCTCTCTCTAGATTTCTCATCATCCTTTTGGTATTCACTTTATGATCTTCAAAGTACTCATCAGAGTCTTCATATCTTCAACCCTTAATGTATGTCAGTTATCTAAAATTTTAATAAACAAAATGCAAATAAGTATATTTCTATAATGTGTACATGGGTGCATACAAATTGTGCATATGTGTGTAACAATACATCATGCATATTAAAAAAAAATATAAGTATACAAACATTTCATTTTTTGTATAATTCTTTACCCCAGTTTTCCATGACCTCTTAAGGTGCACAAATTTCCCTTTTGTTCCTTCTAAACAAACATTTCCCTTTATTCCAATGTTAGACTAACAAGGTGGGGTCAACATTGGACTTCAAGGTGACTATTACAACATTAGATTTGTCCCACAATTTTTGTTGGTTTTCCAGAGTTCTTGGGAGTATAAATCCCCATCAAATTTCTCATACGAGAGCTTCATGGGTTCAAATATTTATTCTTAATATGTGTGATACACATAGGACATAATTTTGTACTAGAAGTAAATGATCATATAAGTAATATGTTATGATATCAAACATCATGAAACCAATAAAAGTCCTTAGAAATTGATATGAGCAAGTAGTCATAAGATAACCACATATCTTCATTGAAGAAATCATGCAATACTATCTATGTACTTCAAGTATAGAATAAATCTAATCAAATTTATATCCAAACAATCAATATGAAACTTGTATGATACTAAAGTGTCACCATCATATTTTTTATGATTTCATTAGGATCTAGTGCATGTCTAGATCTTATGCCTAGGTGCAGGGTATTATTAGGGTTAGGTTTCAAAACCTTGATTCATATGTATATGGATCAAATGATTTAGAAGCCCTACTCGTTTGTCATTATCATTATAGTCTAGTTAAGATCTTGAGATTTCATTACCTTCAAAAAATTTCAAATTATAAAAAAAGCACATTTAAAATGTCCAAAAGTCCTTATATCTTGGTTTTACTTGTATCCATCGTATTATATTCATGTATTAAAGATACTTTTCAAACTAGGATCCAAATTATGAATGCAATATGTTTTACTTAGATTGTACACATGGTCTTAATTACTTCACATTTTCCTAATTAATTATATAGGAAATTTATA
Organism: Alisma plantago-aquatica; assembly: GCA_963693085.1. Classification (NCBI taxonomy): domain Eukaryota; kingdom Viridiplantae; phylum Streptophyta; class Magnoliopsida; order Alismatales; family Alismataceae; genus Alisma; species Alisma plantago-aquatica. The sequence continues at coordinate 536,986,966 of OY856414.1, read as the reverse complement.
TACTTAAGACATTTCCTCTACCTCATGTTCATCTCCTACAATGAAAAGATATACTTAAGGTTTTGTGATCTATGAAGTTCTAATACTTCTTCCCATAAATATTGTGCTTCCACACTTATAGAGACAAAATCATAGCTTTCAACTCTAGATCATGTGCTGGGTTGTTCTCCTTGTGGATATTAAGTTTTCTAGATCATAAGAGATCACATTCTTATCCTACATCAATACACATCCTAACCAATTTATCAAAATTCACAAAATGTGTTGTATCCTTTCCATTTCTTGTGAAAAACAAGCATAGGAGCTGACATGACCTTGTATTTCAACAACCAAAATCTAGTTGGCACTCCTCATTCCACAAAAATGATACATCCTTCTTGGTTTGCTTGGTTAACACCAAGGATATCACATTGAAGTTCTTGATTAATTGTCTATAATAACCAGTTAAATAAAGAAAACTTTAAACTTCAGGATCTTAGGCTTCTCTGGATGATCACTAACTTCACCTTCTTGGGATCTTAACAGATCCCCTTTTCTAGGATGATGCTTCTAAGAAAATACACCTCCATCAACCAATACTAACACATACTAAACTTCATGCAGGGATGATGCTTAGTCAACAACTCTAAATCCATAACAAGATGATGCTCACGAAGATTTCCATCCTTAGAGTAGATCAAGATGTCATATGTGTATACAATCATGAATTTATTTATATACTTCTTGAACACATAATTATAAAAGTTGTAGGGGTGCTAGTTAACCCAAATAGAATACCCACAAACTCATAATGATCATACCTAGTCATTAAATTATCTTAGGTATGCCATCCACCATGATCCTCAAGTAATGGTACCCAAATTTTAGATCAATATTGAGAACACTATAGTACCCTTCAACTGATCTATCCTCCATAATGTATACTTATTCTTCATTGTCTGTCTATTCAATTGTTTGTAGTCTATGCACAAGCACATAGACATGTACTTCTTATTCACAAGAAATGGGAGGACATGCCAAGTGTATGTTCTCACTTGTATGATCCCCTTGTTCAATAGATCCTAAGGTTGAACCTTCAAGTTCTATATCTCAATTGATGTCATCTTGTATGGTACTTGTGTTATGGGTTTCTTACCTAGAATTAGATTAATCTAAAAACCAACCTACCTAGAAAGTGGGATTCCTAGAAACTCACAAGGAAACACATCCTCAAAATCTACAACCATGAAAGACCCGTTACCCTCAGACTCTCAACTTGGTATCTACCACATGTGCTAAGAAATATCCACATATCTGCCTCATTATCTTCTTTATTATAACTATCAATACTAGATAGGTAAGAAGGATCTTCCTATATAATTGGAAATACCAAGATACATCAACCTATCTAAAATCTACAACCCTAGAACTACAATCTAAAATGACATTATAAGTTTATAAGACATCCATCCCTAGTCTCTAAGTGAATGCATGCATTTCCAATGGCATAAGATCCACTCAAATGTTGTGTCTTAAAAAACAAAGAACACACATGGACAAACCTCCCACAAAGGAGTCTCTAATAAAACTTAGCATATCTACTACTAACCGGTTCATACAAATGGGAGTCCCCTCTATAGTGATAGACAAGTGTGTTTCACCTCAGTCGAATAAAAATAGATACAAAAGATGTAGCATGTAGGTCGAATTGCAGAAGTTCTATATGACCTGTGAGGACCCATCCCATTAATCAACCCAAAATTAATCATTAGGACTATTTCCCATACAAAACCCAACTTAAAAATAACAATCATCAGAAACCAAGTCAAAAAATACAAATAAAACCTTGGAGTACATCACATACAACTCATCATAGAGAGGACAATATAGTGAATCAAAAATTAATGTCTTTATTAATTAGACATCAAGATTACAAGGGGATCCATATATTTGTAAATATAACATGTGCCCAACAAAGTGGTCTACAAATCATAACCATAAAGAGACACTAACTTGAAAAACCTGACCATATACATTCACAACTAACCACCCATCACTCAGGAAAGTGAGAGTATAGGGACACTATAAATAATACTATATTGTTTCTTATTACAACTAGAGAACCACTTCCTTTCCTCTAAAGTAGCATACCTAAAATAATTGTGGAAGAACCAAGTGAGACTCTAGAAGAATTGTTGTGAGAGGATTACTTCCACCAAGCTATAAACATACATACATGACATAATAAATGGATTAGAATTGACAAGGAGAACACCATATATCATGTCACTACTCAATTATCAATATCATCTCTTAACTAAAATTATTACATATTTGCTATAGGAATAACAAACACTTCAGGCTGATGTAACATATTTCTCATAGTACAAACATCTTTATTGCAATTAAGATAACATTACTTAAACTACTTCTAGAAGACACCTACAATTATCAATATTTCGTAAAACCTCACTAAACGTATAGATAATAAGAGCACACTAATAACAAGATCTTGGTAAGTCCCAATGAAGGATCCAAGGTCAAACCACACCAAAGGTATTATGCGAATGACAAACCATGCTGATTTGGCATGGGAGGGGGGGTATACGGACCACACCCTCTCATGCCTTGAGAGTTTACCATTCAGAGCTCACCCAAGGTGCGTTCTCTCAAAAACAAAAAAAAGATAAGAGAAGTTTGATACAACCTAATGTTATTTGACAACAAAAACAAGATAGATATTCTACATGGTTGATTACATATTTTTTTAGCCTTAGGTAGGTAAGGCATACTACTAAAACTACTACTTGACCAATGCAACTTTGCAATCAGCTCCACGGTAGATTTTATGTGCACATTCATGGATATATTTTTCCCTCAGTTATATGAGTGAAAGGTGTAGTGGCACAAAAACCCAACCTAATAGTAGGGGCATACTGTCTATCCCACCAAAAATGTGGTTAGTCCTAGGTATACAGTTCACGATATCAAAACTCAAATACAAAAACTCTCAAATAAGAGTTACAACCCATCCATTCTTTATCATATAAATCTGAGATATAGTTCATCCTCATCCGTTCTCAACATTAAAATTAGGATGACATAGATAATCACCCACCCACATACACTTGATCACATATGTCTCCAAGACCCTTCTCACAATTCACAAATAGCTACAAGGATTTCTCATTTTACTACCCATTTATGATTCTGAGATAGTTCTGTAGTGAAAGGGCACCACATGATTAAGGTTGCACTTGACTAATTATTCCAATTGCACATATTTTAGTTGCAACAATCAAGTTGCATACAAGATGCACATATGTAATTAGAAAAATTAAGAATGAAAAATTTAGAAGATATAAAATATTATCAAATACATCAAAAACTCATCAGAGTTCATGTACCATCATTGGTTTTATAAAGGCCTTAACTCATTAAATTGGCACACAAGAAGATCTAGCTTTTAAAGCTTGGAAACAACAATACCCAAATCATCAAGTCAAGTCAGATAAGACTTTGACATGACATAAACATTAAATAATTCTTTTTTCAACGTGATTCATTTTCAACTAGCTTATAGGAATACAAAAATGCAGGCAATTGATTCATAATTATAGTTTCTTTTACTCATCCATCAGATCAAGCATGGTAATTCAACAAGGATAACCGTCATTATTCTAGTGAAAATGTTATCATGAAAACTTTCACATTGGATTGTTTCTATGAACATTATATACAATTCAATGAACTATCATTATATCTATTTTAGGGCCTACTTGGTTATAATAAAGTAAACATATCATCATTTAATATGAAACTTGCAAAACCATACAATCATATTACTTATTCCTCCTTAAAAGTTTCGCCATATTATTCATCATCTTATCTATTAACCCAAACATATATTAAACTTAATATTTGGGCCCTATCATCATTCCAAAGATGAGATTCATACAATAGCACTCAAGACATCAACCTCTCAGAAAATGAGCCTTCATGTAAATATTCAATATTCAATATACATCTTATTATGTTACATTTTATCAGATTGTTATACAAACCTTTAATATCATAGAGAGATAAGATATGGAAGACTTATTACTCATGAGAGAAAGATAAATTCTACATTACGATTCTTTATCATAACAAAACTTTCATTTATTGTGGAAATCATATGGAATTAAGAAACCCAAACCTTTCTCATTCTCCTTGTTATTACCCTTATGATAAATTACATGCATATTCAACACTTATAAATCTTGATTCATAATCAAATTCAAATTCATGAATGAATTATTTTATTATACACACATTTTGGATTTTTTGATCATAAAAAAACTAAAAATTTCGATTCAGGGCATAAACCACCCAAAATAACAAATAAGTTGAAAAAAGTGCTAAGTCTACATGGGAACCTTAGAATGACCTGAACATCAAATATCTTCATATCACATAATGACAAAGTCATCCACAAACTCAGATCAAAATTATAATAGACAAGAAAGTTATGCGATATTAAACAATTAAGATTTTGAATAGTTATTCCTTATATAAATGATCGATTTTTATATTTAAATGTATTGCATATCACCATTGATTTAACTCTTATATGCTTCAAGTGACATATCAATATGAAAATAGTTTTCTTTTTATCATATACAACTATTCTATCAAGAAGAAGAGTGATAAAAGTTTGAATTTCTATTTATAGAGTACCCACAAAATCCTTACAGTGCCATATTAAGACACATGAACATGGATTTCAAAATTTAAACCCATAATAGATTAGGAGAAAAAAATTGTAAACTCTAACCATCACAGGAAGAACAAGAGGGGCAAGAATAATTCGGGGTTTCACTATATTTTACCAAAATATATAAATCAAAATGAATCGCCTTTGAGGCAAATGGGTTTTTATAAAAAAGGAAGGTTAGGCATGCAAGGCATAAATGCATAGATTTCAAAGTTTGAATTTTGGTGTGATTAAGAGAGCATGTTACTACAATCATAAATCACATTTAAAGATTATGTTAGACCAAAAATTTAATGATTACATCATAAAAAGGCATTGTGTTGCACAAAAATTCAACTTTTAGTCATAGAACTCAAAATTTTGCGTTTTCCATCAAATTATGCCATAAAAGTAGGTTTAAATCATAAAAGGAGCAAAGAACCCACCTCTTTCATGAGTAGGAAGACTTAATGATATCCATTATATTTAAGGCATAGTACTTGTAGGTAATAAGAGTAGAATAACATCATCTAGTGATTTTAGCCACTACAATCCTAAACAAATATACTACATAGAAGAGTTACATATTTTAATAAAGCCTTGGGTAGTTTGAGGTGTACTACTAAAACTACTAGATGACCAATGTGATGTCACAATCAACCCAATATTAAATCTCAGGATGAGCTAACTCTTAAATATCTATTCCCCATAGTCAGTTGGTGTGACACAATGACCATCCCTCTAAAAAATGGTATATCTTCGGTACACAAGTCATGACACCAAAAATAGGATATGATAACCCTCATATCTGAGTTATAGCTGCAACCACTCTCTACCACATGAAATCTAAGACACAACCTCAATTTTTCTCAATAACCTTTGAAATTTGGATGACATAGATAAACCTTCCCCATACCAACATATATTCAATTGTATATGAATCCAAGAACCTTTTCACACTACAAATTTCCATAAGGATTTATTGTTTCACTATCTAGTAGATTTTGACACTGAGCTAGTTATACAAGCATAGGGCACTACATGATTAAGGTAACATTTTATTTATAAGTCTAGTTACTCATATTTTGATTGCATCAATCAAGTAACATATAAGATGCACATATGAGATACTATAAATTAACATATTTTAAAAACTTCACGAGATATAAAACATATTCATGTGTATCAAGTACTCAAAATTCATTTCATTTACCATCCTTGGCCATAGCAGGGCTTAAACACATTAAAATGGAGCCCAACGAGACCCAACTTGTAAACCTTGGCCACAATTGGCCCCAATTACTTACATAAACCTTCAAAAAGGTATCAACATGGAATATTTCTCCTTTCAATATGATTGAATTTAAAATTGCATATAGGAACACAAAAATATAGGCCATTGATACACAATTAAAATATATCATAAAATCCATTTAGATCAAACATGGTAATGCAACAAGACTAACCATCATTATTCTAGTGCAAGAGTTATCATGATGACCTATCGCATTATATCATTTATAAGAACTTTTAATTCAATTTGACAATCTACCATTTCATATATCTATTACAACCTGGTGCATTAGATTTTAGTTTGAAATTATGGGCTAATTTAGGCATGTTTTAGAGGAAATTCTATAATATTCATGTATCATTCTTATTTAACCTAAATAGCCTAAAATTACTCTTGTGCATCCATTTTATCTATTTTTCATGCATTTGAGCCAAATTATTGTACTTTTACTATTACCTAATGCATTTTTTGCTTTAGTGCAGACAAATCAACTACAAATTGGAGAAAGTCAATACACTGACATTGGATGGGTACCACCAACATGGAAGAAGAGAAAGATTCATCATAGAGTTGTCTTGATACCATTGAGACACGATTCAATACCATTGAGATGCTAGTCGATACCACCAATGGGCAGTTTGGTGGCAATGAAATTAAGATCAGATAAGCATAAGAGAAATATGGGTACCACCTATGATCATCTTGGAAGCACTAGGATTGGAATACCTAGTCAAATTAATTAGACAAGTTGGTGGCACCAACATTTTCCTAACAGGAGAAATTTAGAAGGGAAACATGCAATGGGCCATTGGATAAGTTGTGTGTTACCACTTTGTTTATAAACAAAAAATGGCGGCCATAGCGGGGCATCTAGATGTTCTAAGAGGGAATTAAGTACAAGGAATAGGAGACAAAGAGACATGAACCAAGGTGCATCCCAACACCTCTTAAGGTACAGTTTGATGGTATAAATGTTGTACGGTTGCGATAATCTTCAGAGGGTATCAACCTTGCATCATGTTATAGGATTTTTCTATGACTTTCTTATTCACCTTCCTTCCTTTAACCTTATGTTGAGCATGAGGGGATGAACCCCATTCTATTGAACCAAGGACTAACCTGGTGTTGACTCTAAGCATGTTTATTTCTAATTAAATACAAATTGTATTTCTTTGGATTTGTCTGGTGGAAGTTCTTCATTGCCTTAATAATGCTTGGTTAGCATGAATATGAGATAGATTGTTGATTAATATGAGCGAAAGATAAATAGTTAGAAAGTCCATTATCAACATAGTTAATGACATAGTGAGACTAGGATAACCATTCTGATATAGATTGTATAAAGAGAGATCACACTATTTAACTTTCTATATTAACCTTGTGAAAGTGGTATGATAATTAGGTTGGATAGTGTACTACACTACAAGAGAGGGTAGTCCAAGATATAAATGCTTAAACCAAGGAAGGAAGATAAGTTATGTTTATCAGATAAAATGAATGCATAATTTAACACCATGGTGAAATGAGTGTCCTACCAAATCCACAAAATCTGATCTTCAATCCATTTTAATTCCCTTCTTTTAAATTCTTGTTCTTGGTATAATCACTCACTCAACACTTTTCTTAGTCCTGCCAATTTGTTTTTCTTAGTAGTCTTTTCTATTTATCTCAATTCCTTGAGATCAACACTCGACCCTCTTTGAGTCCCTTTACTACTATGGAACATACACTTTCAATTAACATGCAGACTTAAGTCATATCAATTTTTTGGTGCCTTTTTAGGGAATAGGAAGCGCTAGCACTACTAGTGCTAAAACTGGCCACTCTAGGCCAATTTTCATTTTTTTATATTCTTTCGAGTCAAAAATCAATTGAAAAATATTTTTCCTACTTTTTGCCAATCTTCTATTATTATCACTTTGGTCTTTACTTCTCAAGTACTCATGTATGGTCCAAACAAGGACCACAATTTACAACAATTCTACCTCGTCAACACCACATGAACTCAAACTAAAGGTTGAGGAGCAAGAGATTATTCCAAATGGATGTGTGGTTGAAGTTGAAGATATTTCTAACCAAAGGGAATATGATGATGATGTATTAGTTTTTAGATGATGTGCATACCATATGGGGAGAAAATCAAGGTTTAATCTATTACAACATAGATGTCAGTCAATGTGGCAAGCTACAACATTGAATCATGACTAGTTTCTCTTATCAAGTCACATGCTTTTGATAGGAACACCACCATAGAACCGAAACAACATATTAATTGTTTTATTAAGAATCGTGATATGTTGAAGATAGACCACATTCTATTAATAGTGATTTATTTGAAATTATCCCCTTATTGTTTATGGATAGGGTGAATACATAGTTTCTAAGTCTAGATTCAGACTCGATAGGTTCATGGGATCAAAGGATTGATGCTCTCTTTGAGCGGTATTTTCCCTCTCGAAAGACCAAAGACTTGGTATGAAAAATTTATGGGTTGAAGAAACACACAGTTGAATCAAATACCAAGGGATGGGAGGAATACTAGACATGTTGAGGAAGGTGCCGCATCATGGATTTGACTTGTATGGTCAAGCCAAGACTTTCTATTGCGGTCTACACATAGGAGAGAGGAGCACACTTGATAGTGCTGATGCATGATTTTTGGTTAATGGTAAAGCATCAAAGTGTCATGAAATATTATAACATGGTCAGGAATCAATATTGGGGTAGGAGCATGAGTTTTGTACCTAATATAATAGTGCCAATGAATTACATGAGGTCATGGAACATAAACACATGTGTCCTAGTTGGTAAGGCAATTGGAAAACAAAATTTCCTTCTCATCTGAAGGAGAAGAAGAGGCTTGAATGCATATGCAGTAGCCTAACAAGAGGAACATGTAATTAATGAGGAGAAATCCTAAATTCTCTTAGAAGGATCCAAATAAATTTCAACATGATCCATCGTAGGTGCAACAACGACAAGTGCACCAACAACATAATCTTTTGCAATCAGCATGGGCAAGGCCCAAGGAAACAATATAACTTGGAAGACATTGTTGGAAAATTAATAAACAAGAAAGAGGCAAATTTTGAGAAATTAGATAGGGAGCATCAAAATATGGGAGCTAAAACTAGGATTATGGACAAAAGATGTCACAATTGGCAGTGGATGTACCACAACTGAAGAAACAATCTCAATAAGGTTTTCTAGGAAATACCAGACAACACCCCAACATCAACATGATAAGAGAAATTTTGTATGTATTGAAAGGGTGTTCCGTTCAAGAAACTCCATATCCTTACATTCTGTTGAGATTTGATTTCAAGAGGAGTTTTCTCCCATTTATGATGTCAGAACCAAAGCTACCAAGTACACACCAGATCCAAATTTATTGCAACGCATGGAGCATCAAGCCACAAACCATGGATTTTGTTGTATGGATATACAAATTACAAAGATTTATATGTGAAGATGCACTTTTTTAATAAGTGAGAATTCCAATCATTATATGTACTGAAGAGAAACAGAGAAGTGCCATCTACACCAATTTTGTAAGGGGGTTACAATTAAAGATTTTAGCGCCATCATTACTACTCTCCTTGTTCAAGATAAGGTACCCACACAACCAAAGAAGGTGAAGGTTCTACAATATAATAGTACAATCACAATTAACAAAAGACATATATGTTAGAGAGGGCACATACCAATCATTTCATGCTAGGTCTCATTATATTGGAGTGTGATTCTCATTCCATTTTAGTGGAAATAATCCCTAAGAAATTATATATCCCTACACATACACTTCCATCACATAACCACCATCTACTATAACAATGCTAAAATCTATACCTCATCCACGGACATCTAAAGCTAGGAAAAAAAGATAATCAATTCAATAAATTCTTAGGCATCTTTCACAATATCCACATTAGTATTTCTTTGGTAGACGACATAGAGAATATTATGGAATATGGGAGGTATCTTAAACAAATCATCAACAAAAAAGGGACATTTAAGACTCAAATCATGTCATTTTTTATGAGATCATCAGTGCATTCATACAAAGATAAATAACCCAAAAGAGAAAGATCCAATATATATCAACATCCCTTTCTCAAGTGGTAGCATGTTTTTCTATATGACACTTTGTGATTCAAGAGCAAACATTAACTTGATGTCGGTTGCTTCTTGTATAAGAATTGGCTACAAGAGCCTACCACGATGAGCATGACAATACAACTAGATGATGATTCTATTTCTATACCCTTAGGGATATGTGAATACATGATGATCAAATTAGACAATTTCATCCATCTAGTCAACTTTTTCATGATGGACATGGAAGAAAAAAAATGATCTGAATTGCTTTTAGGGAGACCATTTCAACACATTGTGAATGAGATCATTGCTATGGGTTACCGATATTTTACACTTGGAATTGATGATGATAGGATATTTGATTTATAGATCATTCTTTACCACCCAGTCCTAATGACTTTGTATAAATGTAAGAACCATGTCAAGTCTAAGAAATAAAATAAGGGTGCTTGGTTAGAGGCAAACCACTTTTTCTATTTTTGTTTTTTCTTCAATAGATTTAATCACACTATTTTTTATCTTTGTAGCGTTAAGTAATTTTGATGGAATATGATGATGGGTGTGAGTTTGTTCAATGTGTAGGCATAGATAAAATTTGGAACTACTAACCTCCAAGTTGGTGGCATGTATGGTCCATCATCTAAGTATTTATTTTTTATAGTAATATATAGATACCACCGACTATCGAGTTAGTGGGGCTGGCCTAGACTTAGGAGGTGCATGATCTATTGATGAATAAAGTAGTAAAATTAAGTTGTATCAAACTTAACACTAATACCAATGATTATATTATTATTTAAAAACTAACATTAACATCTTGATTTTCTTATATCTTGGTAACACTAGCTTCAAGTCATTGGAACCAACTTTACTACTGGTTGTTGGTTAAGTGTAAACAAGAAAAACTTGGTGGAACTAACCCTATGTTGGTACCATCCATGCATATTTTTTTATCCCACTATCCCTTTGAAGTTGGACCTATTGTAAAATACTAGTGGCACTGACCTCAAGTCGATACTATTGAAATAGAAATGAAGTGTGATCCATACCCTCTAATATGGCAGTCAACATTTCGTGTATCCAATGTTGACCAAATGACCATTCTACAACGCTTTTCAAGTTGGTACCACTAAATCAAGTTAGTACTATTTCCATTGAAGGATCCGTTTATCGATACCTCAAGGAATTGTGGATGATGGTATCGACCATTGATATTGAGAGAACGCAAATAAGGGTGCATGTCGGTACCACTAACTTGGAAGTATGTGACATTGTTCTTTTATGGAAGACTCTCCTCATATATAAAGAGGAGGATTCATTTGATTTTCTCACAAATCAGGCATCCCTTACTCAAGACAAACCATCTAATTAGGGTTTACTTGGATGACTGTATGTTTAACTAGATTAATCATTATTGAATGCCATATTAATGAATGTAGTATAATGATAATTATTTAAACCTAATGATAGAATATAAATATGCTTTTGTTTCAAATAATTAGGGTTCAAGAATTGGAAGTCTTAATCGGCCAAAATTAGGGCTTTGGTAGCATATGAATACATTTGATAAGTATAGTGGTTCACTAAACAACTTTTAGTATTTTATATACAACTATGATTTTTTTGAAATTTTTATATGGTTTTGGTAACTCAAATGTAAGAATTTTTTAAAAATATCATAATTTTTGAATATTTTATGACATGCTTGTCAGCTGAGTTTTTCTAGAAGAAAATCAACTGACCATGCTTTCAAGATGAAATATAACAGTGTGGTATTTGAATTTTATATTTTTATTGGCATATCCAATTGATCTAAAATTTGAACTCTAGTTGGGATACTACCTTTTTAACATGATTTTGAATTTTCCATAGCCTTAGGATGATATTAGACTGATCTAGAGAGGGATGCCAGTTGATTTTCTACAAGATAAACTCAACTGACCATTTTTTTTTTCAAAAAAGAAACTTTAACTATTAATCAACAGAAGGTGGTACATGAATAAACAACATGTCTATGGTGTTGTTACAAGGCAGACATGGAGGCCAAGAATTAAAGGCTATACTAGAGTTGTTTTTTAGGACAAATTTGGCAGTTGTATCGGCTATGATGATGAAATCCCAGGGATGCAGAGAAGTTGATCGAGGGATTGTTGATGGTTAGTTTCTTCTAACGGTGATGGTAGGAATAGAATCTCACTTGGGCATAGTTATTGGATGTCAGTGTTTGTAATGCTGAGCTTGAATCTGTGATGATGAGAACCTCGTTCCAGTCATGGACTTGAGCTAAGGATGCAACTTAAATACAATGATCCATGATTCCAATATCGATCTAGACTGCGTTGGCTGGCCCTCCCCTAACAGAAGCTATCCTGTAGGATTTAGGGAAATGTAGCCATAGTTAGACATCATGGAGGATGATGAGTGAGACACATAAGTGAAGATGATAAACTTGGGCTACATAGATGTTCCCCAACACTTTAAGGTGTATGTTTTTGTGCCAATGTAGGACTTGATGAGCTTGGGTGCTCCATTATCATCTCTGATCACATCCTGATGAAGCTAAGGGAGACTAGGAGATGTGTATGTTTGCCTCCATGGACCTTCTCATTGCGTAGAGTCCAAAGGTGCCAAGTCACAACTACTAGTGATATTGGGTGGATGTTGATGTGCATCCCTTTAATGATATTGTCGATCCAAAGGTCTATGACATCTAGGAAGAAGTCTGGGGTAGGAGAAATGAATTTATAGATTACAGTACCTCTGGGGCAGTCCTTGAGGTATTGAAAGATGGTTTCGTCCATTAAGTTGCATCTTGGGTAGGTTCTGTAACCTCAAGGTATTGGTGGTGTTTCTCCATATTTGTTAGGAGTGCACGGTGCTGGAGAAGACATAGGAATACTCTGATCCTCTCCAGGACCTGTTTCTTCCAAATTGATGCCCAATCACCTGGGGTGGAGTGTTCTTTGTCTCTCCATATCCAATGATAGGTCGACCTTGTTGTGAGATTCCCACTTGTCTCATGTGACCAGATGAAGACATCCAGGCTTGCGTCAGGGTCAGACGGTGGCATCGTCCACAGGATGTCACATGTACATTTAGGTAGCTGTGATTGGATGAAGCCCCAATACCATGTGCCATTATACAAGCACATGGAGGATACTTGAAAGTCCACGATTTCAGTGATGATAAGGTGTTCAAGTGCTAAGGAGTGAATATCATCTCCCGCTAACCACTTATCATGCCAAACGTTAGTTTTCCTGGCCATTACCAATAGCTTTAGAGTAAGAAGCTTTGATCTTTATCAAGTTGGAGGTGATGAATTTCTCCACTGAGCAGGAGGCCTTGGAGGTGGCACTTCTATTTTCGTATTTTTCCTTCAATATCTTCACCCACATCTTGTCTGGATCATTCAAGAATGCCCTGACTTTCTTCATCATTAGTGATTCATTTTGATCTATGGCGTCTTTGACACCTAAAACACCATGATTCTTGTTCGTTGAAACCTTCTTCCAAGAGTGGAAGGACATTTTCTTCTGAGGGTCAAGGCCCTAACATATGAACTTTTATATATGGATGTTGATGTCATCATAAAGGACCAGTGAGATCAAGGTAGACTGCATCGTATAAGTGGGAATTGATTGTAGTGTGGCTTTATCCAATATGATCATTCCGACAAGGGAGAGATTCTTGACAGTGGACTGTTCATACTCCCTTGGATCGAGTCAAGGATGCTAGAATGGGTAGATTTTTTTTCTGTCTATGCAAAATCGGGACACCGAGGTATCTGCCAAGATCGTTAGTGGTTTGGAAGCCTATCTTCCTACTGATGCTACACTTGTCTGATTGTGAGACGTTGGTAGAGAAAAAGCATCTTGATTTGGTAGTGGACACCACCTGGACAGAGGCTAAGGAGAAAGTCTGTAGGATCTTCTTGATATTTGTGACTTGTGCATACGGTGCTTCTACCAAGAGCATGATGTCATCAGCAAAGCAAACATTTGTGAGAGGCGCGCCTCCCCTGGTGAGTACAACAAGCTTCCAATTGCCATTGGAGGTTTACAGTTGAATCATCTGGCTAAGCTGTTCCAGCCAGAGAACAAAGACGTAAGGACTCTGGGGATTACCTTGCCTCACTCCTTAGATTTCTTTGAAGGGTGACAATGGTGTTCCTTCCCAGAGGAGGGAGGTCTTTCCTGACTAAATGATGGAGATGATCAAGTTTATCAGGTGCTGCGGCAGGCCTACCCTAGCAAGGGTGCTCCAAATAAAGGCCCAATTCATACTGTCGAAATCTTTGGAGAGGTCGAGATTGATGGCCATACACGTTTTGGTACCCTTCTTGGTCTGCATGAAATGGGTGACCTCTTGTACTAAGAGGATGTTATTAGTAATCTTGCATCCTGAGATGAAGCTGGACTGGCATGGTGATACCCATGAATTCAAGAGAAGTTTGATGCATTTGACAATGGTCTTGGAGATGGCCTTGAACACAATGTTGTTGAGCGATATTAGCCATAGATTGCCACAACTCTATGGGGCTTTAGTCTTCAGTAACAACAACATGTGTGAGTTTGCCAGTGCTGGTTCCACAATCGTTGAACGGAAGTCTTATTGAATCATGCGTACCACCTAGGGCCCAACACGGGACCAGCAATGTTGCAAGAAATCGACATTGACTCCATCTGGTCCAGGAACTTTTGATGGTGCCATGACAAAGATAACACCTCATATTTCAACGACTGATGGGACGGCATCCAGTGACCTAAGAGTGGCCTCTGGTATGCCAGGGAAATTTCCTACAAAGAAGTCAATGTGTATAGCTAATACATGAGATGAGGTGGTTAGAAGGTTGAGAAAAAAGGAATGGACATGGGCACGAAGCTCCACTGGGTCCGAGATCCACTTTCCATCTTGGTCCTTCAACCTTGAGATTTTGTTGAGGTTTTGTCTGGCCTGAACATATGATTGGAAGAATCTCATGTTTCGGCTGCCATGCTGCTTCCAATTTATGTGTACCTTTTTCTTCCAGTCTGCTTCTTCAGTGAGGAGGATATGATGGTACCTCTCTTGGAGTTCTACTGCACGAGTGGAAACTTCCACGTGCTCGGTGTAGTCGGGCCTCCTTTGGATGTTGTCAAGCTTGAGGAGTGTCATGGCCTTCTTTCTGTGCATGTTCTATAAGGCCTCACGATCCCAGCAAGATGCATCTATTTGGAACACTAGGAGGGTGTATGAGTACGAAATGGATGCGTCCGAATTGGATACTAAGAAGGAGTTGAACCCATCATCTAGGTTCCAACTCGCTCTTGTTCTGAAAGGTGCGTGTCTGGAGGGGCCCTTGGGTTCGGTGGTGATGAAGATTATGTTGTGGGATGAGGTGACCCATGGGAGCACCTGGACACTAGTGTTAGAGTGGGAGGACAACCAAGCATCATTGGTGATGGCCCTGTCCAGCTTTTCATGAACAAAGCCTCATTGGAAGGTGAATAGTTGGCATGAGGTGCCTATGTCCACAAGGCCAGTACTGAGCAAGCATTCATGGAAGAGAGTTGATGAGGCAGAGTCAAAGAAGGTGTTCCCTACTTCTCAGTCATGTTGAGCAGTGTATTATAATCCCTAGTGGCCAACCAAGGTCCACCCTCAGCTGGCATGAGGGAGGGAAGATGTTGCCAAAGCAATTTACTCCTCAATGGGTTAGGGCTTCCATATACGAATGTGAAAAGGAGGTTTCCATTGAGACGACAGTGGATGAATTGGCAATGGTTGAGTAGGATCTCAACATTGCACCTGGCATCGTCCCATAGGAGCCAGATGCCTCCTGAGAAACTTAGAGCTTCAACTTGATGAGAAAACAGAAAACTAATCCTCTTGATGATGCCTTCTGCAACTGAACTGCTACAACATGATTCAATGATGACCTTGAGGTGCATCCTGTGGGTGTGGTAGAGTTATTTTAAGTAACAAACTTTATCTCCAGAGCAAGCTCCTTGGATTTTTAAAATGATAATATTCATAAGTATGATGGGAGTATGGGAGGGGCTCATGCAATGGCTGCAAGAAACCCAAACTCATCGTCATTGTCGACCTTATCTGATAACTCCATCTCCTTATCCAGGAGAGTGAAGTCAACCAACTTCTTAGATGATGATGAAGAGCTTGCCAATTGTTGACTGAGTCGACAGTTTTTGTGAATTCTCTCTGGAGTCTTGGATGGCGCCTGCACGGAGACCCTTTTATTACATAGGATGACTGTGTGACTCCCGGATGGTCTGGGACCAAGGTGGAGTGGGGAGAGAGTGTTGGTGTCTCCAAACCCAAATTAAAAGGGGTTTGTAGGGTTGGGGTGGCGACTTCTAGTTGGTGAGGTACAAGCCGAGTAGTTTCAGGGAAAATGAATAAAAAATGACAAGCAATGTAGAATATGATTTGAGTATTTGTTACATTCCTTATACTTCTTACCATTGTTGATTATGTTTCTTATTGTGGAAAAAAATTCTATTATAGAGATTATCTATTTCATATTCTGATAGTAAATGTTGAGATCTAAATCCACTATGAATATGATTTGGATTTTTTGCTATTTGATGGTACTATTGGATAGACATGTTTTATGTATACTTCATCATCAGGATTGCACAATGTGTTCCTAGTCCAGTTGTTGGAGTATAACAAAGATGATGCCATTGTTATCTATTGATTTAAAATGATTAGATCTCTATTTTAACTCATGTAGAAAGACTGTTAATCTGAACTAAGAAGTATCTACTAATTTTATCATACACATGCTCTAAAAGATGTTTTAAAGTTATATTTGGTTTAAGAGATTACTTATCTGTTTGATTAGATTACCATTGTAAACTAGATTTGACTTATGTTAGAAATGTCTACCATACTTTCAACATCTAGAAGTTTCTTTTGAGTTCATTATACTTAATCTGATGCTTATGCATGTAACTAGCTTGAGTGGGAGGTATCCACTCACTGGGGATCTATATGAGTCTCATGAGGTTGTTTCAAATGTTTAGGTATTATGACATCGAGCATAGAGCTTGTGACAAATAATATGTAAATAGTAGGATGATATAGATAGAATAGAATGTCCTTGTATTCTCTCTTACCTAGGATGGGTAGTATACTGAGTTTGTTGTTTCATGTACATGTAAATGAAGTAAACTAAAATTCTTATGAGTAGTAAGATTTTGTTTCTAGTTATAATGGAGTTGAATAAGTTCTTGTGATAGTATGACAATGTTAATGACGTTTTATAAGATTGGAAAAAGGAAACAAATATGTGTGTTTTTTATATATTGCGATAATCATGTTGCTGAGACTTAGCTATTTTGGTTCATAATCTGGGTTTAGGTTTAGGAATTCTCTATAATGGTTAGTTTTAATGTTGATCAAAAGAGATGTCCCAACAATGTGGTATTAGAGGCTAGGTTAGATGGTTTTGCAGGGACAATGGGTTCTAGGACTAAATGAATATATGGATGTTGAACAAAACCTAAATGATATGAATATTGGTTGAACTTGGTATCCAGATATTGTGGTCAAGTATTTGGGTATGAAGATAAGGTAGCATGGAACTGCCGATTATATTTCTTCTAGATGC
The DNA here is from genome assembly GCA_963693085.1 of Alisma plantago-aquatica. Taxonomy (NCBI): domain Eukaryota; kingdom Viridiplantae; phylum Streptophyta; class Magnoliopsida; order Alismatales; family Alismataceae; genus Alisma; species Alisma plantago-aquatica. The sequence continues at coordinate 536,969,248 of OY856414.1, read as the reverse complement.
CCTGACCAAACAATCAGATGAAGATTGTTTGGGAGTACAATAATATGTATGATTCTAATAAAATGATAAAATGGCGAAAGAGAAGGGATTTTATAATTCAATATGGAACCCATGACAAACATGAAATTTCATATGAGAAAGATGAAAGTGCAATGGAATATGAATATAATCCCATAAGAATTTGAACATGAGTATGAATCTAAAATTCTATGAAAAATATTGATAACTAAGGATGAAGCTCCCAAACAATCTTCTTTATGAAGAATCTCGATGGATGTAGATAATAATACAAAATGAAAATCTTGATCCCTAATATAAATAATAAAAAATTTAAAAGGACATAAAAGATGTGAATCACATCATGATAAGTGATGTATTATGAAGATTTTTGAAATTTGTATTTTAATACCTAAAGAGCAATATGATGATGATAAGGAATGAAATATCCATATAATGCCAAAGAAATGATGTAATATGAAAGAAAGCTAAAGTGGAAATCCTTATAATTTGACACTGAGAGATGAACAATTAAAAGATATGATATTCTTCCAGATTTTTTCATGAATTTAAGGACAAAATCCTAAAAGGAGGGGAGAATTTGTAAGGATCCATTTTTAGATTAACCATCTAATTAGGGTTTAGTTGGATGATTGTATGATTAACTAGATATATAATTGTTTAAAGATTGACTAATGATGGTAGTCTAATGATAATTCATAAAACCTAATGACAAACTCTAAATATGCTTTTGTTTTAAAAATAATTAGGGTTTGAGAATTGAAAACCCTAATATGCCAAAATTATGGTTTTGGTAGCATATTACTACAAAATTTGGTATGTATAATGGTGCACTAAATGAATTTTATTATTTTATATACAACTCTGATTTAGCTGGATAAGGTTTTGGTAACTCAAATGTGTTGAAAAATATCAATTTTTTTGAATATTTTGACCTGCTTGTCGGTTGGATTTCTCCAATTGAAACTCAACCAACCATGCTTTCAGGATGAAATATAGCCGTTGGTATTTGAATTTATCTTTTTATTGATACATGCAATTCATCTAAATTTTAACTTTAGTTGGAATACTCTATTTTGGATAGGTTGTTAAATTTTCGTAACTTTTTGGTGATATTAGACTATCTAGAGAGGGGTGTTGGTCAACTTTCCCCAAGATAAACTCAACCGACCATTTATTCAGACGAAATATAACATTCTAGTGTTTGATTTTTGTTTTTTATTGGTAACTCTAATATATCTCAAATTTTTATTGAAAATTTAAATTTTGTTTATGTTATTATGCTTTTTTTTCATGATTTTTAGAGGAGATTTTATCTATTCAATAAATGATTTTCAATAATATGTTATATGATAGAAAAATCTGTTGAAATTAAAGAAAGTGTAAAGTTGGGTCAAATTGCAATTGACCCAAGTACCTTAATTAATATATATGAGTAAACTAGAATCCATGGAGCTCTCATATTTCATGATTCATTCCATAGAAATGAAATCCTAGAGAGAGGGAGAGTCGGGATTCAAGTGAGGAAGAAGGTGGAGATGTTGACCTAGTGCTTTTTCATATGAGAAATAATGAAATCAAGTAAGTTTAGCTTCTTTACATAGAATATCATGGTGATTCTTTTCTCACATGTAGAGATTTCATCTGTCATCTGATTTGATTTGAAATGATATCAAATCACCCGTTTTGTCACTCTGTATCTCCTAATCTCCATTTCAATGGTTTTCAAGTTGCGAGGAGGAAGAAATGGATTCAATTGCTAGAGTTTCATTGGATTTCTAGAAATTTAGAGTTTGTCCTATGTTTTTAAGGTTCTTTTCATAGGTAAGTGTTTATCTCCCTATTAAGTTCTATATTCATGTTGAAATACTAATTCTATTCGGCTAAAACATTAAGAAATCTTGCTCGTATTTGTTTGTGATTGTGTATTGAATTGGGAAGATATTAGGGAATCAAATTCTATTGATTTTGATTATTTCTCATTCAATAAACCTTCTTACTTCCTTCTATATTGATTGACATTCGATGGAAAATTCCACGGATATAGGAATATTCTATTTCATGTGAATATTGTCTAAAAACCAGCCCAATGCCAGATTTGCTTTGGAATCAAATCGATGAATATATAATCATATTTGAATGGTATTTGAATGAATTATACATGAGTATTGTTGAATCTTAATGAAATTGAATATGATGTGTATATAAGGATCAAAATGAGGTGGTGATATTCCCTATTTAGAATTTGTGTTGAAGGATTGAATGAAATGACTCAATTAATCAATGTATACTTATGATTGATGTAAGAAATGTGTGAAAAATGGAAACTAGGGTTTCCATTTGTGTGATATCGCTAATGAACCTAGTGCACCATTTTGATATTACTAAATGGTATGACTTTATGACATGTTGAACTAAGATGACATCTTAAACCCTAGAGATCTAGCACTGATCCGATTATTCGAGAGAAAGCTCCTGGTTATATATGATCTTGTAAATGTGATGAAATATTAAAGTGTAGGTATTAATACTTCAATTAGAAGATGATGACTCTTAATAATACGAACTAAGCCTAATGCATCTATTTTAGCATGATTTTTAAAATAATGAGTAAATCCTCACATGAATGTGTTTCCTTTTATATAAGCTACATAATAATGAAACAAGAAGGATGATTAGAGATTATGATGTAAGAATATTTAACCTAATTTGTTCTTTTAAGCTAAATCGTGTAGTATTGTAAGTGACATAATGATATTTGTTTATTACAAGAATGCCATTGGAAGTCGATGGAAAGGCACACAACCAATTTCTAGAAAGGGGATGGACAAGAATGAAAGAATGGTGATGAAAAGTAAAAAATGAAATTAATGACATGAATATGATGAAGTATATAGTCTATATATTCTGATTACCAATTTGTTGACCTAAAGATCATGATTTAGATTAAAACAAGATTATGATGGATGCCAATGAGAGAGAAACCTTATATATTAAGTAAATTTAGAATGATTGGTTCTAAGAATAGTAGGAAGCATCATACAAAAGGAGTTATGACTAATGCTTATCAAATGAAGGAAAAAGGAAGAAAAATCATAGTTGGATATAATATCCTAGCCCTAACCCTAATATGATGAGCTATGTGACAATAATGAATAATGTTCTAAAATGAGGAAATAGTAATTGTAGGCATGCATAGTTCATTTAAATTAGAAGCTAAAGTTCAAGGATGTGATTTGATTCATTAGAGTTTCAATTTGGATTGTAATTGTCTGCAGACTCTTGTATTTAAGGATGGCCTTATCTGATGGATTTCAAATGATTACATGTGTGATGGACAATAACCCTAATTGAAAATTTTTAATAGTAAATGAGGAGTATTAAGTGGTTTATGCATGTTTATACTTAGGTTTATTCATATCCAAAAAATGGAACATATATATATATATACATATATATATACATATATATACATACATACATACATACACACACACACACACACACACACACATATATATATATATATATATATATATATATATTTATAAGTTGCATGATGAACCTATCATGAGTATGATGAATGACACAAGATGTCCACATGCTTATACTATTTGTAATCTGATGCCTTTGTGAATATTGAATGAGAATTATGATATGCAATGAATGTATAGGAAACATGTTGAGATGGAATTAGCATGCTCTGGTTAATTTTGAGAAACCCTGATAAGGGTAAATGATGAATAATGAGATCATGTCTTGAGCTGAAATCCCACTGATGATGATGGGTATGAGATGATGTGGAAGTGAAAGGAATCATATATGTTGCAAGTTACAAGTTGTTGTGATTCTTTTTTTTTAGTAATTTTCTCTCTTGACAAGTTAAATTTTCTATATGTCATGCTAGTTGTGAGAAAATATACACATATTATAAATGATGATTGAATCTTCTATAAGATGAGTAAAATAGGATTAATAACCAGAGTAATGATGGCACGTCTAGTTAGGTGCCATGAACACTGTGATTTTCCCACGAAATAAAATGGATCTCCTTGTATTAATTGATGAATTATGAGAAGGATTTTCAAAGTGTTGATCGAGACCTTAAAGGTTAGAGCACCAGGATTTAGAAGTGACTCATTGATGCAGGGTTTTCGAGTCACATTTATAGGCTAATTTTATACTTGTTTTATGCATTTAATAGTCATTTTGGTGACTATAATGGCATGATTTATTTCCTTTAGCCTATAATCATTATATGCATCAAATTTATCTTATTTTGTCTTATTTTGAATGAAATACGAAACTCCATTGATTGACTTGTCTTTATCTCTCTGTTTCAGGTACTTTGTATTCCAGAACCTGTCGATACCATCGTCAGGTCCGTCGATACTATCGACATGGCAACAGTAACCAAGCCAGAGGGAAAGCATCCAGGTCGATACCATCGACCAAACTGTCGATGGTCTCGAGATCAGCTCAGTAGAGAAAAAGTTGCCCCGTCGATACTATCGACGATCTGGTCGATAGTATCGAAAATCATCTAGGTTGATCCTAGTTTTTAATGACGGAAGTGCATCCTAAGGCGTCGATACCAGTTTTTATCGACGTCATCGAATCAGGATTACATCTAGAATTGCCACGATCGAGCGGTCACAATCTTTTGGCAGCCATAAATCATACCTATACCTAAGAAAAGATGACCCTGACGGAAGTATCACGTTGCACTTAGCCGCACAAGTCCTGAAGGAAGGAGAGCGAATAGCGGAGCTTAGAGCTATGCCCCAGACGATTTCAGAGCCATAGACGGGCGTTTCTACTGCCGGAAGGCTGCAGAATGAATGTCACGCATCGAGGATCACCCAGATCTTTTCCGTTTCAGGGGTTACATCATATTCTCATTCGTTTCCCCATGTTTTCCCCTTTCTTCTCCATGTGTATCATTGAGATGAACATGCGGGGCTAATCCCTATTGTTCTTAGGACCGGGAGTAGCCCAGGGAATCGTTGTATGACAATTTTACATTGATTATCATATATTGTCTCAATCTCCCTGATATGTTATCATGTTTCTATTGCAATTTTATATGCTTGATCACAATAGTTGATTTCTAATACTATTAATTACTCTTGACGGAGGACTAGTGGTTGAAAAGGCACAATTAACACATTAACTAATAAATTCCTTAGACAAGGTAACATTCGATTAATGGTGGATACCCATTGAATTTATGAAATCACTTAGATCTAGGGTATAAGTTACTACTGGCGTGGAACTGACCTAGAACTAGGTAGTAAATTATATTGCGGAAGCAAGCAATTTTAACTACAGGCCATAATCAAGGATAAGGCACGAATTATGCTAGTGGTGTAGAATTGCATGCAACAAGACCTTGCGGTGAAACCATAACCCTAAGGATTCCCACTCCATTTGATTAATCTAAACTATTAATCGTCACTTGCTTTTATTTTCTCTTTGTTTTATTTTTATTTTGTTTCAAAACCAACAATAAACTTGTCTAATCGATTTAACTGATGGCGACCAGTTAGTAGTAGTCTACTAAAATTTATGTTTCCCTAAGTTCAACTTGGGCCTCACAAGGCCTATATTACTTCGATACGTGCACTTGTGTTTAACGCATGGCTCAATCGTGTCAAGTTTTTGGCGCCGTTGTCAGGGAAACGACAAATTTCAGCACTAAGAGTGCTACAAGCGGCCATTCTAGACCACTTTCTAGGCAATTTAAATTTTTGAACTTAATTGTCTATCTTTCAGATTCTCTATTTGCTCTAGCACTGTACTTATTTTATTCTTCATATTTCTGGTACTAGTGCATAGTGAGGACGTGTAGTACGGACTACACACAATCGCCACCTGAGATTCCGCCATCGGGTGAAGAAGACAAACTGAGAAATACACCACCCAAAGTTATTTAATAAGAACTTGAGGTTTTCATAATGGCCGAGGAACAGACCATTTGGGAGAAGATTAAGGCTTCTTCTTCTTCTTTTGCACATAAGGGGCCAATCAAGAAACAAGCTATCAACATACCCAGCTACAAGATTGACCCAGGGCTTATTCAGTTGGTCAAGTCATAGGCATTCCATGGGCTCAAAAATGAGGACCCAGTCGCCCACATCAACACGTTTGTGGAGAACTGTGACATGGTGAAGGTGGACAAGTTTCCACAGGAAGCCATTTATCTGAAATTATTTCCATCATCTCTAGCAGGAAATGCAAGGGAGTGGCTCAACAATCTTGATGATGAATATGTTGAATCATGGGACATGATGATTGAAGTGTTCTTTGAGAGGTATTTTCTGCCCAAAAAGACAAATGATCTCATGAGGAGGATACACAACTTCAAACAACAAGCCGACAAGACATACTTAGAGACATGGGAGTGATTTCATATCATGCTGCGGAAATGTCCACATCATGGGTTGGATTTAGAAACCCAAGCGAAGATTTTTTATTTTGCTCTTAAAGAACATGATAGGAGAAATCTAGACTCAGCTGGAATAGGGTTCTTTCTAAATAACAAAGGTTCCAAGTGTTGAGAGATTTTAAAGAATATGGCTAAGAAGCAGTCTTGGAGTGAAAGAAATGCACCAGAACAGGTCAAGGTTGCAGGGGATGCAAAGGCCATTAAAGAATTAAATGAGAATATGGACTTGATAGCGAAGAGACTTCTAGCAAAAGATAATGAAGGATCCGATGAGGAGGCATAGGCTAAGTTCATGTGCCAACAATAGGGCTACAGGAACAATGACTATTCGTGGAGGAAAGACAAGAAATTCTCGTGGAAGGATCCAAATAATTTTTTACAAGATCCGGATCAAAAGCCACATCCTAGTGCGGAGGACAAAAGTAATGAGTTTCTCAACCAAGTAATAAAGCAAAACCAAGAGTTGATGAATACATTCGGCAAGCAAATTCAATCACAAGGGGAATACATGAACCCGTTTGGGCTGTAGATATAGAGCCATGGTGCACAACTGAGGACGCTAGAGATGTCCATAACCCAAATTGCAACTGAGGTGGCTGCCATGAAGCAAATCATTCAACAAAAACTAGCTGGGAATGTAGAGCCCCCTCAATCACATCAGTAGGTTAAATATATATCAATCAAAAAGGGGCCAGAGCTTCCTATTGAGGAGATACATGAGCGGAGTATTATGCATATAGACATGGAGGATAAACCCAAAGTTCCATACCCCCATAGTTTGTATGGATTTCTAGGAGGATGCAGGACACCAGTCAAATCACTCCTAGATTCCACCACTGTCATGCCCACATCTCAAATTTTGGAAGAGAATCCTATACTGGAAGAGCAGGTGAAAGTTTTACTTTGTAGTGGAGAAGCCACTATCAATAAGGAGAAGCATTCACAAGTCATGCCATCCATGGATGATGTGATAAATCCTATCTTAGAAGGGGGCGTTGAAGCAAGCTTAGGGGAGGAGACCCCTAAAGTTCCATATATTCCACCACACAAGTGCATAAAGGAGCCAAGTGTACCATTCTCGGATAGTCTGAAGCCGAGGAAAGAGCAAAGGCACTTCAAGAAATATCTTGAGATCGTCTGAAAGCTCCACTTTAACATTCCATTGGTGGAGGCTATAGAGCAAATTACTTCATATGGAAGATTCATGAAAGACATCATCAACAAGAAACGACAGATCAAAGATATAGATGTTGTGTGTGTTGATGAAATGATGAGTTCTATAATCCAAGAAAGGATGCCAAAGAAGAGGAAAGATCCAGGATATTTCTACATCCCATGTTCCACAGGTGGCCAAAATTTTCCACAAGCACAGTGTGATTTAGGAGCAGACATTAATCTTATACCACTTGCCACTTTTCAAAAGTTGGGATTGAAGAAGCCAACACAAACTTTCATGACAATTGAGTTGGAGGATGGATCCATTGTGAATCCACAAGGTATATGCGAGGACGTACTAGTCAAAGTTGACAAATTCATCTTCCCTGTTGACTTTGTGGTCATGGACATGCATGATATGGAAGGATGTGAGATGCTATTAGGAAGGTCGTTCCAAGCTATGGCTGATGTAATCACTTCCATTAGGCGAGGTTACTTGACACTTGGGATTGGTGATGATAGAGTTGAATTCAAATTGCCAAATGAATCATTAGAGACATCCCTTGACCACCCAGGTTAAAGGCATCCTTACGTCTATCCTAAGACGTTAAAGAAGGGTGCTTGTTGGGAAGCAACCCAATTTAGGTGTAATCATTCTTAAATTCTTTAATTTTTGTTTTCATAGTTAGTTGTGGGTTAATTTTGTACTTAGTTTATAAAAATGATACCCTGATGTGTTTGTTCAGTGTGCAGGACTAGAGCTTGGTCGATAGTATCGACGCCCTTGTCGATGGTATTGACTCGGGCTTAGCAAAACGGCTATAAAAGATTTCAGCCCGTCGATAGTATCGATGGCTTCGTCGATAGTATCGACAAGTGAACAACATATAAGAAGCTCGAGACTGGAAAAGGTTGATAGCATCGACCACATCGTCGATGGTCGCAAGATGTCTGGAGATTTTCAGAAAATTTTGTCTCAGTAATGTCGATAGTATCGACACCCTTGTCGATGATATCGACACACCAACAACGTGGATAACAGTGCCACCGCCTCGCGAGGATCAAGAGCATACATGTGTCGATACTATCGACAAACCTGACGATGGTATCGACGCACCGACAAGCAGCTAATCAAAGTCCTGGGATTCGAGGGCAACATGGCCTATGTGTTTCAGGGGAATTATCCTACTCGGGATCCCAACGACTACCAGTAACCGATGATGAGGGGTATTGCTGCTCCACCTCTTTAGTCTGGATTTTGACTATGAGGCCATAGTCGAATTCAAGATTAGGGGGGGTGCTGGAACAACATTTATCTAGTTTTTTTCATCTTTTGTGTTGCTTTTGCAATTTTCATCTTTCTTTATCTTAGCATTCTTAGTTTCTAGATTTACTATGTTCTAGGATCCACTATCTATCTAGAGTAATCAGTGGAGTCTAATGTAATTGCATGTCATCTCAATGTTTTCATTTGGGGTTGTGAGAGAATGAATTTAAATGAAATTTCTTTATAAAAATTGTAAGCTTGTCTTGTGATAACTTGAGGACATCACTTGTGAAACTCATTGGGTAGGTCAACTTGAAAACATATGAACATGATTGATATCCTTATGGTTCATGTTAAGAGGATTGATATGGATGGTTGAGCCTAAACCAACCAAACATTAAAATGACTTTAATTTGAAGTGAGAGAGAGAAATCCCTTGATTAATTGGTATGCAAGTCAGTAAGGAGGGACATATAATTCATTCTGAAGGTTCTGTCAATTAGTCTTGTGATCTGATCCACCACAATTTCATTCATACTCCACCATAAGAATTGGGAGCACATCATTGTCTTTCACTTTTGATTGCATTCCATGTAGATAGGTAGTGCATTATAGATTTTGTTACATAGTTTTGCATATAAAAAAGTAGAGAGTAGTTATACATGGACATTATCCTTAGGTGCATGTCATGTAGTTGCATTCACATCTTTTGAGCATATAGTACATCATGTGTTTTATGTTCTTATGAAAACATTATAGGTGCTAAACTTGTTCCATACCCTCTGAATAGAATGCATCAAATGTACAAGTTATGTAAAAAAAGGAAGCCCAAAAAAATAATCCCTTGCCATTTATGAAAATGGGGGTTTGAAAAAAAACAACAACAAGATGGAGAAGTAGGTATGAATAAGAGGGAGAAAGGAACATGTTCTCACCCTCATATTAGGAAGAACAAGCACATGGTGTAGTTTTCTTAGATATTCCATGTCACCTTGAGACGGAATGATAGTGCGTGCACCATTCCACCAAAAATGTAGCATTAGGCTATTTTCATTTGCATTCGCATCATGATAGGTCATTTTTGTTTTTCACATGATCGACTTTATTGTGCTTCCATTTCTTCCATGGCCACCCATTCCATCCACATGTTGCTCTAAGTGGTAGTCCACCTATGATTTTCTCCTCATTCATGTACATCAGGAGAGCTGCTTCCATTTAGATGGTAGTTAGAGAAAATGAGCAACGTAGATAGGAGATCACAAGATGCACTAAGCCTGAACCAGAGGATTTTATTATATTAATTTCCTTATTTGATAGTGTTCGGTGATTTTGGGGTGGACATCTCTCATGAATGATTATCATCGCCTAAAGGGTAGTTATCGTTCCGTGGTTGGTAAAGGCTGGTATGTGTTTTGCAGGAGGGAATCATACAAAGATATCATTTATGTGATTATGTTCTTTAGTTGACCCTCTCAATCAGATTTTATAGTTTTATGCTTGAGGACGAGCAAGATTCAAGCTTAGGGGAGTTTGATGCAGGGTTTTTGAGTCACATTTATAGGTTAATTTTATACTTTTTATGCGTTTAATTCTCATTTTGGTGGCTATAATGGCATGATTCATTTCCTTTAGCCTATAATCATTATATGCATCAAATTTATCTTATTTTATACTATTTTGAATGAATTACGAAACTCCATTGATTGACTTGTGTTTTTCTCTCTATTTTAGGTACTTTGTATTCCAGAACCTATCGATACCATTGACAGGTCCGTCGATACCATTGACAGGTTCGTCGATACTATCGACATGGCAACAGTAACCAAGCTGGAGGGAAAGCATATAGGTTGATACCATCGACAAAACTCTCAATGGTCTCAAGATCAGCTCAGTAGAGAAAAAGTTGACCCGTCGATACTATCGATGATCTGGTCGATAATATCGAAAAGCATCCAGGTTGATCCCAGTTTTTAGTGACAGAAGTGCATCCTAAGGCGTCGATACCATCGACACCCTGTCGATGGTATCGATGCCGTCAGATTAGGATTGTGCCTAGAATTGCCACGATCGAGCGACCGTGATCTTTTGATGGCCGTAAGTCATACCTATACCTAAGAAAAGATGGCCCTGACAGAAGTATCACGTTGCACTTAGCCGCACATGTCCCAAAGGAAGGAGAGTAAAGAACGGAGCCCAGAGCTATGCCCCAGATGATTCCAGAGTCGTAGACGGGCATTTCTACTGCCGGAAGGCTGTAGAACGGACGTCACGCATCGAGGATCACCCAGATCTTCTCCATTTCAGGGGTTACATCATATTCTCATTTGTTTCCCCATGTTTCCCCTTTCTTCTCCATGTGTATCATTGAGATGAACATGCGGGGCTAATCTCCATTGTCCTTAGGACCAAGAGTAGCCTGGGGAATCGTTGTATGATAATTTTACATTGATTATCATAATTTGTCTCAATCTCCCTGATATGTTATCGTGTTTCTATTGCAATTTTCTATGATTGATCACCATACTTGATTTCTAATACTATTAATTACTCGTGACAGAGGATTAGTGGTTGAAAAGGCATGGTTAACACATCAACTAATAAATTCTTTAGACAAGGTAATGTTCGGTTAATGGTGGATACCCAGAGAATTTATGAAAGCACTTAGATCTAGGGTATAAGTTACTATTGGCATGGAACTGACCTAGAACTAGGTAGTAAATTGTATTGCGGAAGCATGCAATTTTAACTACATGCCATAATCAGGGATAAGGCACGAATTATGCTAGTTGTGTAGAATTGCATGTAGTGAGACCTTGCGGTGAAATTTTAACCCTAAGGATCCCCATTCCATTTGGTTAAACTAAACATTTAATCGTCGCTCGCTTTTGTTTTCTCTTTGTTTTATTTTTATTTTTTTTCAAAACCAACTATCAACTTGTCCAATCGATTTAGTTGATTGTGACCAATTAGTAGTAGTCTACTGAAATTTACGTTTCCCTGAGTTCGACTCGAGCCTCACAAGGCCTATATTACTTCGATACGTGCACTTGCGTTTAACGCACGACTTAAGCGTGTCACTCATCTGGAGTGGCTGTAGCACTAAATCCTTGTTGCAAAAGTCTATGTCCATGCAAAATAAGCTTGGATGAAATGAAATATGTAAATATGAGAAATGTTGTGATATGTGATATATGGTTTTGATGGTTCCTTTATCATGTACCCGAGATGGGGACGTGAGCCTCTTTAGGCAACCCTAAGGTGGTCAGAGTTTGTTGTTGTTATCTTAGGGTGGCTGAGTAAACCCTTAGATAGTGATATTGAGTCACTAACACAAGAATCAGGTGTGGTGACTTATACTTGGTGAGGTACAAGCCAAGTAGTTTCAAGGAAAATGAACAACAAATGAAAAGTCTTGTAAAATATGATTTGAATATTTATTACATTCTTTGTACTGCTAGCTGATAATTTTCCATTGTTGATTGTGTTTCTAATTATGGAAATTATGATTCTGTTATAGATATTATCTATTTCATATTTTGATCTGTCTTTTTGACAAGTAGTAAATGTTGGGATTTACATCCACTCTGTGATTTGCATTGCTTGCTATTCGATAGTACTATTTGGTAGACATGTTTTGTGTGTACTTCATCTTCAGGACTGTAAGATGTGTTCCTAGTCCAGCTAGTAGAGTATCACAAAGATGATGTTATTGTCATGTATTGATTCAAAATGCTTAGATCTTGATTTGTTACTCATGTAGAAGGGATTGTTAATCTAAACTAAGACGTATCTACTATTTTGTTCATAGACATGATTTAAAATATGTTTCAAAGTTATATTTGGTTTAAGTGATTACCTTATCTGTTTGATGAAATTACCTTTGTAAACTAGATTTGAATTATGCTATAAATATATGCTAGAACATTAAATAACTACAAGATTCTTTTGAGTTCATTATACTTAATATGATGTTGATGCATGTACCTATCTTGAGTGGGAGGTATCCACTCACTGGGGCTCTATATAAGTCTCATGATATTTTTTTCAAATATTTTTAGGTATAATGCTATCCAGTAGAGAGGTCATGACAAAGAAGATGTATGTAGAAGGATAATATAGATAGAATAGAATGTCCCCATATTTTCTCTTTCACAGGATGGATAGTATACAGAGATTTTTGTTTCATGTACATGTAACAGAAGTAAACTAAACTGCATATGAGTACCAAGATTTTTATTCTAGTTTTAATGGAGTTGAATAAGTTATTGTTATAGCATGACATTGAAGTTTTATATGAGTGGGAAAAGGAAAAATTTATGTGTGTTTTTCATATATTGTGATAATTATATTGCTAAGAATTAGTTGTTTTTCTTCAAAATCTGGGTTGAGGTTTAGGGATAGTTGATGAGTGCATACTCATCATGATTTTCAATTACCTTTTTGGAACAATTTAATATCTATTCCACATCTTTTCACCCTAATATGAATCATAATGCACAAAACTACTCAGTGATTCAATAATCAAGGTTTTAACTAAATATCTTTCATTTTATGCAGGTGTAGCAGGAAACTCCATGCAAACGGTCTCAAGACCGTTTGGATCCATGCGGTCTCAAGACCGTTTGCTGGAATACACAAAGAACAAGACGAAACCAGTTGCCCAAGAAGTCCACGAAGTCTCAAGACCGTTTGGTCCCATGCGGTCTCAAGACTGTTTGGTCCCATGCGGTCCCAAGACCGTTTGGTCCCATGCGGTCCCAAGACCGTTTGATCCCATGCGGTCCCAAGACCGTTTGGTCCCATGCGGTCCCAAGACCGTTTGGTCCCATGCGGTCCCAAGACCGTTTGGTCCCATGCGGTCCCAAGACCGTTTGGTCCCATGCGGTCCCAAGACCGTTTGGTCCCATGCGGTCCCAAGACCGTTTGGTCCCATGCGGTCCCAAGACCGTTTGGTCCCATGCGGTCCCAAGACCGTTTGGTCCCATGCGGTCCCAAGACCGTTTGGTCCCATGCGGTCTCAAGACCGTTTGGTCCCGCGCGGTCCCAAGACCGTTTGGTCCCGCGCGGTCCCAAGACCGTTCGATGCAAGCGCAAGGATCGATTGAAGAACTAAAGCCGCGCGACCACGCCAAAGCCAGAACTGATCAAAGCAAGACCGTTTGGCGCACAAACGACCTCCAAACCGTTTGATGCCCAAACGGTCTCAAGACCGTTTGGCGCCCAAGCGGTCTCAAGACCGTTTGGCGCCCAAACGGTCTCAAGACCGTTTGGCACCCAAACGGTCTCCAAACCGTTTGGAGAAGATATTTCCAGCAACTTATCCAAACCGTTTGGGATCAGATCTGAAGCTATAAATAGACCCCCAGGGTCCCCATTTCGAGGGGGGGTTCGGGACGCCGAAAGGCTGCCAGAGCACCACACTGATCAAGTTCCACTACATCTACCACTGGTGTTGCGTCCAAGGAGGCCAAGAAGAGGAAGAAGACGGAGCAAGGAGCACATCTTCTTCACCGGGCTGCGTCCACCCTCTGCACCGAGCTCATGGCGGATCTATCTTTCCCTCTTATCCTTCTTGTATCTCGCATCATGAGCGAGTAGTCCTCTTTCACTGGGGTGCGGGAACTAGCCCCGCTGCCCATGCAAACCATGTTCTTTTGTTAAACTTTCCTAGGCAATGTATATAACTCTTCATTTTGTCGTTTATCGTTAAGCTTGTAGGTTGGTTATGTGCGTGTTTTCATCTTTGTGCTCCCTGTGTTGCGATAACTTCAATACATGGGTTCCTATGTTGAGATAACTTCAAGACATGGGTTGGAATGTCGTTTGGCATGTTTGACCCTTGACGATAACTTCTGATGGGTTCCTTGAGGTCGTAAGTGTATGATCCGTGAGGGGACGAGCCATCTAGCCTTCGGTGACGCTTCTGTGCGCCTGACGCCTGTATAGGGGGTTCACAACCTTAGTTGGATTTTGTATCATCTTGCTAAACGTCGATGTTTGCTCGCTTATCACCTTCCTGCTTGTTTATCGGTTAACGCGACTGACTCCCAAACTAGAAATAGGATGGGATTTCATCGAGGTCGTAAGTGTATGATCCGCGAGGGGACGAGCCATCTAACCTTTGGTGACACTTCTGTGCGCCTGATGCCCGTATGGGGGGTTCACAACTTCGGTGGATTTCTGTATCTTCAGAGCCGTAAGACGTATGATCCGGATGGCGATGAGAAATCGGCTGCCTATGGTGACGCTTACGCGGACCTGACGCCCGTATGGGGGGTTCCGCAGCAGCTCTACTTGGAGTGTTATATCGTGCCTGGTTTGTTTGCAATAGAGTATGTTTGTGTGTGTAGCGGTGGTCAAACCCGGTACCATCCCAGCGATTCCATACCATTGATCTAAACCCATCTTTTATTCCGCATTTACTTTCTTGCAATTAGTTTAATCAAACCCAAATCAACCTATCGTTCTAAATATTAGTCTTACTTGAGCTAGATCTAACTGACAAAGATTCTTAAAAACGTTGTCCTTTGGGTTCGATCCTTAACTATACTGCGATAAGATCCGTCCGCTTGCGGGTGGTATTGTTGCACTTGGTTTTGGTAAAAGCTCGGGGATATAAACTCCGAGTGAATTTGTAGTGCATTCAAAAAGCCACATCAAATTCTGGCGCCGTTGCCGGGGACAACGGAATCAGTCAGTCAAATCTAGTTCTTTTAAGACTAATCTAGGATTTTGTTTTCTTTTTGAAACTATCGCTCATCTACTTGACCTTTATTCTACCTCAAGGATCTCACTTTCAAACCTTTTCAAATTTCAGGTACTCTTTGACGATTAGTGCATGCACCGTTCGGATAGTCTCAGACTGACTGCGAGCTTTGATCCCGAAATCGATAGAACCTTCCATCGTCAGATCCGAGAGAATCAAGCCAGAATGGCGCAAGAAGAAGAAGTAGCCCGAAGGGTGGCTCAAGCCATCAATGCGCAGAGAGAAAGGTTCATGCAAGAAGCTAGAGCTGCGGTTAAACAGGAGATCTTAGCAGCGCAAGCAGCAGCACAAGCAGCAGAACTTCAGAAAGACTTTAGAGAGTTCTCTATCCCAAAGGCCGCGAATGTCTATCATCCGGTGCAGCCTCCTCCCATCGAAGCTGCTAACTTTGAGATTAGGGCACATTGGATAACTCTGCTTCAAAACAACCCCTTCTATGGCAAACAAGTTGAAGACAGCCAAGGCCATCTTCTCAGATTCATTGACCTGTGTGCTATGACGAAGCAAAATGGAGTCTCTGATGATGCTATTCGACTCCATCTTTTCAAGTACTCTCTGGATGATAGGGCCATTAGTTGGTACAATTCACTACAGAGTGATGTACCCATCACCACTTGGGAACAGCTCCAAAACGCCTTTCTGGAAAAGTTCTACCCCCCGTCTCTTACATATGAAATCAGGGGACGAATCACAAATTTCACTCAAGTCCCAGGAGAAACTCTTTCCGAAGCTTGGGATAGGTACAAGGAGCTCCTACGCAAATGCCCACACCATGGAATTCCTAAGAACCAGCTGATAGAGATATTCTACAGGGGTGTGGAAGATGATGTTAAGATGTTCCTTGACTCTTCGTCTGGAGGGAACTTCATGCGGCAAAGTTACGACAGCGCATGGAAAGTAGTCACCCTGGGAGCAGAAAACCAAGCCAACTGGGGCAGATCTGTTGGTAAAGGAGTCTTAAAGGTAGCTATGGCTGACGCTATCCCAGAATACAAATCTATAACTGAAACTTTGAAAGTCTTGGTTGCAAAGCAAGATCACATAGAATCATCCCTTGCTGCGATTGGAAGGGGACATTCTCCAACTAGGCAACCAGAATAAGTCAAGTCCACTTCTTTGTTTTGTGAAGCGTGCAAAGGCACTGACCATTCCACACTATCATGCAATGTTCTCTATGATGTAGTTTTAAGCAACGCCTGTGGGCAAGGAGATAATTGCCAGATGGAAAATCTTAATGCTATTAACACCAACCCTGGGCAGAACTATTACAATCCGAATCAAAATAGGAATCACCCAGGATTCCAGTACGGAAATCCTTCAGGAGCTATGAACTCGCATAAATTTGTTCCGAATAATCAACCAAGAGGCCCATCTGGGTATCAGTTTAACCAGCAACAGAACTTTGGGAATCAAGGAAACTTCAAGGGAAACTTTCAGAACAGAAACTATAATAATTATCAGAATATCTCTCAGTATCAAAGCTTGAACCAACAACAGGGTCAAACAGGATCCATCCCTTCTGATGACAAGCTATCTACCATTGAAAAGTTATTGCAAACACAACAAACGATGATAGCCAATCAACAAGCCCAGCAGAAGGCTATTGAAACTCAACTAGCTCAACTTGCTGCTAGTATTAAGCCACAAGCTGGAGTCTTCGCCGGACAACCTGAGAACAATCCGAAACATCTGGAGCAACTGAAGGTTATCGCCACAAGATCAGGGAAAAGTTATTCGGATCCCCCAACAAAGACAACTGTGGTTATTTCTGACGAGAGTGAACCTATGACAGACCAAAACTTGACAGCACCGAAATTGCAATCAAAGGAAAGTAAGACTAATAAGGGAAGTTCTGAAAAAGTCGTCGATGAAGAAGTAGAGACGCCTGAACCAGATATTCCTGTATATAAGCCTTGTGTTCCTTTCCCATCCCGACTGAGGGAAACCAAACTTGACACTAGATTCATCAAATTTAAAGAGGCTATGAAGAAACTCCATGTTGATATACCATTCCTTGATGCTCTTAATGAGATACCAGCCAGGACCAAGTATCTAAAGTCGCTCCTCACCAAGAAGTACATCACTGAAGAATATGAAACTGTAAAATTGGCTGCTACCACATCAGATATCATACTAAGCAAGATGCCAAAGAAACAAAAAGATCCAGGATCCTTCGGAATCTCATGTCACATTGGTGATTCATCATGCAAGAAAGGATTGGCAGATCTTGGCGCAAGTATTTCTATTATGCCGTTGAGTCTATGCAAGAGATTAGGGTTTGAAGAATTGCTTCCAACTGCTATGACAATTCAACTTGCGGACAATTCAGTAAAAAGACCGTTAGGTATTCTCGAAGACATCCCAGTCAAGGTAGGCAAGGACGCATATGTCCCATGTGATTTTGTCATCATGGACATAAAAGAAGACACCAAATACCCTCTCATCTTCGGTCGCCCTTTCCTCGCCACTGCTAGAGCCCTTATCGATGTTGAAGCTGGAACATTACTGCCCATGTTAGGTAAAGAAACTCTAGAGTTCAAAGTTTTTGAAAGTATGAGAAGACCAAGTATACAGGAGGAGGTCTATCTGATAGATTGTGTTGAGCAGATGTCACAACTTACTCAAGAATATCACGAGTCATGCGATCCCTTGGAAACTTCTCTATACGACCTTTTTAATGATGAACCTATTGATAAGGACTGCACCGAACCTCCCGAATCTGCTAAAGGAAATCCTGAAGCTACCTATGAAGAATTGAAGGCTACCGAAACCCCAGAAGAAACTAGTGAAAAACCAGAACCTCCTGAAATGAAGCCCCTACCTGAAGGGCTGAAGTATATGTTTTTAGACGATCTCAAAGTTTGTCCTGTCATTATAAACTCTGGTTTGATGACCAAACAAGAAGAGCAACTTCTGGAGGTATTAAAGGATAGCAAGAAAGCCATAGGCTACAAAATGAGTGACCTCACAGGAGTCAGCCAAGCGTTGTGCATGCACAGAATCCCCATGATGGAAGACCATAAGCCAACTATCGAGCATCAACAAAAGTTGAACCCGAATATGAAGGAAGTGGTCCGTCGTGAGATCATCAAACTCCTTACTGCTGGAATAATTTACCCGATATCGGACTCACCATGGGTGAGCCCAGTTCATGTGGTACCCAAGAAAGGAGGGACGACCGTTATAAAAAATGCAAACAACGAGCTCATCCCCACTCGAACAGTCACTGGGTGGCGGATGTGCATTGATTATAGAAAATTGAACAAGGCCACTCGAAAGGATCATTTTCCTATGCCCTTCCTCGATCAAGTTTTAGAAAGATTGGCCCATCAAGAATATTTCTGTTACCTGGACGGTTACTCTGGATTCTATCAGATTCCCATACATCCAGACGATCAAGAAAAAACTACTTTTACATGTCCCTTTGGGACATATGCTTTTAAAAGGATGCCTTTCGGTCTGTGTAATGCCCCTGCAACTTTTCAACGTTGCATGACTACCATTTTTGCAGGGCTTACTGAGACAGTTATGGAGGTTTTCATGGACGATTTTTCTGTATATGGGGACTCCTTCGATTCCTATCTTAAGCATCTCTCCATGGTCCTCAAACGTTGTAAAGAAGCACATCTGGTGCTAAATTGGGAGAAATGCCACTTTATGGTAAAGGAAGGCATTGTTTTGGGCCACAAGGTTAGCAACAAAGGAATTGAAGTTGATAAAGACAAGATAGAAGTCATATCTAAATTGGCAATTCCTACGAATGTAAAAGAAGTTCGCGCTTTCCTTGGTCACGCTGGATTCTATAGAAGGTTTATACGTGATTTTTCCAAGATAACAAAGCCGATGACCAATCTACTTTTAAAAGATGTTGATTTCAATTTCAATGATGAATGCATCAAAAGTTTTGATACGCTGAAAAAAGCCCTTACGACTACCCCCATCATTAGAGCTCCCAATTGGGACCACCCCTTTGAAATTATGTGTGATGCCAGTGATTACGCAGTGGGTGCGGTCTTAGGACAATATATAGAGAAGAAACATTATGTGATCTATTATGCGTCGAAAACCCTCGACGAAGCTCAAAGAAATTACGCTACTACTGAAAAGGAACTTTTGGCAGTCATCTATGCCTTCGATAAATTCAGATCCTACCTTACTGGTTCGAAGGTAATCGTTTACACAGACCATGCTTCTATCCGTTACCTTATGGCGAAGAAGGATGCTAAGCCAAGGATGATCAGATGGATACTCCTTCTACAAGAATATGACCTAGAAATAAGAGATAAAAAAGGGACAGAAAATGTTGTTGCAGATCACCTCAGTCGCATCCACACTCTGGATGCTGACGGGATCCCGATAAATGACTCCCTACCGGATGATCAACTCATGAGCGTCTCGGAAGCAGTACCATGGTATTCTGACTATGTAAATTACCTTGCTGCGGGAGTCATCCATCCCCAGTACACCGGGAACACTCTGAAGAAGTTTATGCACGATGTGAAGCATTACCATTGGGATGAACCATATCTTTTTAAACTTTGTGCTGATGGTCTGTATATACGTTGTATCGCCGAAGAAGAAGCTCGATCTATTCTGGAACAATGCCACTCGGGACCTGTGGGTGGACATATGAGCTCCAAAAAGACTGCATTAAAAGTTTTGCAATGTGGATTTTTCTGGCCAACTTTATCCAAGGACTCTTACAATTTTGTTCTATCCTGTGATAGCTGTCAAAGATCTGGAAACATAACCAAAAGAGACGAGATGCCACTGAATCTATGGCAAGAAGTCGAGATATTTGACGTCTGGGGAGTGGACTATATGGGGCCATTCCCATCTTCTAATGGATTCTCTTACATCCTAATGGCGGTAGACTACGTCTCCAAATGGGTTGAAGCCATACCAACCATCACTAGCGATTCCAAACCAGTCATCAAACTATTCAAAGATGTCATCTTCCCACGGTTTGGAGTACCGCGAATCGTGATATCTGACGGCGGCTCCCACTTTATTGAAAGAAGCTTTGAAGCTTTACTGAGAAAATATGGTGTCTCACACAAGGTAGCTTCACCTTACCATCCACAAACTAGTGGACAGGTAGAGGTCTCTAACCGACAACTAAAAGCTATCCTTGAGAAAACCGTTGGACGTAATCGAAAAGACTGGTCAACAAAAATCAACGACGCCTTCTGGGCTTATCGCACTGCTTATAAAACTCCCCTTGGGACTACTCCTTTTCGATTGATATATGGAAAAGCTTGCCACCTGCCAGTCGAACTAGAACACAAGGCATGGTGGGCAATTAAACAATTGAATTTTGATATGAAAGAAGCAGGGCAAGCCAGAATTCTACAACTCAACGAGTTGGATGAACTTAGAATGAATGCTTATGAGAATGCACGAATCTACAAAGAACGTACTAAACTCTGGCACGATGGACATTTGAAAAGAAAAGACATACAAGTGGGAGATCAAGTTCTGGTTTTCAACTCAAGATTACGGCTATTCCCAGGAAAACTCCGTTCCCGCTGGTCCGGACCCTTCATCGTCAAAAACATCTCACCACACGGTGTCTTCTCTCTATGGAGTGAAGCGACAAGGGAATTCATAACAAACGGCCACCGATTGAAGAGATATTTTACCTCGACTGACATTGGCGCTGATACAATGATAGAACTGGCAAATCCAAAAGACCCACCATGATGCTAAAAGACTCTGTCGAGCCAATGACATAAAACAAAGGCGCTTTTCGGGAGGCAACCCGACCAATAAATCTGTTTTACTTCTCCTTTTCAAAATTCTGTTTCTTACCTCATAGTTAAAATTTCCTTAAATAAAATTTGCCTTACAAGATAGTTCTTTTTCAGGATACGAGATCGGAGTGGCGCTGATCAGAACGAAATCATTCTCGGCAGTCATACCTGGTGTCTCCTTTCCCCTCCATCTTGAATTTAGGGTTTGCTCGAGGACGAGCAAATCTCTGAGTTCGGGGTGGAGGGTGGGTGGTACGTATTCCACTTCCACATACACACCCTCTTTTCATACTCAATATGTCTCTATCATAAAATTTTTTCAAAATTTTGAATAGATACATGATGAAATTTTGACTTTTGTTGATAAAAATATAAATTTTTGCTTGCATCTTCTATCATAACATCCTCCTTATCCGAAGTGAATCCTCAAGAGGACTGACTTTTGAAACTTGCCTCTTGCCTGAAACCATCCTGTGAAACTTATGATTCCTAACATCATAATACTTTTTACAAAATGATAAGTATCTGTCAAACTGATAGGGATCAAACACGTCGTGCTTCCTAACTGGCTAGTGGAACAATGGCTCAGAAACCTCACTGGATCCGCATCAAGTCACTATTTGAGCAGAGTATGACGAAGAGAATAACCCGGTTTTGAATTGTAAATCAAATTGCATTCCGATCTGAACTCTCTTCTACACTTCTTCTATCATTTTCGTATCCCTCCATCCATCAATACCACCAAAATAGCCAAACTTGTGCCAAACCCTAAGTTCGGGGTGGCACGCCACTTTCCCCATATCCGCTTCTTCCATACCCCTTCCAATAAATAGGGACGTACCACCAAAAATGCAATCTCGAGTCGAATAGAGGAGAGATCTGCAACAAAAAGATGCCAAAGTGCACATAAAAAGAAAATGCAATCTCGAGTCGAATAGAGGAGAGATCTGCAATAAAAGATGCCATAGTGCACACAAAAAATGCAATAAATGAAATTGCAAAACAAATAAAAATCTCGAGTCGAATAGAGGAGAGATTTACTTCTTCTTTCCATACCACCTTTCACTCCTTTTTCTACCTAAGGGCACAATACATGCCCTACCATCCTGAACTACACCAGTGTCATATCAAATGCATACTTGTCGATTCTACGGGTATCTCTGAACTCCTACAAAACTCTTCGATATGCTTGGTGTTGGAAAAGGCGGGGAGGAAGCGTTGTTGGGAAACGAACTCAGGAACGAAGCTATGGAAAGACGTGTTTCGTGGTCTCAGGAAGTTGAGGTACTCACTCATACTGAGCAAAAAGAAAACATTTGTGATGTGAAGATGAAGAAATCACACGGATCGAAAGTATTCCATCAGGCAACAGTTTCAAATTTTATGTTACTCGAGGACGAGCAACGATTTAAGTTTGTGGTGTTTTGATGAGTGCATACTCATCATGATTTTCAATTACCTTTTTGGAACAATTTAATATCTATTCCACATCTTTTCACCCTAATATGAATCATAATGCACAAAACTACTCAGTGATTCAATAATCAAGGTTTTAACTAAATATCTTTCATTTTATGCAGGTGTAGCAGGCAACTCCATGCAAACGGTCTCAAGACCGTTTGGATCCATGCGGTCTCAAGACCGTTTGCTGGAATACACAAAGAACAAGACGAAACCAGTTGCCCAAGAAGTCCACGCGGTCTCAAGACCGTTTGGTCCCATGCGGTCTCAAGACCGCTTGGTCCCATGCGGTCCCAAGACCATTTGGTCCCATGCGGTCCCAAGACCGTTTGGTCCCATGCGGTCCCAAGACCGTTTGGTCCCATGCGGTCCCAAGACCGTTTGGTCCCATGCGGTCCCGAGACCGTTTGGTCCCATGCGGTCCCGAGACCTTTTGGTCCCATGCGGTCCCAAGACTGTTTGGTCCCATGTGGTCCCAAGACCGTTTGGTCCCATGCGGTCCCAAGACCGTTTGGTCCCATGCGGTCTCAAGACCGTTTGGTCCCATGCGGTCCCAAGACCGTTTGGTCCCATGCGGTCTCAAGACCGTTTGGTCCCATGTGGTCTCAAGACCGTTTGGTCCCGCGCGGTCCCAAGACCGTTTGGTCCCGCGCGGTCCCAAGACCGTTTGGTCCCGCGCGGTCCCAAGACCGTTTGGTCCCGCGCGGTCCCAA
The DNA here is from genome assembly GCA_963693085.1 of Alisma plantago-aquatica. Classification (NCBI taxonomy): domain Eukaryota; kingdom Viridiplantae; phylum Streptophyta; class Magnoliopsida; order Alismatales; family Alismataceae; genus Alisma; species Alisma plantago-aquatica. The sequence continues at coordinate 536,945,667 of OY856414.1, read as the reverse complement.
GACCGTTCGATGCAAGCGCAAGGATCGATTGAAGAACTAAAGCCGCGCGACCACGCCAAAGCCAGAACCGATCAAAGCGAGACCGTTTGGCGCTCAAACGACCTCCAAACCGTTTGATGCCCAAACGGTCTCAAGACCGTTTGGTGCCCAAGCGGTCTCAAGACCGTTTGGCGCCCAAACGGTCTCAAGACCGTTTGGCGCCCAAACGGTCTCCAAACCGTTTGGAGAAGATATTTCCAGCAACTTATCCAAACCGTTTGGGATCAGATCTGAAGCTATAAATAGACCCCCAGGGTCCCCATTTCGAGGGGGGGTTCAGGACGCCGAAAGGCTGCCAGAGCACCACACCGATCAAGTTCCACTACATCTACCACTGGTGTTGCGTCCAAGGAGGCCAAGAAGAGGAAGAAGACGGAGCAAGGAGCGCATCTTCTTCACCGGGCTGCGTCCACCCTCTGCACCGAGCTCATGGCGGATCTATCTTTCCCTCTTATCCTTCTTGTATCTCGCATCATGAGCGAGTAGTCCTCTTTCGCTGGGGTGCGGGGACTAGCCCCGCTACCCATGCAAACCATGTTCTTTTGTTAAACTTTCCTAGGCAATGTATATAACTCTTCATTTTGTCGTTTATCGTTAAGCTTGTAGGTTGGTTATGTGCGTGTTTTCATCTTTGTGCTCCCTGTGTTGCGATAACTTCAATACATGGGTTCCTATGTTGCGATAACTTCAAGACATGGGTTGGAATGTCGTTTGGCATGTTTGACCCTTGACGATAACTTCTGATGGGTTCCTTGAGGTCGTAAGTGTATGATCCGCGAGGGGACGAGCCATCTAGCCTTCGGTGACGCTTCTGTGCGCCTGACGCCTGTATAGGGGGTTCACAACCTTAGTTGGATTTTGTATCATCTTGCTAAACGTCGATGTTTGCTCGCTTATCACCTTCCTGCTTGTTTATCGGTTAACGCGGCTGACTCCCAAACTAGAAATAGGATGGGATTTCATCGAGGTCGTAAGTGTATGATCCGCGAGGGGACGAGCCATCTAACCGTCGGTGAAACTTCTGTGCGCCTGACGCCCGTATGGGGGGTTCACAACTTCCGTGGATTTCTGTATCTTCAGAGCCGTAAGACGTATGATCCGGATGGAGATGAGAAATCGGCTGCCTATGGTGACGCTTACGCGGACCTGACGCCCGTATGGGGGGTTCCGCAGCAGCTCTACTTGGAGTGTTATATCGTGCCTGGTTTGTTTGCAATAGAGTATGTTTGTGTGTGTAGCGGTGGTCAAACCCGGTACCATCCCAGCGATTCCATACCATTGATCTAAACCCATCTTTTATTCCGCATTTACTTTCTTGCAATTAGTTTGATCAAACCCAAATCAACCTATCGTTCTAAATATTAGTCTTACTTGAGCTAGATCTAACTGACAAAGATTCTTAAAAACGTTGTCCTTTGGGTTCGATCCTTAACTATACTGCGATAAGATCCGTCCGCTTGTGGGTGGTATTGTTGCACTTAGTTTTGGTAAAAGCTCGGGGATATAAACTCCGAGTGAATTTGTAGTGCATTCAAAAAGCCACATCAATAGTCTGTAATGGTTGACATTAATGCTAATCGAAAGAGAGGTCTTGACACTTATTCAATGTGCAAATACTATATTGAGGTCTCATCTCCTTCATATCTTTTCCCCAATAGAAAGCAAGTGACCTCGGTAAGAAGGGTCCTCCTCAATAGTCACCTCATCCCATCTCATTCTCAGGCCACATCTGGTGCTTGGAAATATGAGTAGAAGTATGTTGAGCTATTAAAGCATGATTTTAAGGACACCCATTCAGTTGACGTAGCCTTCATTGAGCATATTGGATTCACCAAAAACCTACACAGGGCATGCACATGTCTGAGGATGGCTTCCACTAACACCTTTTTGAGGGAACAACCAATCAACTCAAAGATCACATTGGATTTTATGGCATCTTTTGAGGTAGTCTTACTATTATCACACTAGGAGCAACAAATGGGAGAATTATTATATGAAATTAAATCTCTATAACACCGACCATAACCTTACACAAGAGGTGTTCATTGCATACTTTGAGTGGGTGATATGTAGATTGAGGTGTTGCCCTGATGACTTCAACTGCTCCATGGTATGGAGCAATCTTACAGGAATGTCGGCCCTTATCAAGATCATTCAACACAACAATAACATTACTGGCATTGAATATCCCTTTGCGCACCTTCTGCACTAACTCTGGATGAACATCTTGTTTGTTAGATCACCTCATGGCATGGGAAGATCCATGGGATAGACTATTCTTTCAATAGGAATTCCTCTCGTTAGGGAGTAAGAAGGTTAACCTTGGTGCATCATTCCTTGGTCATGCATACTTTGTATCCAAGAGAAAAAAGAGGATGTTAGACATCCACTTGGGTACTCTCATTATGAGGGTGACCATACATTTCAATCTTGATCTTTCCTTCCTCCAACAAGTGGAGTCGAAGGGAGAGTTGATGTGACATCCCTATATTTTGTAAAACTTAATCTAGTGTGTGATATCCAAATTGAAACCCTCACCTCATCGAGAATCCCAATTTAAACACCCCACACTAGGCTAAGAAGAAGAAAATCAGAGGAAGTTAGAAGGAAACAAAGTAGCACATGTACATGAACAATAATAAAACCATACAACAATATGTTCACTATTCAACATATAATTACAACATGAATTGTTACAACATTTGATATTACATATTGAACAGAAAACTATACATATACATGTACTATGACTAAACTACAAGATCTTAATAAAATAGGTCCACATGTACATCAACTCGCTACACAACTCTCAACTATCCTGGATCTTCAAGAACACATGTCCACAACCTAAACAAAAGATTACATGTGGTACACGTCAGCACAATATTCAAGAATATTGTATTGAGTATGCCTACTTGTCTTTTATATACCTCTAATCATATCTTGGCAATAAGATAAAACTAATATACTTGGCAGTAACATAAGAATATAAGAAAAGTGTATACTTGCACAAAGATATTCATTAGCAAAAGGGAACACATATTTTAAGCACATTTCCATCATACATCTCGTACATCTGCCCCTAGGGCTTTGATGTTTTTAGGCCTTATGCTCTACCCCCGAGGAGTTTGTGATCATTGTACATGTGATCTATCCCCTAGGAGTTTGTGATCACTTCAATGCACTATACTACCAAAGAGTTTAGTTCTATCATATGATGGATCAAATATTTTATGTTTCATGTGTTCATAGCAATAAATATGGAAAATCAAGAAAGATATCATACAAGAACAATCATTTCATCCAATATCATATGCCAAGTATTCTAATACACATATAACACAATCATATTGTATAATAAGCCAAGTAAGGGGTAATGGCATACCTTGATCAAGATAAACCTAATCATTAAATATCCCTCATGTCAACTATATCTTTAATCAACCCTGATTAATACAAGATCATATATACCATCATTAGGTTCTCATCATCCTACATATCATATTAACCCTAATTAAGTCCATATTAGGGTTTAGCATTGTTCATTAGGATGTGTATATCTTTACTTGTATTCTTATCTTATATTTGTCTTACTGATGTTGTTTTCCAGATCATTTCCTCATATTAGGGTTCAACATTTGAATATCAGGTTCCATATCATTTTTTGCATATATTAACCCTAGACCATATTCATTAAGCATATTAGAGTTACAACTCATGTATTAAAGGTAAACTTCATATAACATGGATTTCGTGTATAAACTGATCTCATATTTACATATTATCTTCCAATTACTGATATGAACTTGTTCTGTAAATTTCCTAATTTATTGAGTAGGTATGTATTTATTGCATTTTAGTTAGGGTTATTAGCCCTAAATTGACATATTAAGAAAATTACATGATTTCGTGCATCAACATCATAATATATGACCTTATATGGATAACAAACATGATTTAATATTTACAAGAACATTCTCATAATTTTAGGTCATCATTTGATATGTATTATCTATTAGAAAAGCATTACACATCTTACATGATATCACTGATATTGGTGCTTCGAAAGCCTGATATTATAGTTCTACTATGTTCTACTAATTTTTCTGAGAAAAACAGTACCTTGCATTTTTTGATAAGCGTGGTAATTTCTATGAATTATTGAAGATATGCTCATTTGCAGAAATTATTTACCTTTTGGCAATGAGAGCTCGCCACATGGCTTCTCAGGGTAGCGCTGCTCTTTCCTTGGGTTCCTGGGTTTGTGGTTGAGTTGGGCAGTTTAGGGCATCTGGATCCGGTTTTCCTCTCATCATTTCCCTGCTTAGATCACGCTTTCAGCAAGGACCGAACCGGGCTTCGCTTCCTCACGTGATCACGCATGTGAGTCCCGTAAGAGGGACTCTGTTCCATGACACCACCCCAAACAACTGCTCCGGTGAGCAATTTGCAGGAAGTAGGTTCTCTTCAGCACCTACTCAGGCCTCCATTACTTTTGACTACCCCTTCCAGACCTCCACGGTACTAGCTTTCTAGGGTTTGTCCGTGAAGGCCCTTCTCTGCAAGGGTGCCACCTCTAGGCTCTAGCACGGCAGAGAAAAGAGGCAAACTGCCTCTCCTCCACCTCGCGCCAACGTGAAGCTTCTGAAAGCTTCGCAAGGCTCCTACGAAATCCTCAACAACCTTTATTTGTGGTGTGGATCGCTCTGTAACGGCTGTCTAGATCTTCGTCCACCTCCCGCGGGTTGGGGTTCATCCAGTAGCAAGTCATCCACGGAAGCCTACTATTAGCTCGTTATTGAACTCACTTGACTTAGAACTCACTTCTAATCATCCTATTTTCCTCCTTCCTCTACACTATCTCCCCTCCATGCCACCTACAATTTTGTTGTGGAGAAGACAATAGAAGGGAGGGCTCGTTCTCCCTCGTCACTTACTCAGTAACTACAGAAAAGGGGGTCTAAGAATTGGTCAGGACTAGCTGAATTCAACTGCCCGTCTACAGTTCCCTCTCATCCCACAATAAACGATCATGGGGGTGTGTGGGTGTTTGCCCACGATTCTATTCCAAAGCTCCTCCTGATTCGGAGTTGGGAGATGACTTTGATGCCGTCCAAAGTGCATCTAAAGGTTGTCCAAGGCCCTTACAAGACTAGATCTGGGGCACACTGTAAGATTGAAAATGTAGCCACTAGATCTGGGATCCATGACCAATGATAGGCCACGTGACTCGCCTAGAAGCTAAGGGCATGTGACACTGATAAAAACCATCACTTAGGTCCATAAATCATCAAATGTACACATTATTTCACAAGTTTCAAACCTAAATAACTCCTTCTAGGAACATCCAATTGCCACCAAATTTTAACCATAGATTCCCTACCTCTCGAGATAAATTATACTCAAATTTGGTGACAAAACTCAACTATTTGAACATGCAACTTAAATACCTCAAAGGACATAACTTATGGATCCAAATCATTATACAAACCTCAATCAACACTCCAACTTTACTAAAACACTAGGGATTCTCAAAACAACTCAATATGCATGACTTGACTTGTGTCATTGGACATTTTAGGATTTCCAAAAGTCCACTCCATCACATCCTACACACCTTAAAAGATATTTCATCCTCGAAATTAAGCCAAAAACCACTTTGTCACATCATGTACATCTTAACAGAAATTTTGTCCTCGAAATTAATCCATTCTATGATTCCAAGAAAAAGCCAAAAGTCTCATCTACCTGTCAACCACTTCTCTATATGCAACATATCCACAAACAAAGCTCCATAACAATACTATATCTTTCTAGGAGATTCTAAAAGAATCTAGGGTTAACTACCCCTTTTTAAAAGATTAAAAAAAGGGTTTAGAAACTTCTTATTATGTCATGACATATCTCATATGTTAGGGTTGCTTCCTTATCTCTTCCCATGCATTAGGGTTTCATCATCATATTACCATGTTCTAAATGAGTTAACTAAAGTTAGCTCATTACATCAAGGTGTCATCAACATTTTATTGACCTAAAAGTTAGAACATGTTCCACATTAACATATGCCTTTTAGGAGGGAGTTAACTATAATTAACCCACTTTATCCATCTAGATCATATCAAGGTGTCATAATTGTTATGTTGTGCTAATTGTCAAACTATATTTTCATGTTTATTAAGCACTAAGATTAACACCTCATGTAACTTATTTCATTCATATGATCTTATTTCATTACTCACAGTAAATTGCAACATATACTAGTGATTTCATCACAAGCTCAACCAACTATATCACATTATCATCATTATTCATATATATGGTTAACCATTTATACATTGCTATCTATTAAACCATAACTAGGTTTTCATCATATCATATCCATATGTCAAATCACAAGATTAGATCGCATCTTTACATATATTATCTCATGGTTGTGCTAAACAAACTTATGTGAGAGACTTATTAAACATATATCAAAACTTTATCTAGTCCAAATGAGGTTCTCCCAACCCTTATCATGAAGTTAGTGCATTGCTCAGTTTCTCTGAGCTAACTCAACTCTATGAGTATTCATATGCACAAACTATATCTTCCCTCTTGGTCTAGAGTTCTCGAGTATACCTCATTGGTACCAGAGATAGCCTTACAAGATCAAGCCATATAAGCACAAACCAAAACATGCTATGACATACTCTTATCAGCTCTATACACATGAAAACAATTTCTCAATTCTCTTTCTCTTATATACACACCACTAGATTCCTTTATGGGAACCACCAACCCGAGCATGAGGCTATACAAAACTAACATAGCTACCTCCTCCAGGGTCTTGGGCTCTCTCCCTCACCCATATGACAAGCACTCATATTCATGCTCACATATGCACACATATAATGAGCCTCTCTCTATATCTAGGGTTTGGTTCTCCCAAGGATATCTAGGGTTCAAGAAAACTATAGGAATCATACATAGAGAGACTCAACTTAATCACTCAGGAGTAGTCTAGTTTAGGACATATCTTATCACATATCTCATAATTCTCATATCTTGGAGTTTAGGTTCTCTAACCTTCTCCCAATGGGTCTCACTCTCTCTAGAGTTAACCCTAAAATTGGTCCCAACACTAGAGGTCCTCCTTTGTAAAAGAGCTTGAGGCTCAGGCTGATCCACATCCTTGTCTTAACTTAGCTTATCTTATCTCATAAAAGCCTATTTACTTGCATCATCAAAACTTATCTCAAATCCTTAAAAATGAACTTTACGTCCTCAAAGACAAACATAGATCATCATAAACCATCTTATATCATCTATATAAGACTTAGACCATATCATCAAGACTTATTTCATCTATTCCATCTATCATATATTCCAACAAGGCTCTAGACATATAATCTAGAACTATTCTCTCTTCTAGACTGATGTCATTCACTTTCACTTAGGTTGCATGACCACCTCCTACTCATACATGTGTGGGAACACATTTTTGTAATACATATATATTATATCGAAACCTAGTATTGGTTATCGATTGTGGAATTATGATTTCTAAATCATAGAAATACCCATTTATAGGGTGAGGGATGTGACCTATTATTATTTATCAAAATACCCTTATTGGTAATCTAATGATTAATACGACATGCCTTGATATGTGTTGTCCATATAGTCATACTTATATCTCAATATGTGTATGATTCCATATAATTATACAAACTAAAATGGACTCAATGCATGGTCCAAATCACATGTCATCTAATGTAATTTTGTAAAATTAGGGAGTCAACCATATATATGTTTATAAATTACATAATTGTATATATTCTTTATATATCATACTCTTTAAACATATAGGTAGTTTTTATTCCTAACATCATTGCATGGACATGTGAATACATGGTCTCAGGTTTATATATGACTAACATTAAGGTAATTTTTGAACCAGGTTATATTATTGGTATAACCACATTCATTTACATAACATAATATAGTTATAACCTAATCTTTTATATATAGTTCATTAATGCATTGGGGGATATATAGGTGAGGAGCGATGGGAACATCATCGTTTTCTGCTCCAAGAGGTGTTATAACATGGTTTTTTCCATGTTTTTATATATATTTGATTGCAAATAATGTAAAACTAAGGACATATTAGATAGATTGTTCTTTATATGTCTTGAAGAAATTGTTGGAGTTTCTATTCATATAGAACATATAGAAATGGAGCAAACAACTATTTATGAATTGGTATTTAATAAAACAAAAACTCTTGCAGGAAGGCTGGCTAGGTTGAGGAAAAAAGTCGCTCGAACTATTGGGGGAAGCACCTATTATTGTTTCAGGAGATGTTTAGGGAGAAGTCAAGATCCATATGGAATGTATTTCATGTAGTTTACTATTGTCAATAATCCATTTATGCATATTGGATAAAGAAAGAGAAGAAAAACTCATAATAAAGGAACTATTTAAAGTAATTCACAATGAGTATTTGAACATGGAATGGTGTGGAGTTTTCTAGAAAAGCATAAGATAAAGACAACTATGAATTTTGCTCAGTTCAATATTGTAATGAATGAGAAAAGACATCAAAACAATAAGTATTGTCAATTTTGGAGAGAAAAGGGTTTGTTTTATGCTTTAAATAAATCAAATAAAAGGAATAATTAGGGACAAAGATAAGTATCTTTAACTTCTGTATTTTGGTCTGAGATCGCGCCCACACCTAGATAAAAGTGTTTAAAACTTTCCTTCAAAAATTGGGACAAAAAGGATAAAAGGAGAAGAAGATATGAATAAATTCGTTTTCCTAAAGTGGAAGAGTTTATGATTTAATACATTTTATTGTCCTAATTTATCAGGTAAAGGGAATAAAACATGTTCCCTTCTTACTGTAGAGTTCTTTGCTAGCCATTGGATGGTGGATCGAATGTCATAGAAGTCATCTCCTTCCTTTAGCCCATTTTTGGAAACTTGAACTGTGAGTTGCTTCCCTTCTCTGCAGATGTCTCTCTCCCTGGGTCACGACCCCTTCCAAAAGGGATGCCATCAAAAGTGGGAGATGGAAACGGACCTACCAACCCCATGGATACCCCATTTTGGTGCATGGTGGAGACTTTCCCCAATTCTTGGACTGCTCGACGGCCAACTCTTGGAGGTCTTTTCTATATAAGGCATGATGATCCTCTTTGATAAACCTGAGTATCTCTATGAGGACATATGAATGACCAGGATTTTCCCTCTGCCTTCAATTCTTGAGCAAGGCTCGACCATTCCCTTCTCTTGTCCTCCCTGTGCTCCACTGCAAGTTGAGCCCTTTCTCCCTAATCTTGTCTTTTATGGTCAATTAGATACCATGATCAAATCTATCAAGGTGAGATAGAGATAACCATGCATCATCCTACTAATCCAAGGCACAAACATGCAATGTCAATGACTCAGTTTGACCACCCATGGACCTTGTTTGCAAGAAGTAGAAGGAGAAAAGGAAGAAGATGAGGATAGGAAAATTGCATCCCTACCCCTGGGATCCCGTGTAGAAAGGTGAGGACTTTTTGGTCTTTCAACACCCCTTAGGCTGGCTTGGCAATGTGGTCGCAGATAGCCAAGTTGGCATGAGCCTATTGTCTCTAGCCCGACCCCAAAACTAGCAAGGATAGGGTTATCTTTGCTGACATGGTTTTTTCTTATTAGCCAAAGGTATTTTATCTTGTAAGAATATAGAAATTGGTAGAATGATCATAAAAAGATGAGTAATATATGAAAACTAATCAGACAAATGCAAGGAACATGAATATAATATAACTGAAACTTGGTAATACGTCCTTTTCTAAAAGTGCATAAAGATACAATTTTTAATGTAGAATATGAACAATCAACCTAGTTTCATGATTTTAATGGTTATCACTTGTTTAAATCATATTAATGGATAAAGCTTGACCTTTTTGGGTAAAACGAGTATCTTGGACCTATTTTGGGTTAAAATCTCTTGTGTTGCTAAAATTAGGGTTTCTAAGCTGGATAATTAGTGATGTGTTATAGAGTTGTTTAAAGCATAAATACCCTAGTTTTTAATGAAGAGGTTGTTAATCATGCTAAATACACATCATTGAGATGTCATATGACATTATTGAACATAATAATAATTTAATATGCTCATGATCCTAATAATGTAGAATTAGAGTTTCGAATGTGAATAGCCATGCATATGAAGAATTAGGGGTTAGAAGTTAAAGATGATAATTTTAATGAACTCAGACCATCCAAGTCATCATAATGAAAGGATATCTCGCATATATTGATTAGGGTTACACTTGATATCTAATGTGGATTAATAACCTTAATAAAGAATTGTGTGGTGGAAATAGGGTTAATAATCTTATTACTTACCCAAACCCTAAACCCTAGATTAGGATCCACATGATGGAAAATTTGCCTCTGCAATGCTAGTCAGCTTACAAGGATTTATGAGCCTGTGCATCCTGCCTGGAAAAAAGAGGAAGATTCTGTCCAAAGTAAAATACCTTTAGGTTTTCTTCTCTTCTTGATTTAGCCATTTCTCATCCTCTTTTCTCAATGAACCCTAAAAGCGAATTCCCTCCTCATCTCAAGTTAGGTTTTTGATAAGAAGTAGGATTAAGGCATCCTTCACCAATTAATGTACATGCAATGCGAAAATAACGATAAAGTAAAGAAAATGTATTATGGGGTTTTCTTAGAAAAGTTAAACCCTAGATGGGACTAGGGTTGGTTTAGGAAAACCCTTATTGGGTCAAGGGGCATAGATACCCTAAGAGGCAGGATGTAGTCTCCAACCCAAACCCTAAATCCTAACCCTAGACAATTGGAGTAGAATAAGTAAAATAGAAACCCTACCCATATGATCCTAATTAGGGTAAGAATAAAGAGAAGTAAGAAAAATGTAAATGAGTATATGTGACCCAGTCTTGCATGGATGAATGTGGAGAAATTTATGCACTATGCATGAGAAAAGATGAATATAACTTTCCCATTGACAAAATGCTATCTCTAGAGGAATGGAATAAGGAATAACCATAGTGAATGAGTATGAATTCCCCTAGTGATTGGATATTCCATAGAAATTGGGCAAATACAGGTTGAGAATGAGAATATATAATGTATGTTCAATACATTATGGTTACATATAGATGAAAATATGAATCTTTTAGGATGAGTGTTCTGACCTGGGGTGGGTCAACCCAAGTGTGGGTAAAGGACCTATGGCGGAGGAAAAACCCTAAATGCATGGTGTCAAGTTGTGGATAGAGAGCCTAATTTCCTCATGTGAGTCAAGAAAAAATCCTAGATTGGGAACTTCCCTAGAAGGGTAAGTTGACCAAACAATTTAAGAACTGAGGTAACCTTGGATGTCACCTAAAGTGTGAAAGAATAAGGATATAATTATAAAGAGCATACATTCCTTCAATGCAAGTATGCAATCTTTGAGGGACACAAGCAGTCACACCCCAGATTGGGTAGACCAGTATTGAACCAAGCTCAGATAGGCAAGGTGGCCTGAGTTCACAATGTGGATGACCAAGCCGTAGACAGAGAAGGTCATGAGGGACACAAGCAGTCACACCCCAGATTGGGTAGACCAGTATTGAACCAAGCTCAGATAGGCAAGGTGGCCTGAGTTCACAATGTGGATGACCAAGCCGTAGACAGAGAAGGTCATGAGGTGGTCAAGCCTGAGATTGGGAAGACTAGTTTGAGATCAAGACCCAATTAGGGAAGGTGTCCCTAGTCCACTGTGCAAATGATTATGATCAAGCCCCATAGAGGGAAGGTCACAAAGAGATCAAGCCCCAAGTAGGGAAGGATGACATGGCACAAGCTCCGGATAGGGAAGGTGTCCGGAGCCCAATGCTGGGACATAAAATGAATAAAGTGTATTCTAAGAGAGATAAAGGAAATATGGGTTAAAGAATTACATAAGAGGATAATGTTCTCACAAGAAACCCTTAGGTAGGGTAGAGCCCTAAGTCAACCCTAAGGTCAAGTAGAAGGTATTAAAGGTACATAAGACTGATGGGATTGGGAAGTGATTGTGCCCTGAATGCATAAAACCATAGTGACAGGAGGTAACAACTATGTTTTCTCGAGGCCCATGACTCAAGAGATTGGCCACCTTCATGAGTTGATTAGGCCCAAGGGGTGGATGTGAGAGGCACTCCCTACATGCATAAGGATGAGATCACTCCAAAAGTACATGTTCCCCTAGAGACCTTGAGGAAATAAGCTAAGGAGACATGAGGTCTAAATATAAAAGATACAAGAAGTCATATAATAATGAAATCTTAAGAGGGGTTGTGCATAAACTCAAGAATGAAAAAGGAAATTGACTTCATGAAATATAAGAACGTTGGGAATTACAAAGTGATGTATGTTGTAGAGTCATGTTGAGAATGAGTCAACCTAAACCATGGAATTTTAAGGATAATGTGTGCGTACACCATCTCTTCTCTTGGAATGTGATGAAATTTGTTTTTGGGATGCATTCAAATGCTTATTTTATCTCTTATGAGTGAGAGAGATTGAGGTAGACATATATTATGTTAAAAATTCGCATATGAGAATGAATACCTTAAGTTGAACTTAATGACATAAACTAGGGTTGGAGGTGTTACCTCACCCTTATGTAGGAATACATGAATGATAGGTTGGGAACCTAGGTGAAAAGGTAGTGGCCAAGTGAAATTGAAAATTTAATCACCAAGAGATAATATCATGTAGATACCAAGGATGTGGGCTTACCTTAAATTGAATTTAAGTACCAATCTTAGTAATAATATGAGGATTTTTGCATATCAATAAAAATGATTAAAAGATATCTAAGTTGGGTTGCTAACTCTAAGGTTTGAAAATAATGATTTCCCACTCACCTTAGCTTTACTATGGCATGAATTTTGGGGATAAAATTCATTTTAAGGAGGGTGAATATAAATATTTAAATATAAGACTTGATTGAATAAACAATCTTTCAAATTATATTTGATAAACTAATAATGGTGTCCACTTTGTGGCATGGGTGCAACCCATTCCCCAAGTGAGGCCCAGGAGACTTTCTGCTTTTCAATAGGTCCTTGTAACACAAATTAAAGAAATAGAAGGACTTTGCACATAAATAAAATAAAATGGTTTTTGGAGATATTGGATAACTAATGTATGTGAAAATTGTCTCATACCATCTTTATGATGACTGGGCAGATTTTGGGGGAAAACTTCATGTAAGAGGAAAAGGGTGTCATAACCTAGTTTTTCCCACATTGTTATATATATATTTGATTGCAAACAATATAAATTTAAGGACATATTATAAAGATGGTTCTTCATATGTTTTGTTTGAAAATTATAGTTAGAAAGTGAATACTCCATATGGAATGGATTTCATGTAGTTACTATTTTCAATAATCCATTAATAGATATTGGATAAAGAAAGAGAGGAAAAACTCATAATAAAGGAATTACTAGAAGTAATTCTCAATAAGTACGTTGACCATGGAATTGTGTGGAGTTTTCTAGAGGAGAATAAGAGAAAGGCAACTAATGAATTCAGTCTGGTTCAATATTGGACGTAATGAAGAAAGATATCCAAATAAAAAGTCTTGCCAACTTTTGGAGAGAAAAGGGTTTAGTTGATTCTTTAAATAAATCTAATAAATGGAAGACCTAGCGACAAAGAAAAGTATCTTGAACTTCTGTATTTTGGTCTAAGATCTCACCCTCACCTAGATAAAAGTATTAAAAACTTTCCTTCAAAATTTTAGACTAAAAGGATTAAAGGAGAAGAAGATATAAATTAAATTAGTATTCCTACAGTGGAAGAGTTAATGATTTAATACATTTAAATGTCACGATTTATTTAGAAAAGGGAACAAAACCCGACCCCCTTTCATTGTAGTGTGTTTTGGTGGTCGTTGGATGGTGGGTCAAATGGCTTCGAACCTTTCTCCTACCTCCATCCCATTTTTGGAAATTGAAATAGTGAGTTACTTCTCTTCTCCTCATATTTCTCTCTTCCTGGGTCATGGCCCCTTCCAAAAGGGATTTGATCAAACTGGGGAGATGGAAACAATCCTACCAACCCCCTAGAGACCCCACTTTGGTGAATTATGGAGACTTTCCCCAGTTCATGGATTGCTCGACGGCCAACCCTAGGAGATACTGCCTATATAAGGCATGAGGATCCTCTTTGAGAAACTTTAGTATCTCTATGAGGACCTACCAATGACCAAGGTTTTCCCTCATCCTTCAATTCCTAGGCAAGGATTTTCCATACCCTTCTCTTCTCTTGGTGCTCTGCCGCAAGTCGAGTTCTTTCTTCCCGATCTTCTCTTCTCTGGTCAATTGGAGACCATAGGAGAAATTGGCAAGGCGAGGTGGATACAACCACATATTCACCTACTACTCTGAGATACAAATACACTAAGTTAATGACTCGATTTGACCACCCATAGACTTGGTTTATGAGAAGTAGGATAATAGGAAGAAGATGAGACATGCAAAATTACATCCCTACCCTTGGGATTGTGTGTAGAAAGGTGAGGGCTTCCTATTCTTTCAACACCCCTACTTTGTCTTGGCCATGCGGGCATAGAGAGCCATGTTGGTGCTAGCCTATTAACTCTACCTTGGCCCCACAACCATCAAGGATAGGGTTATATTTGCTAACGTGGCTTTTTCTTATTGGCCAAAGGTTTTTTATCTTGCAAAATTTATAAAAATTGATAGGATTATCATAACAAGACAAGTGATATATGAAAATTATTTAGAAAAATGCAAGGAACACAAATAGAATATGATTGAAGCTTGATAATGATTCCTTTTCCAAAAGTGAATAAGTATATTATGCATAAAAACCCTATTTTCATGATTTTAATGGTCATCACTTGTTTAAATGATATTAATGGATAAATCTTAAGATTTTTGGATAAAAAGATTATCTTGGACCTATTTTGGGTTATAAGTTCATATGTTAGTAAAATTAGGGTTTCTAAGGTGGATAAGGAGTGATATGTGTTAAAGTGGTGTTTGAAGCATAACAACCCTAGTTTTTGACAAATAGGTTATTAATCATGTTAAATATACGTCATTAGTATGTAATATTACATTGTTGAACATAATGATTATTTAACATGTGCATGATCCTAATGATTTAGAATTAGGATTTCTAATGTGAATAGCCATGCATATGAATAATCAGGGTTTAGATGTTAAAGATGATAACTTTAATGAAATCAAACTAATCTGAGTGATCATAATGAAAGGACAATTAGGGATACACTTGATATCAGATGTTGATTAATAACATTAATAAGAATTATGCGGTGGAGGTGGAGTCAATACCCTTATGCCTTACCCAAACCCTAAACCCTAGATTAGGACCCGATTAGGGTTTAATGTGATCAATGTGATGGTGACATTTAGGATTTATGTACATGCAGATTAAATGTTGAATTGGTTGTATATATTGATTGGTTAATTATGCTTAAAGTATAACTGTATAATCTGTAGGTTCAACATCGAGGTATGTGGTTATGCTTATGACTATCCGCATTAGTTTGTAGATGGTTTTTTAGGATTTGTTGAGGAATGAACAACTAAACTATTGATTGTGTATTTACATTTTGTTCAATTATAATGACACTATGAGTTTCACATAAAGGAAGATTAAGTGAAGAAAATGTCAATTTTTATTTGCAAGTATTTGATATTATGAAATATATGTTGTTAGTTTACTTGCAAACTTTTGCATGCCCTCCATGTACACAATATATTTTGATATGGTAGTTTTTGTCACAATGTTTTAGATACAAGCTAAATATGAACATACCAAGATATGATGGACAGATGAAATCACCTGAAAGACACTAAAGTTTATTGGTAAGGGGGATTAGATAGATACTTCTTCTCATATGTACAATTTTGATGATAGAAATTCATGTAAATACTTTGAGAAGGATTTTGTAAACAATATTTTAATTATTGTTGTTATTTATTATTTGGTTAAATTTGGATCTTGGGAAATTTTGGTAATGGCTCTCCACTCTTTGGGTCTTTCCTTAATTGAGGGATGCTGAAAAGTGAGGTCATTACTGGAGGTCCTCTACTAATCAGCAACCTAATGGTTTGTTCTCTATCAGGCAATTGGCCATAGGGATGGTTAGAAAAGAATACAACTGGGTTCTAAAGAATATAGAAGGAGAGAGGGTGCATGAGAAGAACTAGACAAGGAAGGAAGAGATGAAGAGAAACAAAAGAGAAAGGAAGAGAAATGAGGCAGAAGAGGGACTGGATGATGACTATTTTAGCCTCATCCATCGAGTCTATGAGGGTCATGAACCTTAGACGTTACAGGGAGAGGGTCTAGTAGAGAAAGGGAAAATTAATGTTAATATTTCATCGCAATTATGTGTATTAATGTGTAGCTTTTTAACCTATTAATTGAATGGTCAAAGCATGTTTACTTGGTAAAAAATTGAAGGATATACTATATAAGATGTGACGAGTTTGGTATTTAACATCAATTTTCCCTTTCAAAAATATTTAATATTTTATATAATTATTATAAGTTAACTACTCAATTATTCCATTTTATGTTATTCTTGATCAGTTGGAGGTATTATTACACATTTATTGAATGTCTTGCATCATTTAGACTAGGGAAGTTCTATATTGTCAAATTGCATCAAAAACAATTATTGGTGAAATATTATAATTGTCTTTCGAATGAAGAATTTATTAAATATCTTACCTTTGTCTTTATATAGAAGGTGATATGTTTAAACATCATATTTTTCTTGGTTCCAACAACTCTTTGTTGCCCTAAATTAAGGGAAACATCGATTTACTGTTAATATAATGAAAATGAAACTAAGGAGATGGAATGTTGATCTAGTTACCCAAATTTGGGTATGCTACAATACTCCAACCCTTAAAAAGGATTTTGTCCCCTAAATCCATCCATTCATAACCTTGGCAAATGTTATACCTAATATCAACTAATTTTTTTCACTATTGTATCTACTATAATAAAATGCATAAGCGATTATTCACTTCAAAAAATTTCTGTTACTTAAATTCATTTATTACCACGTAATGTGAATATGTAATTTCATTAGAATTACCATTTCCTAAAGTGCCAAAATTCAATTTTCAAAATAAATTATTCTCTCTATCACCCTTATAAAGGGTGAGGACATAATCTTTGAAGGTCCTTAATTGTATACAATTCATGTAGTTTTTTTTCAGTCCAAAGTATCCATCTTAGCATGTTTAATTACCCTCATTAGTTAGTCATTATATTTGTGTGATTTTATTTGAGAAAATTAGGCAATTGTTACCTAACACATTCGTTATTAAGTTTAGAAAATGTTGAATTACTTTCTTAAACTATTAAGGTACCAGGCTGCACCCCATAAAGGGATATCCTACCATATAACTAAAACTTAAAGGGGTTGAATGGGGGAGATCAAATAAGTCATATATATCTAAAATTCTAACGCATTGCTCTACTCTTAGGTCTGGGGTTTTAGGGTTGGCCTAATAAGTTAAGAATGAATGATGGTGTGTACCTTACTAATTCAATCTTCATGAAGTGATAAATTGGTTACTAAAACCATCAAAAATTTCAAAAAGAAAACCCTTGATTTTGTAAATATATGATATAATATTGAGATTTTTTTGGCGATGAAAATCTTGTAATGTGAAGCTAAAAATTGGTGCCAAAATCAATGTGAGAAACCAAGTCAATCTCTTTTCACCATAATAAATCTACCAAAAAGATTCTACACCTCCAAGGGTCTAAATGGGTATAAGTAGAACATCTCTAACTCATGTCATAGGTGACATGGGTATAGATTACATGAATATGATGTCAACATCTACTACATCCCTCTTTGTTCATTCACATGTTGTTACCACTTAACCTTAAATGTACTAGATCCTATAAGGTAATGCATAATGACAACATGGTACATCAAGAAGCCCTTAGGTCACGCAATCATCCTGATAGAGATTAGGGTTTTTCATACCAATGGCACTAAATGTGCCTTCAACACTTGGTCACAATAGGCAATCATAGATCAATACGACCTAATGGAATTATCAGGGTCTACTATCAAATTTTAAAGGTGGTATAGATGAAATCCTAAGGATCTACACCCTTTAATATATCTTTCCTCCTCTAACCCTAGTGTTAGTTGAAAGTGGATCTCATTTTATGTAGCTTCCAATCCTCTACATTGAGAGGTTTTAAAATCCATACTAAAACAACTAGGTTGAGGGCATGGCCTTCCTTACAACAAAGGAGCTACATCATAACTCTATAACATATGTCTTTAGTCAATTCTTATCATCCATGCATGCTTAGTCCTCAAGGTGAGTGTAGAGGAGACATGCATGAATGTCAACAAGAAAATAGTTTAAGGTGGGAACAATGGTTAAACCTAGATTGGGTGTTCAAGTCAACAAAAATTTCATAGCTAGTCAAATTAATCTTCCAAGAAAGTAGGATATAAGAATTGATTTCTAGAAGAGTCAAATACTATGTAGTGATAAATAATTCTTCCTCCAAAGAGAGGGTAGGGATGTTTAGGGCTACTGAGAACTAAGTCTCATTTGTAGGAAGTTTTGGGAGATAAAGTGACCAATTTAGAAGGTATTAAAACCCTAGTAGGTATTCTATTACTTAGGGATAAGCATACCAATATCCATTATAGGATTTCTTAACTACGTAATTAAGGAACTACATGGGATAACTTGAAATTGTCAAGTCACTGACTACTTAGGCTCTAATACCATGTTGTAAGAAGCAGAACTTGAATGTGGGCCCACTCAAATGGTATATAGAAAGAGCCATGAAAGATTAAGCAGTGGAAACCATAACCATCTACAAAGTTCCCTAATGTTCCAAAATACATATGCTTGTCATCCTATGTACATGAATATATAGAGATTACATTTAATTTACATAAGATCCGAGTTACAGAGGGCAATATGGCTAAATAAAGTTATCCTCTAGATCATCAACATGCACCTAATATACCTCAATCTAGGTCCCCCAAGGTACCTACACCTGGAAGGAAGGGGAACATGATCTAGAAAATGAGAAACAAAAGCAAGGGTCATTAAAAATTGAGTATGAATGTATAAAAGCATTTTGGGCATTTTAGAGAGTTACAAGTATAAAATAGATGTTCCAATGAAGAATGGGCCACATAAAGTTAGGTAAGTTCAACATAATTAATTTCAAGAGAATGAATATAAGAAGAATGAGGCATTTAAGTGAACAAGTAAAAGAACAAGTCTTCCATTAATTTATCAATCACCATATCACAATAATCATTCACATGTAGAAATTTTCGACTAAAGATAGCTATAGCATGGAGAAGACAACACTGATCTTTGTCCTAATGAAAATGGGTGGAATAGCACACCCTAGGTAGAATATCATGACCCCTATATATAAAGAGGTGGAATAGAACACCATAGGCAGAATGGAATGCCCTCATGGTTATCCATAAGCATCATACGATGGTTATCTACCGAAATTATGCAACATGCGTAAATAGAGTATCGAGTATAATATACAATCATGAATCTCATTTCCATGTGCATACATTAGGCTAGTGAGGTAATAGATCCAAGGGAAAAATATTTATCAACTTTAGTGGAATGATGAATTTGTATTTATGAGAATAAATGGTTTCAGTATGGAGCAAACAAATGGACAATTGACAAGATATGCCTCATTGTAGGAAGATTTAATTCAATTTATGCCAAAAATTACATAGGGATGAGTGCATACCATATCTTCACAGTTAACCCTAGTTCTAGGCGTAAAATTCATTACCTATTCTTCCCAACCTAGAAGTGTAGTATAAACCCATTGGTCCAAAGCTACCAAATCATAATTGAAGTATTTCTAAACCTAGTATTGGTTATCTATTTCTGATGTATGGTTTTTAAATCATATACATACCCATATATAGGGTGAGGGATGCGACTAGATATTACTTATCGATATTCCCTTATCGGTAATATATAAGGTTTCGTATGATGTGCCTTTATGTGTTGATACATATACTCATGCTTAGACCTCAATATGTGTATGAATTCCATATGTTTATACAAACTAAAGTAGACTCAATCAATGGTCCAACTCACATGTCATCTAATGTCATTTTGTCAGATTAGGGAGTCACCTACATATATGTTTATATATTACTTACTTGTATATGTTGTTTATATATCACAATCTTTACATATATTGGTCATTATTATTCCTAATATCATTGCGACATGTGAATACATGGTCTCAAATTATACATGGCAAACATTAAGGTATTGTATCGATTAGGTTATATTATAGGTATAACCAAGTTCTTATACATAAAATGATCTTGTTATGATCTAATATTGTATATATAGGTCATTATGCATTAAAATATGATAAGGTTAATAAACTAAGTCATGTAAATGCCTATTATACTAATGCATAACACCCTCATTATCATAAGAATTATGTGAGAAACTTATCTTCTCTTCCTCTTATCCACTCCAATGATACATCACTAACTTCATCATGATTAAATATGTATTATGAACTTATAGTAGACAGATGTGAATCATGATCTAACATCACCATTCCTTGACCGATCTTTGTGGGAGACATTGATCACCACTTTATCACTGGGTTTAGGTGTTACATTATATGGAGAATATGTATATTAATGTCTTTCCTAATTAGAAGAATTATTAACATATGGGTTTACATCGAGATATAAATAAGTATATATGATTTGAATATGATGAATACATAAACATGTTCAGACCTGAGGATGATTACCTACACTATCATGGTTTCTTAACTTATTATCTGAGTTAGCATCTAACTGGCATCTTTAACATAGTTTAATTAAAATAGAACCAATAGGAAAAAACATGCATGACTCCATTGACATAGACAGTTGAGGAGACAAGATGATATCCTGTCAGTTACAAGTGTTGTGAGGGCATTTCTAGCATGAAATCAATCTTCTTGATCGCTTCCACAAGTTTAGGAGTATCAAGGATGCTTTAGTGAGGATGAATATCTAAGGGTTGTGAACATGTGGGCACATGGCTATGAGAAGTCACTTGATCTTCATGATCTGGGTTCACACTTGATAGTTCTCTTGTTACATCATCAAAAGATGATGCAAGGAAGGAGTGGGACAACAAGGGTTTAGGGTGAAGAGGGTAAGCAGGAATAATAGAGCTTGGATTTTAGTGGCTTCCAACTATTGCTAAGCCACAATTGAGGAGATGGGTGATCTATAAAATTGCATCACCACTGATTCTTCACCTATTGGCGATGATCGTTCTTTGTCTTGCATCTGTCATAAGGAGGGGGCTAAGATGAGGCATCTAAGATATCCCTATGTGCAAGATATAAGAGAGATATTAGTCTTCATATAAGAACTAGACAATGCTCCATTGGTAAGGAAAGATGGTGATAGTAGTCTTCTTATGGTTATGTCTACAGGCACATTGAGGAGGGAGGAGCATGGTCACTAGGATTGTGGGTGAATTGTAGAGTTAGGGGAAGAGTAGAGGAGGATATATAGTTGAGGAAGGAAGGGAGTGTCATCATTCTCTTCTTTAGGAGGTTCTTTGCTGATCACCAGGTGGATGGCTTATTTTTTATCAAGTTGTGGGTTATAAGGATGATCAGAAAAGAATACGATTAGGTTCTCTGGGATACAGAGGATGAGAGGGTAGAGCAGAAGAAATAGATGAGGAATGCAAAGAGGAAGAGAAATAGGAGGGGAAGGAAGAGAAAAAATTGGGAAGATGAATTGAATGATGGCTATTCTAGTGTTGGTAAATTGACCATGTGAGGGTTATTAACCATGGACATTATAGGGAGAGGGTGTAGCAGAGAGAAGGAAAATTAATGTAAATATTTCATTGGAATTATGTGTACTAAAGCATATATTTTCAACCTATTAATTGAATTGTCAGAGGAGGTTCAATTGGTACCAAATTTGGATGGTATGTTGTATATGATGTGAGGAGTTTGGTTTAACATTAATTTTCCCTTTAAAAACATTTGATATTCTATTTAATTTTTTTAAGCTAACTATTCAATTAATCCATTTAATGTCTTTCTTAATAAATTGGAGGCATTATTTCACATTTATTGAATGTATATCATCATTCAAAATGTGCAAAACCAATTAATTGGTGAAGTAATATAATTCAATTTCAATTGAAGACTTTATTTAATATTTTTCTTTTATCTTTATATAGCAGTTGATATCTTGAAAAATAATTTTTTTGGGTTCAAACATCTCTTTGTGTACCTAAATTATGGAAAAAATGGTTTACTATTAATATAACAAAAACAAGACTAAGAACAAGAAATTTTGAACTAATTACCTATATGTTGGTATCTTACAATTCTATTGTTATATCCATGTGATGGACTGGATTTTTTATTTAACTTTGAGGATAAAATTTCTTTTAAGATGTGTAGGATGTTATAGAGTTCTATTTTGAAACCTTTAATTTCAAATAATATATTTGAATTCATATCCTTAAGTTATGTCGAGATTACCTTTTGTCTTGAAAAGTTTGAGTATTAATTGATGTTGAAATTCTCATTAAGATCGCTAACTTTATCCTCTTTTGTTGTATTTAATTGACTGATATAACACCTAACTCTTGGAACCAAAATTTACTAGAATGAAATTATGTAGATGATTAAGCTATGGTTAAATTTACAGGAAATTTGGAGGCTCCTATAGAGAGATATTTAAGTTTTGAAATCAGGTAAATAATTGAAGCATTATGTAAATTGGACCAATGTATTTGTTATTTATATCCAAAGTTTTGATATACGAATGTCACAATCACTATAGAGGAGGAGAGACAAAGATCTACCAAATGAAGGGTTCTTTCTTGACCCTTGGATGACATCCAACAGCGTGGATATTATCACCTTCCTTACAGTTACTGTGTTGACCATGGGAGACGACCGCACTTCGTAATGTTCAATGATCATGTCCTGGATGTGGTTCTTGTTTGAGGGAGTATATGTTCCTCATTGTGGGGCGATAGGGAAAGAAAAATGAGTAGTTTTCTTTGGGACTTTAAAATGATCAATTAGACCCTTGACATAATAATAGTGGTTGAGAAATGAGGGATATTGAGTTCCCTTTTCCTATTGTCTCTCCACCAGATGCACAGGTGGTTTGGGGAAAGGGAAACAAATTTTGAGTGGGTTTTGGAGGAATAAAAGGGAAGGTGAACAAAGTTTGAGTTGAGGGGAGTTCATTAATGTTGTCCCTTGGAACTATAATGCTGGTTCTCCTTGTAAGACAAACCCAGTTCGTCGGAGATGGAGGCAGAGTTTAGAGCGGTGGATGAAGGGTTTTCCACTAAATTTTGGAGTCATTGAGGAGTTTAGATAGAAGTTGAAGTGCTTATAGAAGCACAGTCCTAAAGATCAGGTACATGAAGGGGGAATCCCCCTTTTTCCACGCCGTAACGACGTTGTTGCCGACGGTCTCAAGGGAGATGAGTTCTGGAGGCGGTCCTAAAGACTTGATCAGTCGAGGATGGACTCATGGACATGGCATGGTCTTCAGAGGCATTTATTGATGGTGATGAGGACGGTAGGGCTACCCATTTCTCAATGAAGCGGTCTCTTGTGGAGGCGGACACGCTGCGGAGAAACAGAGACTTGAATCTATGATCGGGAGGAAAGTGAGCCGCATGCGAGAGGAAGAGGGGGTAGACTAGGTCAGGTTAAACCCAGTGGTCCAGACAATGACCGAGTGGAACTAAGAAAGACTGCCTGACTCAACCAAGAACTGACTGTAGCAAGCAAACTGCTGCACCATCAAAGTGGACACGTGACAACGCCCCATTGGCCGCAAAAGGTAAAATCCCAAAAATGCTCAAATCTTAAATAATTGGTAGTAATTAGCATGGTTATCACAAAAATACAAATAATATACCAAAATTCTAAAAAAATGAGTAGCACCTATTTATATACACATATTAGGATTTTGATGCACTAATCTCAGTGATATCATGTAAGTTGTGAAATACTTGTTTCATGGATAATAAATATCAAAAGATGACCTAAAATTATGATAATATGTCAGTAAATCTATATCAATATTTATAATCCATTTAAGGTTAGTGATTATGATGTTGATGCACGAAATCATATAATTTTCTTAGTATGACTATCTAGGGCTAATAACCATAAATAAAATGTAGAAAATACATATATGCTCAATAAATGTTGTAATATTCATTATAAGCTCATATCAGTATATGGAACATCATGTTTAATTCTGAGATTATGACGATACACATAATTCATGTTATACAATGATGATTGCCTTTAATGTGATATAAACCCTAATACGCTTAATGAATATGACCTAGGGTTAATACATGCACACAATAATGTGAAACTTGATTATTTTATAATGAGACATAATATGGAAAATCACATTAGTAAGATAATTCTAAGACAAGAATGCAAGTAATGATGGAAATTTTCGAATGATCTATGTCAAACCCTAATAAATCATAACTAGGGTTGAGATGATAAGAACATGATGATGGTATATGATCTTGTCTTGATCAGTATTTGACCATGTTTATAGTTGACCTTAGGGATATGAGATAATTAGGAATATCTCTTGATCAAGGTATGCCCTCACCTCTTACTTGGCCTACTATTTAATATGTTTGTATTATGTGTGTAAAAATACTTGGCATATGATATTGGATGAAATGATTGTTCTTGTATGATATGTTGCTTAATTTTCCATACTTATTGCTACAAACACATGAAACATAATATATATATATATTCCATTATATCCAATCACTTCAACTCTTTGGTAGTAAAGTGTTGGAAAGTAAGTACCACTTGGAAGTGATCCAACTTTTTGGTAGTAGATCACATTGTGAAATGATCCAACGCTTTGGTAGTAGATCATAAAGGCTCTAATGCCTCTTAGGTAGTAAATGCATGTATGATACAATGGAAAATATGCTAAAAATATGTGTTCTCTTTTGTTGGTGAACATCTTTGTGCTAGTATGTGCTTTTTCTTATATTTGTTTATTGCTGCCAAGTTCTAGTTTTATCTTATTGCCAATTCTTAGTTATGAAGGGTATATAAAAAGACACATATGTGTATTCAGTAAAATATTCTTGAATATTGTACCAAATGTAATCTTTTGTTTAGGTGATGTGAACATATGATCTTGAAGATCCAAGATAGTAGAGAGTTGTGTGGCGAGCTGATGTATAGGTGGACCTGTTGTATTAAGATCATGTTGTTTAGTGGTAGTACATGTATATGTAGAAGTTTGTTGTTTAATATGTAATATCAAATGTTGTAACAATTTGTTTTGTAATTATATGTTGAATGGTGAACATGTGGTGTATGGTTTTGTTCTTATTCATGTGCATGTGCTACTATTGTTCCCTTTTGACTTCCTCTGATTTTCATCTTATTAGCCTAGTGTGTGGTGTTTAAATTGGGATTCTTGTTGAGGTGAGGTTTCAATTTGGACATCACACACTAGATTAAGTTTTAGAAAATCAAGGGATGTCACATATGGTATCAAAGCATGAAAAATAACAAGGCCTGGCATATGCTCATTATGCAACTCAAAACTAAATAACCTTGAACTTAGTAATCTTGAGGGTTAGATTAGTTGTCTTTTAGAGACTAGATATGACTTAGCCTCTAGGTTAGAACCTAGATTTCTTAGAACTAGGTCTAGACTGGTGCTTGTTGCATAGAAAATCCTTAGATGTCATTCTTTCCTTTTAGTGCAGCGGTATGGGACATTGCATTATTTTGAAATGATGTACACCATAGGAAGAGAAACCATTAACATATGATGCATCTATGTTTTGGGTAGCTACACCAGTGTACTTCTTGTTCTCACCCTTTTCATTAGGTGACATGACACTAGACTCTCTACTATGTGTAGGACACTAATTTGTGGATTTGGGTTTTTATTCCAATCGAATCAATCTCAAATAGTTTTCTCTGACGTTGGTTTTATCAGAGAAAAACTATATAATATTGTATTATATATGTATTTATTAAAAAAATGTGTCCCCACTAATGTATGAGTAGAAGGTGGTCATGAAACCTAAGTTAAAGTGAATGACATTTGTCTAGAAGAGACAGTAATTCTAGATTAGATGTCTAAAGACTTGTTAGAATATATGATAGATGGAATAGATGAAATAAGTTTTGATGATATGATGTAAGTCTTATGTAGAGGATATAAGATGGTTTATGATGATTAATGTTGACTTTAAGGATTTAGGTTCAGTTTTGAGGATTTCAAATAGGCTTTGAAGATGAAAGTATGTATGTTTTTGTAAGATTAGATAAGATAACATAAGTTATGAATCAACATGAGCCTCAATCTCTTTTCTGAAGGAGGATCTCTAGTGTTAGGACCAGATTTAGGTTTAACTCTAGAGAGAATGAGACCCAGAGGGAGAAGGTTAGAGAACCTAAACTCCAAGTTATGATAATTATGAGAAATAGGTGTTATGATATGTCCTAAACTAGACTACTACTCAGTGAATGCGTTGAGTTTTTTTATGGATGATTCCTACAGTCTTGTTGAACCCTGGATGTCCTTGGGAGGACTAAACCCTAGAGTCAGAGAGAGGCTGGTTATATATGCATATATGAATAAGGAAATATGAGAACTTACCATCTGGGTGAGGGAGAGAGAGTCCCAAGACCCGGAGGAGGTAACTGTGTTAGTTTATGTGAAAGCCTCATGCTCAGGTTGGTGGTTCCTTGTAGGACTCTAGTGGTGTATATAAGATATAGAGTTGGAAATAGCGTGTCTCATGGGTAGAGAACCTATGAAGAGAATGTCGTAGCATGTTCTGGTTTGTGCTTATGTGGCTTGACCTTGTAAGGTTATTACTAGTGCTAATGAGGTAATCTGAGAAACCTAGACTAAGAGAGGAAAGATAAAGTATATGCATATGAGATACTCATAAAGTTGAGTTAGTTTAGAGAGACTAAGCATGGCACTACCCTCATGATATGGGTCAGCAAAACCTTAATTGAAATAGATGAAGTTTTGATATATGTTTGGGGATCCACTCATATAAGTTGGTTTAGTGCAAACATGATATAACATACATAAGAATGTAATAATCTGAAGATTTGATTTATAGACATTACATGAAGGAAATCTACAAATGGTTTTATTGATATCACTGTATAAATGGGTAACCATATAAATGAATGATGATGATAAGGTGATATAGTTGGTTAATCAAGTTATGAAGTCACAAACAAAGTTTGTAACCTACTATGAAAGTTGAATTTAGACCATATTAATGATAAATATCAAATGTGGTGTTAATGTTAGTGCTTAATAAAGATGTTGAATATAGTTTCAAAAGTGGCACAACATAATGATGATGACGCACTAACATGGTATATATGACAAAAAGTTTAATCATAAGTTAATGTTGGAATCTTAATGCTTAGGTAAAAAAGGATGCATATTCTATAATATGATATATGACATGACATAACCCTAAGCTTCGAAACCCGTGTTTCAATCTTATGAGGTGATTATTTCACCCTAGATGCTCAAGAAACCCCCGTAAGAGTGGTACATATATGTTACAGATTGTGGAAATGTTGCACCACCCAACACATTGATTGAGAAATTTTTGGCTTTTTCTTGGAACAACAAAATGACTTAATTTTGAGGGAAAAAATTATTATAAGATGGATATTATGTGATGGACTAGATTTTTATTTTATTTTGAGGATGAAATTTCTTTTAAGGTGTGTAGGATGTGATAGAATGCTCTTTTGAAACCTTTAATTTCAAATTGATATATTTGAATTCATATCCTTAAGTTATGTTGAGATTACCTTTTAGCTTGGAACATTTGAGTATTAAGTGATGTTGATATCCTCATTAAGATCCATAACTTTATCCCCTTTTGTGGTATTTAATTGACTGATCTAACAAGTGACTTTTGGCACCAAAATTTACTAGAATGAAGTTATCAAGATGATTGAGCTATGGTTAGATTTACAGGAAATCTGAAGGCTTCTATAGAGAGATATTTCGGTTTGAAATCAAATATATAATTGATGCATTATATTAATTGGACCACTGTATTTGTTATTTATATCCTAGGATTTGATATAGGAATGTCACACTCCCTATAGAGGGGGAGAGCCATAGATCAGCCAAATGTAGGGTTCTTTCTCGGCCCTTGGATGACATCTGACAATGTGGATGTTATCACCTTACTTACGGTGACTATGTTGACAACGAAAGATGGCCACACTTTGTAATGTTCAGTGATCATGGCCTGGAGGTGGTTCCTATTTGAGGAGTACATGTTCCTCATCATTGGGCAATAAGGAAATCAAAATAAGAAGTTCTCTTTGGGCCTTTGAAATGATCAATTGGACCCCTGACATAAGAATCGTGGTTGAGAAACGAGGGATATTGAGTTCCCTCTTCCTTCTATCTCTCTATCAGACTCACAGGTGGTCTGGGGGAAGGGAACCATATTTTGAGTGGATTTTGGAGGAAGAAAATGGAAGGAGAATAAAGGTTTAGTTGGGGGGATTTTAGAATCTTTGTGCCTAGGAACTATCACAGTGGTTCTCCAGGTTGGCCGAACCTAGTTCATTGGAGATGGATGTAGAGTTCAGAGGGGTGGACCAAGGGTTTTCCACTACATTTTGGAGTCCCGGAGGAGTATAGGTAGATGTTGTAGTTCTTATCGAATCACAATCCTAAAGCTTCGGTAAATGAATGGGGAATCCCCCTTTTACCACCGCCACAATGGTGATATTGTTGATGACCTCAAGGGAGACAAGTTTTGGAGGTGAGCCTGAAGACTTGATCAACCAAGGGTGGGCTCATGCACATGGCATAGTCTCTAGAGGAATTTCTTGATGGAGATGAGTACGGTAGGGATACCCATCTCTCATCGGAGTGGTCTCTTGTGGTGGCATCCACACTGCGGAGAAATAAAGACCCGACTCTACGATCATGAGAAAAGCGACCCATGTGCAAGAGGGAGAGGGGGCGGACAGGGTCATGTCAAACCTAACGACCCAAACAATGAGTGAGCGGAGCTCAGAAATACTACTCGTCTCAACCAAGAACCGACCTCAATAAGCAAAATGGGTGCACCATCAAAGTGGACACGTGGCAACACCCCATTGGCCACAAAAGGTAAAATCCCAGAAAATGCTCAAATCTTAGTTTATTTGCAGTAATTACTCTCATTATCAGAAAAATACAAATAATATATCAAAAACCTTAGTAAAATGAGTAGCACCTGATCATATACTCGTATCAGGATTTTGATGCATGAATCTTAGTGATATCATGTATGTTGTGAAATACTTGTTTCATGGATAATAAATATCAAATTACGGCCTAAAATTATGATAATATGTCAGTAAATCCATATTCATGTTTATAATCCATTTAATGTTGGTGATTATGATGTTGATGCACAAAATCATATAATTTACTTAGTATGACCATCTAGGGTTAATAACCCTAAATAAAATGTCGAAAATACATATATGCTCAATAAATGTTGGAATATTAATTATAAGCTCATATGAGTATATGGAACATCATGTTTAATTCTAAGATTATGATGATACACATAATTCATTTAATACAATGATGATTCTTCAAGTGATATATACCCTAATACACTTAATGAATATGACCTAGGGTTAATACATACACACAATAATGTGAAACTTGATTATTGGATAATGAGACATAATATGGAAAACGACATCAGTAAGATAAGTAATGATGGAAATGTTCTAATGATCGAAGTCAAACCCTAATAAATCATAATTAGGGTTGAGATGATTAGAACCTGATGATGGTATACGATCTTGTGTTGATCAGGATTGACCAATGTTATAATTGACCTCAGGGATATGTGATGATTAGTAATATCTCTTGATCAAAGTATACCCTTACCTCTTACTTGACCTACTATTCAGTATGGTTGTATTATGTGTGTACCAATACTTGGCATTTGATATAGGATGAAATGATTGTTCTTGTATGATATGTTGCTTGATTTTCCATACTTATTGCAATGAACACATGAAAAATAATATATATGTTTGATTATATCCAAACACTTCAACTCTTTGGTAGTAAAGTGTTGGAAAGGAAGTACTTCAACTCTTTGGTAATAAAGTACATGGAAGTGATCCAACTCTTTGGTAGTATATCACATTGTGAAATGATCCAACTCTTTGGTAGTAGATCATAAATGCCTTAAAGCATTCAATTCACAGGTAGTAAATGCCTGGATGATATAATGTAAAATGTGCCTAGAATATGTGTTCTCTTTTGTTAATGAACATCTTTGTGCAAGTATATGCTTTTTCATATATTTGTTTATTACTGCCAAGTTCTAGTTTTATCTTATTGCCAATTCTTAGTAATGAGAGGTATATAAAAAGACACATAGGTGTACTCTGTACAATATTCCTGAATATTGTGTTGATGTGTACCACATGTAATCTTTTGTTGAGGTGATGTTGACATATGATCTTGAAGATCCAGCATAGTTGAGAGTTGTGTGGCGAGATGATGTATAGGTGGACTTGTTGTCTTCAGATCCTATTGTTTAGTGGTAGTACATGTATATGTAGAATTTTGTTGTTCAATATGTAAAATCAAATGTTGTAACAATTCATGTTGTAATTATATGTTGAATGGTGAACATGTGTTGTATGGTTTTTTTCTTGTTCATGTGAACGTGCTACTATTGTTCCCTTATGAATTCCTCTGATTTTCTTCTTCTAAACCTAGTGTGTGGATTTTAAATTGGGATTCTTGTTGATGTGAGGTTTCAATTTGGATGTCATACATCAAATTAAGTTTTAGAAAATTTGGGGATGTCACAATCCACTTCTCTATGAGTAATAAACCCCCGATATTGTGTGAAAGTACATTGATTCTTCCTAATTGGATTTTCTACAACATTGAAGTCAACAGATAGCTTCGGTCATTTACCCCTTTGCAATGCTAACTTTTTCATCAAGTTGATGCCTATTTTACGTGCACGACCATGTTGTTCGTCTACAAAGCCAATAAGATCCTCAGGGTGCACATCCTCGGGATGGTCATCCTAAAATTGTCAAGAAACACATATAAGTGACAAAGAATATAAAATGTACATCTATATTGTAAAGACCCCCTCCCCTTATTATCCCCAATTAAGGCAGATTGAGAGCGCAAGGGACACTATCATAATTATAGGATCAAGGTTTAACAAGTAACCAAAAATAATTAGAAATTTCATTGAATAGAAAAGTGTTTGAGAACAACATGAAGATACAATATCTTTTGGGAAGTTACATGGAAATGAAAACTAATGTTGCAACATAAAAGTAAATCTATCTATAAATCCTCTAGTAGTCTATAATCAAATTTTCTTTTGGGAGTCATCTTCTCTAGATGTTCATACCTTCAAATAATTTATAGTTAACCTAAAATATCTGAAACAAAAATGTGGTTAGTATATGTCTATAATGAGTATGTGGGGGAAACAAAATATACACATGTAGATGTAACATCACAAACAACCATAGAAATAATTATTATTACATAATCAGACATGTATTTTTGGTTATAACTTCTCAACCCATATTTTCTCACTCTCTATGGTATACCCTCTCTTTAGGGTATTCTTTGTGAGGTATCCTCTTTTAGGGTTTGGTCCCTGTAGTACTCTTATAACCTTCCTACACTCAAGCTTGGCCTATTAGTGATCTTCCTATCCCGACTTGATCATCGGTGATTGAATTGACTTCTTCCTCCAATATGATCATTCAACTCATTAAAGGTAGAAATTTGGGTTTGAGTAAGTTATGTACATATAAGGTGATACGTATAAGGGCCTTATAATTTGTTGGACATAAATAAACAACCAATCATTAGAATTGCAATCCATTTGGGAAACTTTGGAAAGCCTCAGTAGTCAATAAGATGAGTATTCATAGTCTTAGCAACATACCTTTTCTTTCATGCAAAATCCATGCAACATGTACTTCAAGAATATATTCAAACATCCAAGCATTCAACATAACCAACCAACATTATCTACATTTATGTATACTTAAGGGGTCACTAATCATATTCAAAGCATACCTAATCTAGCATATTTCATAAACTAGGCTTTAGGGTTGTCTCAGGTTTGATGTTAATTATTAGATCTAGGCCTTCCATATATATAATCACAACATAATCATGTATTAGCCCTACTTTTGGAATTAGTATAAGATCCATGTCATATTACTATCTTATTTGGATTGTTCTCATTCTTCTGATCATTTTGGTATAGAATCTTTCCATATTTGGGAAATCCTAGAACTTTCTATGAATCAAACGAAATTAGGAATCTATACCTCAAACATGGGGTGACGTGGGGGCCTATTCCATGGAAACTCATAAGGAAAGGGATGAGGCACAAAGTACTTTGGAAGATCTTGGACTTCTATGTGACTGTGGCACGAACCATGTTACAAGATATAACAAGACCATCATGGATGAGGAAGAGCATTTCCATGATGAAGGGATAGAGATTTGCTACCACGTTGTTGTGGAAGGATGCACATCAAGGAAGGTGGGGATTGGGGTTATCCATCTTCTCTTCATACCATTTCTTATATAACACATAGGTTAGAGATTGACTGGTCTAGTTTCCATAAAGTTTCCTTATCCAATTAGCAAGGCATCATGCTAGGAAAGTAATAACTATATTCCTCCCTCATGTCCTTATACTAATACTCACATATCTTTTAGTTCATAGATCAAAAAGTCACATAAAGTAAATCACCACTCATACCATTATTTCATAAGAACTCTATTCATACTTTTACCTCCCATTGGGAAAAGGAAAACTCCTTCATTATTCCCTTATTTAACCATATCATGGTTTCAAAGGAAAACCTACATGATTACCAACTAAATAATCTTGGCTACAAAATATCTTATAACTTCTTGCATTTTCGTCCACAATCCAAAATTTTAGATTATCTATCTCATGAATTATCTGGAGTATTTTTCATGAGCAAAAATATACGTATTTCCCAATTTGGTATCCTAGTGACCTCTTTGTAAACCTTGATTTTAGATATTAAGTAATTCATATCTCTTTCTCATCTTTACTCCAATTGGTCCCAAATTTAGATCTTCCTTCATTATACTAGATTCCCGTATTAGGCTAAGTTTGTTACATAAGGGATGTTTCTAGATACCATTTTATCTTTCTTCAAAGAAGGCAAACACCATTTAATTATTACAAGCATGTCCCTCATTTTATCGGGTTTTCATAGGCTATTAGGAGTGTCCCTTCACTACAAAAATTGGAGGGAAACTCATCTATATCTTTCTAAATATATATCTATTTTTTGGAATTTCTTGGGATAAATTTTGCAGGAGAAACTTACCCTTTATTTATTTCCTTGAAGCAATTACTCACATCATACATAAAGTCCTTTTTTCTCAAAATATTTAATTATCTTACTCTTCACATTATCTTTAAGTGTTCCAAAAATTAGATTGAAATATCTTTATTTGATGCCTCAAAACTTGTGTTGATATTCATGGATAAAGGTAATGGATCAATATCATTATTGACAAGCCATACAACCTGTACAAGATAGTAAGGTCACACCAGAGGACCATCCAACACTCCTTTTTGAATCTAACATCACACATGATCTTAGAATAGGAGGCAGTAGGCAAATTTAAGCAAAGATCCCTCCACATAGTGATTGAACAAATTAGCTATCAACAAGAGATACGTTCAATCTAAATGAGCCCATGAGATAACTAGATGAGAAGTGAATGACACTACCAAAAGTGTTAACCATCACATACATGCCAATGAACCACCACCAAGGAAATAAACTGGGAAAACAACACACTACTAGATACCTATGAACTCTCACTACAAAAATGTGACCAAGAGCAAGATGAATAATTATGAAATGAAAGGAGTCAGACAAACTACCCACCTACAAAATGAAACAAATAGAAAAAAAACACAAATGTATAGAAGGCACCATCAAGGTACCAACAAGGTAGGAAACTAAACCCCCAAAGGTGCAAGCAAACAAGTAAAATCCTTGACATGTGAAGAGTGGAGGGTGTAAAGCATAGGGAACGCCACCACCACTTGCAAAAACCACAACGCTCCCGCTCCAAGATCAAGAAACGACTTGAGGTGAAATGGGATAGGAAGTGGGGATAGGAACACCACCTCAAGAAAGTAAAACCCCTAATTTTACCTTATCCCCGCAAGGCACATAGAGGTGTAGGAGAACTCCACTAGACCAAAGAAACATTGCTCAACAAAGACTAATGACAAACAATTAGAGAGGAAAAAAAACAAGAAAGGAGAGAAAAAGGAAAAGGGAAGGGGGTGATCTTGACCTCTTGGGGATCGGGCCTCCAACGATCAGCCACCCTCCTACACTTGAAGAGAGCACAGACCAAAAAGCAACACCGACATTCTGGCCTGAGGGTAGGAAGCATGAAATTGTCAGGATAGGAAGGTGACAAACATAGAGGGTGAGAGCTTGAGGCAGACATGCTCCACGAAAGGACAAGTAAGAGCAAGGCCTTAGGGAAGAAGGGAGCTACCCGTCAGAAGCAAGTCCCCCTTTCCTAGTAGAGATCACGACTGTGATGAAGCCCTAAGTCGCCTGGGGTAGGAATGAGTTAAGGCTTTTTGTGTTCTGGTGATTACGTTTTCACTTGGGATTTTGATTTCACTTGGTGATTAACTTTTCACCTAAGTTTACAATCTATTATTAAGTTTCATACAAGGATGAGGTAACACCTCAAAACCCTACAATGTGTTATTAAGCTCAACTTAGGGTATTCCTTCTCATTTGTAATTTTTTTTCTTCAAAGCATAAGACATGTCTACCCAATCTTTACAACTCATAATAATATGAAATAAGAATTTGTATGGAGCCCAAATACAAAGTTCATCTCATTCTAAGAGCATATATGGTGAATTCTCACATTACCTTCAAATTTCAAATTTTGGTTGAATCATCCTTAGCAAGTCATGAATACTTTTAATTCCAGATTCTTTCTTAAATTTCATGCACTCATAGGGGAAGGGGAATTTTGTTCTTCATAACTCCCTTTATGATTTTTTCAATACTATTACATGATTTAATGTACTTCTTACATCTACATCATGTGTCTTGTTGATCTTAGTCATTCTCGTAAGATCTCTAGTGGTATTAGTACCTTTAGTGTGATCTCCTCTTTACACCTAAGGGTCTTATGCACTTATGGAGTGCCAATCACACTTTCCCTTTGGGCCTCATCAAATCATGAAGGTATCCAATCTTGTGACCCCATGTGCCTTGGGTACAAATGGATCGATCTCTTCTAATTACACAGTCTTAAGCACTTAAAGCATGATCACCTCCTGACCTCATAGGTCCTATTCACGTTTATCCCTACTTAATCTTAAGGTTGAATTAGATTCCCCCTTCCCAAGGGTTTATGGAGATGTCATTGCTTTATTTCATTCCATATTTTTCTTGAGTTTTCTCTGATAATATGCAAGCACATTATATCCTTTATAATCTTCAACCCAAATTTCCTTTATCTCTTAGGGTACACATTATTTACTATATGTCCCTTCATTGGTCTCTTGGCGACCTTTCTTTCCTGGCTTGGGCCCTTATTGGCGTTTACTTTCATCATGACATTCCTCATGTCCCTCAGAGATGGTATTCTTGGGTTTAGGGAAGTATACTCAATATATGTGCTTTCATGTGTCATATACTTAACCTCTCAAGCTTTTAGGTGATGTTGAAGGTCACCTTAATTCTTAAACTATTTTGTGAACTCACCCCTCTATGGGAGGTCCTAGACCTAGACAAGATAAAAGTAATACTTGGCAGTAATAGAATATGACAAAATTATACTTGAACCAAAAAATTTAGTACCACAAGATAACCTGTCTTTTAGGCACCTAGACAAGATAAAAGTAATACTTGGCAGTAAAAGAATATGACAAAATTATACATGAACCAAAAATTTTAGTACCACAGGATAACCTGTCTTTTAGACATATTTTCCATTATGTAAACCCTGCCTTTACTACCTGACAATAGAATCCTTTAAGGTCTTATGATCTACTACCCAATAGTTATATAATTATACAATTTGATCTACTACCCAAGTTCGGATCACTATCAAGTGCTACCAAAGAGTTTGATGTGCCTTAGTTTCCAACATTTTACTTCTAAAGAGCTAAAGTTCTTAGATATAATGGAACCAACATATTATGTTTCATGTGTTTGAGATTATATAAAGAACAAATTAAGCAAGGTAGCATACAAGAATTATCATTTTATCCAATTCCATATGCCTAGTATTTTGTACCCACATAATAAAACCATACTTTATAGTAGGCCAAGTAATAGGTAACACATACCTTGAAGAAGATAAATTTAATTACCACATATCTCTCATGTCAACGGCAACCACATTCAATGTTTATCATGAATTATCTAATTTCACTTTCTCATATTAGGCTGTAAACTTTATGCAAGGTTCATCCTTAGATTATCTAACTATTTCCCATTATCATTATTCATGAATATTGTTAGCTTTATAGATAAAGAACTATTAAACCATTTCTAAGTCTTCCATAATGTCACATATCAAGCTCAGATCAACTTCATATGTATGCTATAGTATGGTAGTTCTAAACAAGCTGATATGTGTGCCTTGTCAAACA
The DNA here is from genome assembly GCA_963693085.1 of Alisma plantago-aquatica. NCBI lineage: Eukaryota > Viridiplantae > Streptophyta > Magnoliopsida > Alismatales > Alismataceae > Alisma > Alisma plantago-aquatica. The sequence goes on along the minus strand of OY856414.1, from coordinate 536,908,737 downwards.
TATATCAAAACGTCTCATTGAGGTTCCCTTAACCGATTACCTAAGAAAGGTGTCATTCTCAATCTCTATGAGCTCACTAAACTCTATGAGTATTATATGCACTAGATATGTCTTTCCTCTTTGGTCAAGGGTAGTTAGGTCTACCTCATCAGTATCGTTCATCAACCTCAGAAGATCTAGTTTATAACATCAAATTTTGAGGATGTTTTATGCATTAATTTACTTATTATTTCCCATCATTATGTGAAGTTATCTTGACTTCCCTCTATTTTACACATACGTACCTCTTATGCTTTGTGTTGGAGTTAACTCCGACATTCTACGTTTATATCCTAAATTTCAAAGGAGTCTACCATGGAGTTGGGAATCGATAGAGACCATGACAAGGATATAGAGCAGCTATCAGGGAGACTGTCAAATCTCAACTTATGGTCCTGAGCCAGGAGAATATGTGCTGACTATAGGTTCACATCCGATGGCTGGTCTATGAGACCAACTTGTGTCGAAGTTCGATGTTTGACCTGGACTCGACCTTCACGTCAGTGCGACCATCGAATGTCAAAATCTGACGTCTTCCCTAGACAACTGTTACATCCTTGAAATTCATAGATTTCAAGGCTAAATGAAATTAGGGAACATATAAAAATGAATCTTTTGAGGGTTACCTAATTAGAAATGTGATCATATAAGGCAAACATCACAAATTGTGACATATGTTTCATGCAACATCATTATAATCAATTTCTAGAAATATCTTACATAAACATCACATTTGCTACCATGAAACATAGTGTATGATCTAGAAGAATTGATTACACTTAATAATATTAATTATACTACACATTAAATAAAAATATATTTATTTATATAGTATTTAATGAATGCACATAAATATAGTTATACATCCTCAACCCTTGGTTCCATTAAAGATGAAGTAGATTTGTGTTATAAATGGCATAGAATAACATTGGAAACCACTTTTATTCACATTTCTATTATATCAAACCTCTTTCAATGCTAGTGTATCACAATGTAGTACATATAACAATTTTCTTTTTCAATCTTGAATTGGTTGTCACAAAACCAACATCTGACTCTCTTCATATTGAATGGACAATGCTCAATTCACCTCATGGCTTGATCTTCATGTATGTTTCTACAATGTTATCTAGGGTATCCATGATTGGTTTCACCCTTCATATGTTGTCGTATATAAACTATAGAAAGTTTATATAATTGATATCTTAGTGGTGTGGACTTGTGGCTTTATTTAATGTAATTTTAGGTTTAAGTTGATATTGTTTTCATTATGTGGATGAATGCAAATTGTTTAAAGATGACTTTTCACCAGTAGCAATATGAATGCTACTTGGCAAGAAATCTTTATAATCCCTCTATTATAAATTGGATACTTCACAATGAAAACCTTCTTCTTAACACAAAGATTGAGACTTATCTCCTATCATGGATTTAAGGTAGCAACATAAGGTTTGTGTTGTTCAAGTTGAATGTTCATAGATACTTAATCCAATGTTTTTCTCAAAATTTAATATTGCTTTTCTTTTGTAAATGAATAATAAATTTGATCCTTAAAAGCAAAACTTCTTGACCATATCTACAAAGAGTTGAATGATAATAATTCTATAAGATAAATGACAACCATGGATATTAAGACTAGTTGGGTGATAGGTGTCATTTCACTCACCAAAAACTGGGGTCTTAATCTTGGAGTTTAAACCTTCCTAGTATAGAAAGCGTAGATCCACATTCAACATTTTTAAGATTGAATCCCAACCCAAAAGACTTTTGAACAAGATTGTAGAAAGTAAATTCTAGAGATGATTGTTGGTTGTGAGAAAGCCAGAAATAAATATGCAAGAAAATAAAGGTTACATTAAAAACAATTTAAGGAAAAATTTAGACTAAGAACAAGTAAAAAAAATTTATTCCAAGAAAAGATTCAATTGCAATAAGTAAAGAAAGTGATTAAAATGAGTGATTGAGAAAACAAAGTAAAATCTATGGGAAAAGATATCGAGGCTATGGGTTTTACCACCACGAACAACATGAAACAAGATTAAAGGAATACATAAGACAAACTAGATAGAAGCGGGCATGTAAAAACATTTGTGAATGAATTTACAAAAGAAGAACTCCCTATGGACCCTTTGGTCCCAGTGTCCATAGTTCCTAGTCTGAACATCCCGATAAGGATCTTTCCACAGGTCACATCTAGATCCTTGTGAAGTTGGGCTGGTTGTTCTAAGTCCTGGGATCCATGGTCACATCCTACAAGACTAACGTATGGTAAAAATGAGAGATAAAGGCATTAAACCGACTATTATTCAACACAATAACCATCTATCAAATAGAATCATAAAGGAAATCGATCTATGTAAAACTATGGATGTGGGGTTAGTCCCCACACCTCCATATGAGGAACTACTCGCTAGCCATAAATAGAGAAGGAGAAGCAAGGGAAAGAAGGAAGGAAGCCATAGACCAGAAAAAAATAAAAATTTCCAAGGATATCTAGCCAGTAATAATGAAACGACTTTCTCCCTTAGTTCTCCGCTCCAAAGAAAGAACAAGGCAAGAAGAACACAATCTAGCAGTATAGAGACGAAGAAGTAGTTTTTTTTGTAGAAGTAAAGAGTACACAACTAAGAATATGAATAATAACGCTCAAATAAAATTGCAAGTAAACAAGATTGGATCCCCTTATTTGTGGAGTCCCCCCTCCATTTATAGGGAAAGGAGGGGTGCAAACACTAAAGGGGAGAGAGGAAAAGAGAGATGGCAACTACTAAATTTTACTGACTGTGAACTGCCAACCAATCAATTGGCAATCCCAACTGACCAGCTAGGTTGTAAAAAGGCAGAATCCCAAGTGGAAGCGGTTAAAACCCTATCATTGGGTGGAAGTGCCTTTTAAATCACAACTTGGGATTGAAGCATTGTTCGAACCAGCAGTCTGAGGGAGTCATACGATCAGTTGGCATTTGAGAACACACCACTCAGCAAGAACCCTAATTCAGGGCGGCGGTGCGTTGCTTAAGTGTGAATGGTCATTAAAATAATCTAAGATAGGTGTATGGACCTCATGACCTAATCGTTTGGTGCACTAGAGATGATTGTTTGGGATCATGTGGCACACATGTAGCTTCGAAGATGTTGAGCGTCTAGGCAATTGATGTTCCTGTTTGGCTTTGAAATGTAGGTTCTTTTTTAAGCAAAATGACCAGTTCAGAACATGGGACAGCTAGCTCGTGTGGTCAGTAGGTCAAGATTTGTCTTGATGGGGAATTTGAAAATTTTGAAGGAAAAATATAAGTATTTGCCCATTTAACCGAAAAGTGGGTATATTAAAATTTGTCTTAGAAAATCAGTCATTAGGGATAAGTTGTAATCCAAAGAACTATAAGATCTATGTAAAAAGAGAGATGAATATATGTTCATCATTAGGATAAAACCATTGATATTGGGCCATACAAGAATGCAACTCCACCTTGTATGTCTTATCAATTTAAAGAACCTCAATAGCAACAATCATCAGATGGGTATTGGACAATGTGTTGATAATGGATGTAACCACAACAACGGTGCCCTGATTCAAGTATGAACCCATGAGCTATGGAATTATAATTTATAGACAATATAATCAACTATCCTCTATTAGGGTAAGGGTTAGTTGAATCCCCTACCTTCACAACATCATCCTACCTGGATGTTGTTTATGTAAGTGCACAACATACACAACTTTAACATCTAGGTAGAGTTAATCATGTGTCTCCCATTTCAAATGAAGTTACTCTAGGAAGCCACTACAAAGTAGTATGCTTGTTGGTTCCACTAGACTTATGATTTTATAGCCCACAGGAGATACATGTTCAATGGTTTTTGAATCTACCTTTTATAATGAAGTTTATTATATTCCTATTGTTAATGGAAAAGCTATTAGTGTATTATTACTTAGATCTTATATACTTTCAATGCTAATTCTGGCATGTATGTATCTTGTTGTATATAGTTGGTAGATGTACATGTCTATGTAATTGGAACAGATATCATGTACGACTAGAATGTAATGGAGTAGGTTGTAAGCATGTTGTTTTACAATACATAATACAGATGGCATGTTATGGATCTTTATGTCATAAGTTTTTGGCTTACAATATTTTAATTGAAATTAGTTTTAATTTTTAGTAATTTTTGGTAATACGATGTTAGTGTTTTGTTGTAATCTCGTGGTTGTGGTGTGTGGTGTTACAAGGTTGGTATCAGAGCTTTAGGTTTGTTGAGTCTATAGGGACCTAGGACTAGGGTTTGTGTTTATTCTTGTGTCCTCTAGTCAGTCTTATAGTGAAATCCATCAAGACATTGTCATGACTTATGGATCTGCTTAGTGAATAAATTCCATAAAACAATGATTGATGATACATTGTTTATAATGTTCTAGTTAGATAACTAGTATACATGTCCTTCATATTCTTTATTGAGATATGCTTTGATATTCAATTAAGTTATAATTGAAATGATTTCTTAAAGAGAATGTTGCTTCACTTAGTTATATAATGTTAAACCGGCTTTTAAATGTAAGTTATAGTGCTTATTGTTATTCCTTAATTACAATAACAAAGCTTCTGGCAAAGAGTTATGACTCTCACTGGGACAATTGTTCAATTGTCTCACCCCCGTGGGATTCGACTTTTTAGGTGGACGTCGAGGACGGAGGAACCCATCTGAGGGTGAGCAGCAGCAGCAACATCAGGGACATCAGTGATTCTCAGGTGGAGACACTGTCTGTCAAGTCTTGTAGATAGTATGTCCTATGTGTCATCTCTATACTCTCAGGTCCTAGGAGTCAGTAGATATGAGGTTTTTGACTTAATGCCTTGAGATTTTGTATCTTGCCTTGCATAGATAATAGGGCAATTGATGTATGTAATCACTCGAGATGTGATTTTACAGAGATGTAATGACGAATCATGATGTAGACAATTTATCTTGTTTTCTTATAAAAGATTTTTATAGGTGCAAGAAGATCGGGCGCCTGAGGGTCCCCAGTTTGACCAAGTCATGCTTGAAAAATCTACTTTTTAGCCTTTTTTTGGTAGTTCATGGCTACCATGATGCACACAGAAGACAAGATGCTCACACCTCATACTAGGTCACCAGTTCCCAATGTGGAATCCCTGATCTCTAGGAAGACTTTCAATCTTCTTAGACATGTTGGGGCTTTATAATATGTTGCGACGGAAGATCCAGCAGATGCAAATCTTTGGTTGATGAAGCCAGAGAAGGCTTTCAAGATCCTTAATATCCTAGAGACTCATAAAGTGAAGCATGCAGTGTACCTTCTGAAGGGGAGTGTTGGCCATTGGTGGGCCATAGAGGAGGAAAAGAGGCCTAGAGTTTTCATTGGTTGGATGGAATTCTGACATGTGTTTGTCAGCCAGTACTTCTCTAGGACCTATCTAGATGAGATGATCAATCAGTTCGAGAGTATCCACCAGGGATCTCCATGTCAATCAATGAGTATGAAGCAAGGTTTATGGAGTTGTTGAGGTTCTGTCCTCACATGGTTGCTACGGATGAGGAGAAAATCCGAAATTTTGAGGAAGGGTTGAATGTTGAGTTATCTATGATGGTGGTTGCCTTAAGGAACATAGAACATTGCTCCATGTTTGTGGAGTTGGTTATAATAATAGAGAGGTTTGTGGCTATGAAGAGAGAGAAAAGTACTAAGAAGACATCTATTGAGTGCCAAGGACAATCGACATGTGGCTTTAAGGAACCTAGGCTGATAGCACCACCAGCAAAGTATAGGTCTAGTACATCAACACAGTGGTCACCAAGTAAGAGAAAGAGACATAGTTTTCTATCTATAGGAACCCAGAGTGCTGCCTCAGTGTATGTGACAAGACTGCCTAAGCCTTAGTATGAGAGCATGACTTGCTATAGGTGTTGACAGATTGAGCATACTAGACCATTTTGTCATGTGAAAGATGACAAGGTGACCCAACAGTTGAGTAAGATCCAGCACGGCTCGTAGAGACAGTAGTACAATAGCAGTGGAAGGGTCATGGACATGCATCACATGTTTATTCCTCCGGACAGGCCATTGGGGGACAGGGACAACTACAGGTGACGGCTCGACTTTTCACCTTGAGTCATCAAGAAGGAGAGGTCAACCCTCAAGTTGAGACAGGTCAGGTGAAGTTGTTTCACTATGATATGCTTGCATATGTTTCTATTTATTATGGGTTATCCAAGTGGGAGCTTGAGGAAGAGATACGGAGGTAATATATGTCTCTTCTCACTTTGGATTTGGGGATGAAATCATTGTTATGGGTTTATAGCTTGTAAGATCCCTAACCTGAGTTTTGGGGTAACCCTATTTTGTTTGCCTTGATTATGTGCTTAAAACCTTTCTCCAATCTTTTGAGAGGTATTTAAGTCTTTTGGAGATCTTAAGATCAAAGTTTGAGCTTGTTTGGATGTTGTTTGTGATTTATGTGCTAGTTTTGGTAAAGCTTGCAAATTAACCCAAAGTAGGGGGTTTATGTGAAATTTTTCACCTCTATAATGCTCCTTCTCTTACTTGACATCATCTAGAGGATAGAGAAAGAAATGGGAGCCTTGTTTGAGCCTCGGATGAGGAGTATCACCCTAGGTGGTGATTAGGTTTTCTATTGGTGTTGAGTGTCTCGACCCATGTGTGTTTGGTGTGTTGAGGTCTAGGGTGGTCTCATGTCGAGATGGTTGTCCTTACTTAGGTTGTCTTGACCTAGGGTTTATGGAGGACCCATTTCTCAACCATGTGGTGATGATGGTTGGTTGTGTCGCAACTATTAATGGTGCAACATGGGAGGGTTGTGACCATGATAGTTGAGACCCAACATAGAGCGTATCACAATGTCTTTCATGTTATGTTAGGGTGGTTTCATGTTGGTCTTTTGAGCAGACAAGTATCCCTTTGGCTCCTTGGAGTGTTGACACGTCATCATTTTCCTTCTCCCTTATCTTCCATCTATATAAACCCTCATCTCTCCACACAAGTGACCCCTTTCGGCCCTTCATCTTCCTTCTTCTCTTTTTCTTGTTCTTGGATCTTGGGGGAGCAAGGACATCTAACCATGGATCTTGTTGATTGAACCCTTCCTACATGTGGTGCATGTGGTGACCATAGTTCATCATCTACATTAGTAAGTGTTTACTTTTCCTTAATGGCATTTCCTATGATTGCCTACCTCTGTATCCTTCTCTTTTCTCAGCCCTAGATCTTGTTCTTCCATGAAGATTGTATGGGAGAGAAACTGCTCATAACAAGGGTCATAGGATATGTTTTGAAAAGGTAGATCCAAGTGAGACTAAGGTTTCTTCTCTCTTTTTCTCTTTTTCTTTTGGTTTGGCCTATAGTTATTTGCTCTCTTCTCTTGAGGTATATTTGAACTTGGTGCCTTATTTTTATTGAGGTGGTATTATGGCCAAGATCGGAGCCTTTGGAGGAGCTTCTTCAACCTTTGGATCATGTTCTTGGAACCCGTGATCTTGGAGCTTGGCATCATTGGTGGTGATCTTCCTAATGTGGGTTATAGAACTCATTGCCCTCTCTATTATTTGCTCTCTTTGATACATGCAAGCTACTATTATCTCTCTCTAAAATGCTTCCTTAACAAGCTAGTGGAGGATGCTAAACTATAGCACTTGGTTGATGTTTGAACCATGCTTGGTTTGGTTGAAATCCAAAACCCTACTTTCACATATCTGATTTTGGAGATTGTGCTGTTATAGTGATCTTCCTCCATATTTTGACTTTGGTCTTGATTTCATGCATGTTGTTAGTGTGAGTAGATGTTGAAGATAGGTTAGGTTCTATTTTGGGCACCTTGACTATGGTTTTCTTTCCCTTGTGTGAGATTCTACCTTAGTGCTTTCATGATACATGACTTAGGGTTTTTGGTGATCGTTTTGTTGAGCCTATTTCCTTCATGATGACTATGGATTCCCTTGGTCTTGTTTCTATTTTGAGACCAAGATATCACACCTTGGGGTGGTAAAGACACCCTTATCCATGTTGTTCATGACCATGTTAGTTTTAGGTCGAGATGCTTCCCTGGTTGATAGGTTGGATCAAGTGTTGTTTAAGTCACGACACTTAATGATTTGTTGTTAGGTAAACCCCTATTTGGGTTGGGTTGTTTCCCTTCCCTTGGTCATGACATGCCTAAGGAGAGGTCGTGGTAGGGTTCTTGGTCACGACATGTTGCTATCTTGAGGTCGAGACATCTTTTGATCGAGACATTTGTAGTGGCTATAAACCCTAACCCTAGATTTCGCAGGTGCGACACGGTCTAGGTGGTGGAGGTCATGACCTAATAGTGTGAGTGGTTGAGACACATAGGTGTCACGGTCGTGACATGGGCCTTATTGGATGGTCATGACCTAGTTGCTCATGTGGTCAACACATGGTGATGGTAGGTGGTTGAGAGGTATATGCTTTGACACCTAATGACACTCTTATATCAGTGATATGTAAGCCATGCATAGTCCTACTTGGAATAATGTGCAATCAACTCTATTGATGTTCTGTAACCCTAATTTACTTCAAGATGATTAAAGGTGATGAACCTAGGGTTGGTATATGAACCTAGTTTTGAAAACCCTAATCGTCTATGGAGGAAAAACCCTAACCCTAGTGATGGGTAAGGTAACATGTTTGATTCTTCTTCTTAGAACAACTATTATGATTGTGATTATTTTCTCTCTCTAGTTATGGACCTCTAACCTAGAAGGTTGAATGTGTGAAAATGCTTTTGTATGCTATGGATATGGTTGTGTATAAATGAGGAATGTCGAGACAATGATGTGACATAGGGTTTTAGGATGTTTTCTATTTGTCATTTATCCATTTCTAACCATGCAGGTGATATGAACTTGAATATCATAGCTAGTGCATGCTATTATGAGTATAATGTGAAACTAGTTGAATGAGCCTTTATGAAGCATGTTGAAATATTTGTGATACATGAATGATGTGAATGGGTCCTATGACCTGGTGGTGACATGATGTTTGTTGTGATGTGATACCCTCTAATGCTATGATTCAGGTATTGATATCCCATAGTGATGTGATATTAGTGATAAGGCTTGAGTGGTTGTGCAACGATGGTCTTGTAATTGGTACCGTGCAGGTGTTATGTGGTGATAGTGTGACAAGTTTACACTTTGTTAGTCTTAGATCTTTGAAAGTTGTACCATGCCTTTATCTTTGTAGTGTTTATTATGGTTTTTCACATTATAACTTGATTGATGCTAAATGACACTTAATTGCATAACTAAGAGATGACCATGCATGAGTCGATCTCATTGTGATAAATGGAACGACCATGTGTGAGCCAATTTCCTTTTTTGATATGGATGGCCATGTGTGAGCCACTCCTTTTTGGGACATACATGTGTGAGCTGATTCCCTTGTGATATATGGGCGACCATGCATGAGCTGGTCCATCTATTAACTATTTTCACTTGTACAAGTTGACTAATATGACATTGTAGTGTCACTCTTGTGCTATCTAGGAGGTTTTAAAATGTTCATGGAATCCGACTCTTACATTGACCATGTGTGGAACCAATATGGACTTGGTAGTGTTACTTTTGTAAGATCAAATACAAAAATATTGGATGACTCCTTGCTTGCTTTTGTATAGTTTGTTTGGTAGAAAATGTACATGTTCTATGTATTCCTTCATAGTTTATAAAATGTTCCACTACTTTGTTATAGTTACTTGATCTTCTTAGAGCATGATAACTGCCTTGCTTGCATTGATAATTGAATCTAATTATCATAGATATAGCTTTACTTATGTTCTTCAGTTACATTATCTATGATTTAATAGCATTGGAGGAGAGTTATATCTCTTGCTGAGACGTTTGGTCTCACCCTGTGGGTTTCTACATCTTTTAGGTGGTTGTGCATGATGTGGTGGTGATTGTGCAACTGAGAAAGAGCACCAACAAGATCGGTTGCTGAAAGGTGGACATGTTGCTTTTCTTTTGGTATTAGAATCCTAGAGTCATCCTTGTACACTCAAGTCTTAGGGGTAGTGCTATATGTTCAGTGGTTGTGATATCGTTTCGAGTTTCTGGCACATATGCCTCTTGTTGTATATAGTTGGCAGATGTACATGTCTATGTAATTGGAACAGATATCATGTGCGATCAGAATGTAATGGGGTAGTTTATAAGAACATTGTTTTATAATATATAATACATATGGCAAGTTAAGGATCTTCGTGTCATAATTTTTTGGCTTATTGTACTTTAAATAAAATCAGTTTTAATTTTTGATGATTTTTGGTAATCCGATGTTAGTGTTTTTTAAACCTCATGGTTGTGGTGTATGGTGTTACATGCAAGAAGGAGGGTCATTTTATTTGTAAGTGCCCTACTTCGTCTGTCTTTGGAAACTCTCCAGCAGGTCCACCACCTCCTCAGGGACACCGCAATGCCAGAGTCTTTGAAGCGACAACATAAGAGGTTAAGGCAAACACAAACCATATGGTTGAAGGTTACCTTAATTCCTGTCATTTATCAAATATCTTATTCAATAGCTTCAACTATTCATGATATAGTTATCTTGTGTAAGCATTTTATTCCTAATTGATCATCCAGTTAAAGATTTATTTGATTTTGGATCAACAAATACATTCATTTCTCAAAATCTGGCATGTGTGTTACAAGTACATATAAGAGACTAGGGGTATATTGTTGATGTGTCAACTCCTAGTGGCAAAATACTCACTACATCACAAAAAACTAATGTCCTGCCTCTAAAATTCAAAAATCATGACATGCCCTTTGAATTCATCCTCTTGACTATGGGAGACGTTGATATTATACTTAGTATCGATTAGCTATACAAGTATCATTCCCAAATTGACTGTAGAAATAAGACGATAATCCTCTTTCAACCTCATTCCTGTCCTATGGTGATCCCTAAGGGAAGCATATTTTGTAATAATATTGTAATTTCCTCTCTTAAAGCTAAAAATCTCATTTACAAAGGATGTAAAGTCTTCCTCACATTAATCTCAGAGACCAGTCCTAATAGTGGGTTTGTAGAAAGACTGGAGATGGTACGTGACTTTCTTGACATGTTTCTTGAGAAGCTTCCCGGGCTGCCTCCAAATAGAGACATTGAGTTCTCCATAGATCTTCTTCCTGGAACCAGTCTGATTTCTAGGGCACCGTATAGGATGGTTCTTGTTGAGCTTATGGAGTTGAAGAAACGGTTACAAGAACTTCTTGACAAAGGCTTTATTAGTCCTAGTGTTTCCCCTTGGTATGTGCCTGTTCTTTTTGTAAAAAGGAAAGATGGTTCTATGCGTATGTGTATTGACTACCGCATGTTGAACCAAGCCATTATTAAAAATAAGTATCCCCTTCCTCACATTGATGACCCCTTTGATCATCTTCGCACTGCCAAAGTTTTCTCAAAAATTGATCTCTATTCTGGATACCATCAACTTAAGGTCAAAGATTTTGATATTTCTAAGACTGTAATTCGAACTCCTTATGGGCATTATGAATTTTTAGTGATGCCATTCGGGTTGACCAACACTATACATGGCTAGAAGCACCGTGAGCACTTGAAGGAAATTCTGGAAGTCCTTAGAGCTCAGAAACTTCTATGGCAAGCTCTCTAAATGTGAATTCTAGAATGATAAGGTCATGTTTCTTGGCCATGTCATTTCTGGGGGTAACATATTTATTGATCCTACCAAAGTATTTGTTGTTCTTGATTGTCAACCTTCTTGAAACCCTTCTGAGATATGGAGCTTCGTAGGTTTAGTAGGATATTACCATCACTTCATTATCAATTTATCCAACGTTGCACTTCCTCTCACTAATATTAATTGGAAATATGAGCATTTCATCTGGTCATTTGCTTGTGAGTCTAGTTTCCATGAGTTAAAGCAGAAGTTGACATCATCCCATATTCTAATTATACCTTCTGGTCATTTGCTTGTGAGTCTAGTTTCCATGAGTTAAAGCAGAAGTTGACATCATCCCCTATTCTAGTTATACCTTCTGGAAATGAAGGGTTTGTGGTCATTAACGATGCTTCAAGAAATGGGTTAGGATGTGTCCTGCAACAAAACGGAAAGGTTGTGGCCTTTGCATCTAGACAACTAAACCCAATGAACTTAATTATGCCACACATGATGTGGAATTAGCTGCAGTCATTCACGCTCTTAAAATATGGAGGCACTACCTGTATGGAGCAGCATTTGATATCTTTATCGACCACAAAAGCCTGAAATGCATCTTGACCCAGAAGGACCTGAATCTGTGACAACGTCGATGGATAGAGTATCTAAAGGACTACAATTTCACCATTGCCTACCATCCAGGTAAGGAAAATGTAGTCATTGATGCCCTTAGCAGAAAAAGAGCCGCATGGGCATCTTTGTTTGTTCCTGAGTGGAGGAACATGGGGGATTTTGTGGACTGGAAGTTGTAGTTTCTGCATGATCATGTCCATGTCAATGATATTTCTATCATGCCTGATCTTTAGTCTGAACTTCTTGACACACAAAAATCTAGTCCTAAACTTGAAGATCTCTCATCTCTCCTGTCACAGCCTCAAAGAACCCTATTTGTGGGCCTCAATGGTGGTCTTCGATACAAGAACCGTATATGGGTTCCTGAGTAGTCAGCTGTGAAGACAAAGATTCTCAGTGAGGAAGATGGGTCAAAGTACACAGTTCATTCCGACACAACTAAGATGTACAGAGACCTAGAACGTCAATTCTAATGCAGGGGCATGAAGTGTGATATTGCTGAATTTGTGTCCAGATGTTTGACATGAAAGACTATCAAGATAGAGAACTATAGACTAGGTGGTTTATTACAACTGCTTGAAATCTCAGAGTGAAAATGGGAACACATCACCATGGATTTTGTGGTGGGGATATCCAAGACTAGAAAGGTATATGATGATGCATGGGTTATAGTGGATTGTCTCCCAAAGTCAACTCACTTTCTCCCTTTGAAGACTACTGCCAAAATATTTGACTTGGCCGATCTCTATATATGGGAGATAGTATGTCTACATGGATTTACAACATACATTTCCTTGGAAAGGGACCCAAAATTCACTTCAAAGCTGTGGAAGAAGGTGCAAGAGGATTTGGGCACCAATTTGAACTACAATATAACATATCATGCCCAGACAGACGGGAAATGAGAATGTAAAGTGCATATTTTGGAGGATCTCCTATGAACTTGTGTTCTTGATTGGGAAGGCTTGTGGGACTATTATCTACCTCTATATGAGTGTGCATAAAATAATATCTATCAAGCGAGTATTAGGATGCCTCCCTATGAAGCTCTCTGTTGTCGACCCCTACAGATCTTCGCTACATTGGGATGACGTTGGGGAACACACTTTGATGAAATCCAAGGAGATGCAGCTATATACAGACAATGTTGCATTGATTAGGCTAAGGCTGAAGTGGGCACATGATAGGCAAAAATCGTATGTAGATGCTCACCGTCAGGAACATTAGTTAAAGGAAGGTGATAATGGTTTTTTGAAGATCATACCTATCAGAGCTTTGGCAAAGAATCAATGAAAGCTTAGTCCTCGCTATGTGGGACCCTTTGAGATCCTAGAAGGGGGGGGTGTGAACGTGCTTATCTTCTTTCTTTTCTACCTTAGTATAGTGCCATGTACAATGTCTTTATGTATCTAATTTGAAGCCTTATGTCAAAGACCCCATTGACATTCTAAATCATGAGCCTCTAGAGTTGAAAGATGATATAAACTATGTTGAATCCCCAGTCAAAATTCTCAATTCCAAGGCAAAGTAACTTTGTTGCAACCGTTGCATAGATATGTTGAAAGTTTTCAGCCACCATGATCATTTTGATGCCTCCTGGGAGCTCAAGTCAGAGATCGAGCAGAAATATCTACAAATTTTCCATGATGTATGAATTTTGAGGAAAAAAATCTTCAAAAATATTTGATAATGTCATAGAGTGAGTTTTTACATATATTTTCCCTCTCTTTCAATTTTTTATTTCCAATAATACCCTCTACCATGTGCCTCACTAATTTTACTAAAAGGAATTGTCTATCTCATAATAATGCAAACCCTAGTTTCATATAAAGGTGAATTATATGTGTTAAGATACATAGTCAATTTATTTAGTCAACCTTAAAATTTGGGACTCAGTGTTGTACCATAGCTAGATAATCTTGATATGAGATCCATTTAAAATTTCACCTTGATCGGATAAATCACTTAAGAGTTATTAGCAATTGAAATTAAGGTGCATAATATGATATATAGAGCCGTAGGACCTAAGTTAGTGATTAATTTAGTTATATGCATGATGTTTATATGTCACATAGAATATTTGATTAGCATAGGCGCGGGTAACTTACCTAGCTCACATCACTACCATCCAATCAGACCACCTCCAGATCAGATGAGTATGGGTGGTGGTGATTTGGTCTCTAACCTAACCGTAGTACTCGGTCCTGACTCTCACAGCTCATGCAGCCAACCTCAATCACCCACGACTTATCCACACTCACAATCACAATCCTAGCAACATATTTCCCCTCTCCTCATTTAATCAAACCCAACAACTCCTACCACGTCCTCCCTCATCCACAGAGAAGGGACAACGAACTTCCAGTTGCTCACAGCTCTCACCAGATGGAGGACTCCAAATTAGGGCTTATCCTCCTTGCCCCCACTTGCCTACTTAAGGACTCCTCTAGCTCTACCATCCCTCCTTTTCGCATCCCCATCCTTTGGTTGATCGAGAATCACACTCATACACCCACACCACCACCATCACCCCTAACCTCTAGAACCGTTATTGCCCTACTACCACAGAGAGGATCACACTAATATATCGCACCACCACCTTTGCCACACCTAAGAGCTATTTCACGGAAAGCTCTTGAGGTCTCTAACATCTCTACAATCTAGGACTCCCTTTTTGTGACAACCTCCTTCACCGCGCCTCAGCGGTGCTCCAAGCTAGAGGGAGTCATGTCGTCAGGAAGCACTGGTTTGTCTCGGAACATCATCACGAAGGTAATAGCACCCCTCCCTGACCACGAAGAGGACCACCTAAAAGCCTAGGCCTCAATGGAGTTTGCTCCAGTGTTGTTTGAGTAGCAGATCAGGAAAGGGAAGGAGGGATTTGTGTGGAGCCAGTGTGGACAACTAGGACCAATCCCAAGCTAGCACCTAAGCACCTACTCGCGCAAGGGAGGGCCAGAGAAGAAGCTCCCACGCGGAGCCAGCTTGGCTGCTAGCAACCAATTCCAGAGCGCCACGTCAGCAATGAAAGTAGAGGGTTAGTGGGGATCAGAGGGAAGACTCACACGCATGGACCAATTGTGGGATGCCACGTAAGCCTTTTTCCCTATTTATTCATAAAAGCCCTTTTCTTAGAAAAATCCTAGAAAATGCTAGGAGTGTTGAAAAATAGCAATATTATATATCAAAATTATCATAAAAATATGACGAATCAAATGGAACCATTTTCATGACCTGATTCTTTACACTCTTCCAAAAAAAGATTAGCCATAGCCTAATGATTATATACATGTCATTTAATATGAAATAATGGACATTATTTGATGCAGCCTAACCTTTTGTGTTAATCAAACCCTAATAGGGTCCCTGACCCTCACATGTCTCAAAACCTTAGTAAAGTATGGATAGTTAACTCAAGATCATATAAAACCCTAATTTCTAGTTTCTCTCTCTCCATATATGGACTTTCATGTATTTATTTGGTAATGACCTCTTAAAATCATGATCGACCCTAAAAACCCTAGATCCAACTCTGATCTATTTGGATCATGTGAATCCTAAAGGAGAACTAATAATGACCTAATTACTATAGAAGGTCTTATATTGAATGAGTCCTTCTTGAACAATAAAGGGTACTATAAAATAGATGAAACCCTAATCTAAGATAAGATCTTGTGACTACAAAACAAGATAGAAGTCCCTAGATAATCTCGGATCTAATCATAATAAGATGAAAATAGCCCTAATTAAAGATCAAAACTTAGTTTTGGGTCATATGGACTCATAGTGACATACACCCATGATTTCTTTTCAGGGTGATCATTTTACTAATTCTATAGACTCTTGGATTTCAGAATAGATAACAACAAGTATGTGCATTTTATTAAGTATAAGGCTAGTTTTCATGGATGCATAATGATATGATGTACCTTGGATGATTTTATTTGCATATAAATTCTAGGATGAATACTAGTATTATATGCTTCATCAAACATAAAAGAACATAAAAGATTAAGATGAATTGTAGCTACTGAAGTGAGATAGTATTCCCTCACTCTTCTAAATACTAATGTTGAGCACAACCCCATATCCCAAGGGGTGGAGATCCCCATAGCCCTAGGGGTGGGGAAGGGCCCAACATGTATGTAAAATAAGTTGTTGACACACTTAGTAGTACAACTGCATCTAAAGATATGCATACCAGAAATGTTTACCTAATTTTCTACCCTAATATAATGTTTTATTTTCTTTCTTTCTTTCTCAAATCTTTCATTATGCAAGTTACTATATAAATATTTTTACCTGCATACACAACTTTGTTGATTCATCTATTTCACATATTTTCTAGGTGCCAAGAACAAGTAAATGTACTTCAAAGTACCATAAGACACATAATAAAGTTCCTTGTAGGATTAGCTAGATGGATGCATCTCTATTTGCTCATAATTAGCTGCATTTCTTTCTTATTCTAGTTGATGTGTAGGATATCTATGTCCTATGTATGTTTTCTTTCCTTAATAAATCATTTATTCTTCCAGTGAATAATGTATTATGACTTTGTATCTTTATGAATGATGGTTTGTGTTGCTACTTAAATGATGCTTGTGAACAATGACCTGACTTCTTAATATGATAGAAGACAATTAAAATTCCTTATATTTTCCCTCTTGAAATCTTATAGATATGAGTGCATGCATATCTAGGGAATGTCCTCATGGAAAGTATATAGGTATTGAGGTCGTCACAATACTCTTTTCGACCTTGCCTCTCGAGCTAGGTTAAATATCTTAAAAGAGGCTCCTGTGATCTTTCAAGGCACACGATCTGATCGTATTCACTCTCAAGTCTCAACGTCCTATTGACACCTCATTATTTGAATGGACAAATGAAAAACAAACATGTGTTGACCTCACTGGAGTCTCTTCTCCATCACACGTCTATTCAAATAACTTTAAAGCTGGCCAGACAACTAGTTGTCGCTGCACAAAAGGTATAAAATAATGGTGTAACTTATATGGCAAATCACCATTATTTTTTATCTCTTTCTTTTGATAACTTTGAAGCACTTACTAATCACGCGACCTTTTTTCTATGATGTGTTCAACATGTCACCAATAAAAACCTTATGCCACTGTGTTCTTCGTCTTAGAATTTTATTTTCATATTTGTATAGGATTCATCATCCAAAAAGGATGGCAGCTCAATTTATTGCTCGTGCTTCTGTAAAGTATTTTTATACATTTTTTATTATAGAGTAATCAACTAAGTATATTTGGACTTTAAAAATGATAATTATGAAAAAGCTGATTTGGGATCTCATCAAGTATTTTATTTAGAATTTGAATCATAGGAACCACATTATCATACCAGGTATCTTGCAAGGGAAAAAGTAGAATTTCCGTTATATGTGGAAATAAATGTTAAGTGTCACCCCATGTATCAAATTATTTTCATATAAAATTATGTAGAGCCTATGAAATACGTGTATCGTATATAAAATCACACACATAATACAAAGTATTATTTCTCCATGCAGCGCGATAGTATGTACAATATCGTGAGACACGAATTACACATAAAACACAGCTGTCATGTGTAGAACCTATAGGGAACTCAATCCTTATTTTGCTTCAAAATAGTAAACCTTTATAGCGTAAATTGAGTCCTGATGTGAAGCCAAGATATGCAAATACTATTTTAGATGGCATCCATGAGAAACTATTACGCATTCTAAAATGTGTTGGCAGTCGACAAGAGCAACTTAGTCATCATTTGAAGTGTACAGACAATAAACCAGAATACTAGTAACTTGGATAAAGAACTCCTTAAGATTGTTCTCTCCCATATATGTGTCTCGAAATTGATATAACAACAAAGAGTATATATGATTCTTGGAAGATAGTAGAAACAACAAGACTGTGTAAAAGTAAGAACAATTTAGTCTTGGTTGTGGTAGTGTCAAAAGTTGCATTCAATATTAGGGTAACATAGTAGTATTGTTTCATACCGGAATAAAAGTTCTTGAACAGCAGCAAGCTATTCGTTTATCATAATGAACTATCCAAGAACAAAAATGCTAAAATAGTTTCTTGTACACCATTCATACATGCATTGCTAATGTTAATTTATATCGCAAATATATCATAGATCAGGCACACCAAAACTTGTTCCAACGTAATAGGCATTAGGAACCATTGCATTCAAGCATCAATGATAAAAAAAAGCATCAACGATAAATTGAGCAATCGTATTATGTTGGTTTATCACTAATAACAGTTATATATATCTGGAATATAGCTAATGTGAAGCTAAAAAACCCTACTTTGTTCAGATGCATTGTTGCGACTAATACAGTTATCATTACTTCTACTCATCCTTGGATGCTTAGAGTCGAGCAAAAACATAGTTGCACAATATTGAGATGCTTAAATATAAAGATAATCATTACCATTTTGTTGAAAACAAACTACTGCAACTATCCTTAATTCAGATGCATTGTTGCGACTAATACAGTTATCATTACTTCTACTCATCCTTGGATGCTTAGAGTCGAGCAAAAACATAGTTGCACAATATTGAGATGCTTAAATATAAAGACAATCATTACCATTTTGTTGAAAACAAACTACTGCAACTATCCTTAAAAGAAACTATCATGACAAGCACATTTTTCTCCTTTTTATCAGATAGAAGACATGATTTATGTCAGGAGTAGAAATTCAGTAAATGAAAATGATGTACTTGTCATTATTCAACAATTCAAATAAGTTTGTTAGTCGTAAGTTATAACCTCCTCATAGTGAATAACCTGAAGACTCCTTTCAATAGGGAGGGGAACCGGAGGACCTGGATGTAATTCACAGAGCTAATCATGGAGGAGATAAAACACTATCACCGGTACTCAATGATAGTTCAGATACTGGGCAAGAAAAGCCACCCGCAGCAACTCCGTGGGTGGATGGTGAGGAACTGGTAGACGAAGGGGGAGATTGAACTTTTCTCGCTTGAGGAAGGTCTATTTCTGGTTCGGTTTGCTTCAGAAGCGGATCTAAAGGGCGCGACTCTATGAGGCCCTTGGTTTTTTTATGACCAGCTTGTGCTGGTTCGTCGGTGGACACCGGAGGCGGACACGAGAAGAGCAGCATTTACGACGGTGCCAGTGTGGGTCTCACTCCCAAATGTGGGCAAACACTGGACCCCAAGAGCCATTGCAGTGATTGCTCATGCTATTGGGGTTCCAAGAGCCATTGATAGAAGATCGGATGGAACTGTAATAGGTTGTGCTAGAGTCTGCGTCGACATATCTGTTGAGATTGAACCCCCTCCAGAGATGATGGTATAATTATCCAATGGTGAGGAGTGGGAAGTTAAGGTGCGATATGAAGTGATGCCTGATAAATGTGAAGAGTGCAAAGTGTTTGGGCAAGAAATAGGCAACTACCCCGGCGCTCGCAAAGACATCAACTTTGATCCTCCTATCATCCCTGAGAAACCGAGGCGATGACCTAGGAGGAAGGGAAAATAAAAGCCAGCTAGCCAGAAGAAAGGCAATGAGATAGTTGACGACATGACAAAGGAAGGTCATACGTCAGGTGATAAGGGGTTCCCAATGGATAACAACAACGCTACTAACTCATCAACCTCGACTGAGGAGGTAGTAGCGAAAAAGGACATTAACCCCTCTGAGCCCATTGAGGAGAGGGAGGTGAATGTGGAAATCAAAGTGACAATAGATAAGGAAGATGGGAATAGCAACGACAATCCATTTGTTGTGCTTGAGCAAATGGATGATGACAACAATGTGGGTGACGAACCCAATAGAAGCAGATGCCCAGTGGAGACTAGAAGCTCCAAGAAGAAGACCAAGAAAGCCAACCGCTCTGGTGAAGGGAGCGTTAAGAAAGTGAATTAATGTCAATCCTCGCTTGGAACGTGTGAGGAGCATCCCTGGCGGGGAGCCAAAGGGAAGTAAGGGAAGCAAAAACTAAAGAGAAGACAAGCCTCGTCTTCTGCTTCAAAACTAGAATCAAAAGAGAAGTGAAGAACATAGTTGATATTCTATTTTCACAAGGCTGGAGAGCTCTATCCAATATGGATCAAACTGAAGGGGGAAAATCATGATTGGATGGGACCCTAGAGCTTGGGACATCGATGCTATCAGCTTCTTTGATCAAGTTTGTACAATTAGTTGCTGCAACAAAGGTGGTATGGCTTTTATTACATCGGCTATTTATGGAGAAAAACTTGAAAAAGATAGAGAGAGGATGTGGGACACTCTTATCAATATAGATCAAGAAGAGGTGCCATGGCTAGTGATAGGTGACTTTAAGGCTAGGGAGAAGTATTGTGGTACAAGAGTACCTGACCGAGTCATGGCAGTGTTCAACAACATGGTGGATAATGCGGGACTCATTGAACTTGTAGTGAAAGGGGGGTGCACTACCTGGTCAAATAAGCAACAGGGAGATCATAGGATTGCTAGTGCCATTGATAGAGGCCTAGTGAATGAAGCTTGGCTGGAAATTTGGCCTAACACATCTATTAAAATGGGAGCTAATCCGCTGAGCGACCATGCTTGGATGAAAATTGATCTAGTAAACATGATGCACTACCCAAGCCCATTCAGATTCATCAACTGGTGGTGTGATTGGGAGAGTTTCAAGGAGGTTGTGATAGAAACTTGGGGACAACCAGTACAAGGGAACCCACTCTTCATAACCCTAAAAAAGCTACAGAATACCAAGAGTGCTTTGAAAAACTGGAGTAAAGACAAAGCAAACCTACACAACCTGTTGAGGAAAGCCAAAGATGACTATGACATATCGGCGCTTGAAGTCAGGCTTGATCCCCTAAGTATAGAAGATATGGACAAAGAAAAAAGTACAGAAAGAAGACTAAGGCAATCAAAGAAAGATGAAGAAGTTTTTCTATGGCAAAGGAGTCGTATGACCTGGATCAAAGATGGTGACCAGAACTCGAGAATTTACCATGCTGCAATAAAGAAGAAGGAGATGCAAGAAACTATTCATGAGCTCATTAATGAAAAAGGATAGACGGTTGAATGAAGAGTTGCAGTATCCATCAATGCAATCAACCATTTTTGTCATATGTACAATAAGAACTATGGTGACTACACCATTGATGATGAGTTACTTCCTAAAGCACGCATCAACAACGACATAAATTCTAAAATGTGCAAGATAGCAATTGAGGAGGAAATCAAATCTACTAGCTTCTCTATAAATCTGTCCAAGGCGCCTAGGCTGGATGGGTTTAATGGGAAGTTCTTTCAAGTTATGTGGCAGGTCATAAAGGTTGATATTGTCAAAGTTGTGAAATGGTTTATGGGAGGAGGAAGTATGGTGAGAGTGGTGAACCACGCTTTCATCCAATTAGTACCAAAAAAGAAAGAAGCAACCAATATGAATGACTTTAGACTCATAGCTTGTTGTGGTGTCCTGTATAAAATCATTATTAAACTTATTGCTGGTAGACTGAAGATGATCTTGCCAAGGATTATTTCCAAAGAGCAAAGTGCTTTCATACATGGGAGACACATAGATGACAATACCCTCTTGGCGGCTGAGTTCTTGGTGGGGTTTAACATCAAATGGGAACCTAAAAAGGCATGCATGAAAGTTGACCTAACTAAAGCTTATGACCATGTTCATTGGGGGTTCCTATGGAGGGTCATGATTAAGATGGGCTTCGACTCCAAATGGATCAGCTTGATAAAAGAGAGTGTCCAAACGAATTCCTTCACTATCTTGATCAATGGTTCAATAGAAGGCCTCTTCAAGGAAAGCAATGCCCTAGGATAGGGCGATCCTTTGTCTCCATTACTTTTCACAATTGTTATGGAAGGCCTTACTAAAATGATGCAGCTAGCAGAGGTTAAGGGGTCCATAAAAACCTTCAAAGTCAATGAGACTAGGGTGCTATCCCATCTTATTTTTGTTGATGACGTAATGCTTTTCTTTGTAGGAAATGCAAAGATACTAAAAGAACTCAAGAGAGTACTTATTCAATTTGGCAGAATGACTGGACTCTACTTTAGCCAGATCAAATCCAAAATCTACTGCTCCAGGTTCTGTGACAGCTGAAGAGGAAAGCTAAAAGTGGTGATAGGAATGGAAAATGGTGTGCTCCCTACTAAGTACTTAGGTGCACCCATAGTAGGAGGTAAAGGGTTGACTAAAGACTTTGTTGTTTGCCTTGATAGAATCAGAGCCAAGATAGAGTACTGGAGTGGAATCAAGATCGCCATGGTAGGGAGACTGGTTCTGGTGAGATCTGCTATTCAAAGTATGATAAGGTTCTGGGGGGATGTGTGCAAAATACCTAACCCTGTGGCGGATAGAATGAGAATGATGAAAGCCAATTTTGTGTGGGGGGTAGACACCACAGTGTGGTGTGGGAGATAATAGCTAAACCCTTTGAGAAGGGTGGGCTGAATATAAAACATCCTAAGGAGATTTTGGACATCTACAAATTAAAAAGATTGGACAGATTCCTAAGATGCAAAGATAATATATGGACTGAATGGATGAGCAGAAGATACGACAACCTACCTAGACTAATAACACAATAGTCAAGGGTGTGGAAAAACATATGCTATAGTTGGGAGAAGATGTAAGCTTTATACATAGTTGATGACAATGGTATGATGATGTTAAAGGAACAACATATCACACCATGGATCAACAAGGTCGAAGGTGCTCAAGTCTACTGGAACAAGACCCTTTGGGGACCCTTCCATGTCCCAAAGTGGAGCACGGAAACTTACAAGGCCATTTTGAAGAAACTAACTACTAAGTACAGGATGTGAAGATGGGGTATGCAGATCAGTAGAACCTAATGTCTCTGCAATAGAGATGATGAGAACCATGAACATCTCTTTGGGAACTGCAGCTTTTCCATGTACATTTGGGTGGCTATCTGCCTAAAGAAAGTGTGGGCTAGCAACAATTACCTAAACCTGGAAGAATTCATCACACAAATTGGCACCTCAAATAGCTCCAAATATGAAAGAGGCTTTGATGGGCTCTGCATTACCCTTTTTTGTTTTACTATTTGGGAGGAGAGAAACAGAAGAACCCACAGTGGGACTAGAATTACTAAAAGCACTCTAATACAGAATTTATGTATAGATATTAGAAATGTAGTTAGAGCTAAGAAAGGCCTTGAAAAAGGCAGTTCTTTACTGTCAAAATGATATTGGGGCATTTTGTAGAGATACCCCCTTGTTTTGTACTGAGTTGCTTTTTGTAGTAACACATACTCATCGATGTAATGATTGGCGGGATAGCTGGTCTATACCCTTTTGGTAATACTATATACCTATTTCCAAAAAAAAGTAAAAGAAAAAAAAACATGTAGTGGAAACATGCATATAATTAGGCAACTCAAGGGAGATGGTACAAATCATGAAAAAGTGATAGTTGGCTTTTATTTATCTTTGAAAATATTTTAGATCATTAACTATCCAGCATAAAGTGACATAAAGATTATTCATATAAGAGTTTGGCAATAGAAATTATTACAAAATGTATATAAGTCAAAGTTGAGTGAAGGTGTTATAACTAAAATGTGAATTTTCTAGATCAAACTGGAAGACACCCAAAATAATCTCACAAATGCCTATAACTTGATAATTTGATACAATGATTCATGTTGAAGGACGAAGATGTAGATAGTATACATGGAGATATCTATTGTCAAGCTAGACAAAAAACTTACACAAACTGTAGCCATGTTTGATTTACATTTTTTTATTTTTATAAGTAGTATTCATTCATAAAAGAAACCTAAGTAATGACATCTATGATGACATATTTTGATTTATGTTGTTTTGATAAGTGTATGATGAAACTAATGTAGAAAAGGCATGCCACTTGATGATTAGATTCATGAGTCTGATTATAGTAGATGGATCAAGATTAAAAAAAAATTATGATCAATATAATTGGAATGTAGAACCTAATTCTCACAAAAGTCTCACATATTTAGGAAATATTTACAAGAAGGATAGAATATGATCATAACAAAATAATCAAGACAAATGTGAAGACTATGTAAAGAGTGAACATGTGAATGTACACCACTCGATCAATGTCATGAAGTTAGATTTATTTGTTGCTATGTATAAGCTTTTATGGTGGCCTATCACCATGGCTCTATCACTCCTAAATTAGATACAACCATATAACTTTTTGATATCTATAAGAAGTTTGTGTTGAACTATCTATTAATCATTTACAACCTTGAATCATACTCTCATTGCAAGAAACATCAATATGTACAAGGGGAAGGTATGTGGCATTAGCCTCAATAAAAAATGGACAAATCCAGTGAAAGACATCACACATAAGCATGAGAGATCTTGTAAGTGGAGAAAGAGGAAGTGTATATGATCACATCTACTACTATATACATACTACCATTGGGTGTTTAGAATGAATGGATGAACCATATATGCATATAAAGACTCATTCCTTAGCCTGAGGCATTGTCCTCGCAGTAGTTGTCTCATTTTGATACCACAATCTCCTCCTTGAGACACAAGTACATATTGTTGGATACATGCAAAGATCTAAGATGATATATTGTGTTTATTTGTCAAATATACATATAATTATGCCCTAATTGGTCCTGAATAAAGACACATAATCACATATATATAGAGAGATATTACAAGGGATAAGACAGATCCTCAATATGCAAAAACAATTATACTTGGGTTATGAACTTAGATAGTGTTACAACCCCAATTTTTTGGGTTCATCTGGTGAGAAATGTAATTTCTCATATAAAAGATAAGTGAACAAAGAATGGTATAATTTGTTTTGAATACATGGATTTTGTTTACAATAGCCTTGATGTCTGTGTTGTGGGCTTTATTGGCTATTGGGCCCAAATAACAAGGAAAATTCAATTAGTAAATGGATAATTGAATTTTTAAGAAAAGAAATATGTAGAAACCTCTAGAAGGCAAATCCAAAGAGGATTTCGTGCCTCTTGGGTTACTTGGGTACCAAGGAGTCCAAGGTTGCAAAAAGAAAGCAATAAGAAAAGAAAAGATTAATTAAGTATTTCTTTATTAAGAAATAAATTGAAAATAATGATAAAATGTGGAAAATGAGTGGAAAGAGGCATAAATGAAATTTCTTGGGGAAATTTCGTATCCATTAGGTTGCTAATATTAAAAGGAATGCCAATGAGGAAAATAAAATAGAAATAAAAAGAAATCCTCAAAAAGAGATATTTAAATGAGAAATAAACAAGATAATGTGAAATAGTGCGTAATGATGCATCTAGAAGGATAATAAGTATCCAATAAAAAGAATTTCGAAATAATGGAGTGTCTTGGGATCCAAGGAGTCCCAATAAAGAGGAAAGAAAGAGAAAATACTAAAAAGGCAAAATAAGAGGATAATGTGTTGCATTATAAATGAATTATGTGGTATTGTTTAAAAAGGATGATATTTTCTATAAAGGAAAATAGGATTTCATGATCAATGGATTAAAAAGAAAGAATAAAAAGAGTAAGTAAAAGGAATTTCGAATTCCTAAAACATCCAAATAATAAAGGATATTAGAAAAGAATAATGAAGAGAGAGAGAAAGGTTGTTGCTTGACAACCAAGGAAATATGTTTCCTTTCAAGAATAGGACTTGAGTCCTCAAGGAGGCACGCCTTAGGGCTTTGTACTCCCCCTATATAAGGGGTGAGGCTTTGGGCCGAGTTTAGAAGATCACACACACCAATTTTCTCCTCTTCTTCCATGTTCTTGACCATAAACCCTAGCTAAGATGGGCAACGTGATCGTGCAGTCATGAGACAGCCATAGTGGGTTGAAACGATCTCTGGATGCTCCACGATGCCTTTGAGTTGCGTTGCTTTTGTCTCCATACCTCAACCGAAGCACAGCAGTAGCCGAACGGCTGCTTCACCTGTTGTAAGTCATGGGTTGATTTCTCTTGACCTAGCCACCTTGGCCACGCACTGGGCGGCGCCCCAGGTGCGGTTGAAGGCTGCAGAGCTAGGGCAAGGTCGTTCGGCAGCTTTTGTGGTCCAAGAAGTAGAGGACGAGCCGCCCAGGTCGTGCCTAGTTCTGCGCTCCACGACAGCGGGAGCTTGAAGATGAAGCAAGATGCATTGGACAAGTTTGCCCTCCACCAAATGAAGTGCTTCTCACTTAAGTCGGGGGTAATTTCGACTTTTTGTAATGTTTCCAATAGGCGAGCGAGTTGCACGGAAAAGGATGATGTGGCGCCATCTGATTGGCCGAGAGGTACTTTTCCTTACAAAAATCATATCTAATGATTGGTAACTCCGATTAGGACAAATAATATATGTATTTTGATCAGAAGAACACAAGGAATCCAATAAAAATAGTTTAATAGCCTGAATCTGATCATAGTTCGAAATGTAGTGTAACTTATCATCTTTAATGAATTAAAGGTTAAGAAACCCTTTTTTTTAAATGAATAGAGTGTTTAATGGGGTTTAATGGATCATTAGAGTTGATGTTAACCTGTTAAATGTAAAAAGGTTCATTATGTTCAAAAAGGAAGAACTTTGCACATGATTAGTATAATTTAGAGTTTATGTGCTTGAAATTTGAAAAGGGCATAAAGTTATCAGCTTTAATGTTTTAATTAAAGAAAAACCCTTAGATTTGATGATAGATGGACTTAATGACGTTATTTGGATAATTCAAGTTGATATTAACCTATTGTTAATAAAAGTGAGAATAGGATCTAAAAAGATGATCTTTTTATATAATTGGTTTAATTTAGGGTTTCATGCATGATTATGCAATAACGAGCTTGAAAACCCTAATTTAGAGGAATATGTCTTTTAATTGTTTTAATGGTTCAAATCCATGAATAAATAGGGATGTGATGATCCTAAGTCAATTTGGGTATAAAAGACGATTAAAATGGATAGTTGAGCAATTAAGGTTCATATAAATGGAAAAGGATATTTTAGGGATAACGTTTGAGAAATTGATCTAAGAAACCCTAATGAATATTAATGAAACCTTAATGCGGATTAGAAACCCTAGAAAGAGAATAGATTCTTGATAAAGTGTGTAATAAATAGAGTACATATTCTTTTCAGGAATTATGTGATGATTGAATTACTTGCTTGGATCTGTTGATTGGTTTGATGGTATATACATGAAGTATATGTTGAATAATATGCATGACTCATCAAATCAGGTATGTGGTTACGCTTATGAATAATCGCTCTAGTTTCACGACGATTCCCAAAGTTTTAATCGGTTGCTTGAAAATAACTGTTGGATGTTTATTTATTTCATGCAACTATAAAGTGACTATGATTATCACTATAAATGTGCGTATATAACTGACTAGATCTGGGTCCACCTCTATTGCTTTGAAAAGGCTAAGAAAAAAAGGAGTAATCCTAGAGCAAGGTCTAGGTTACTGAGAGTTAGAAACTGGGCTACCTACGTGTAGTGCCATTAGACTCATTAGCCTGCCATGAGTTAAGGAGTGGGCTACTTACGAGTAGTGCCATGTGACTCAGCCCTAGAAATTGGTTCACTTATAGGTGGATCATGAGGGGTTTAATGGGGATAACATAGAGGATAGGGTACTCTTAGATCGCGAAGTTATATCTAAAATGTAATCTTGGTTGTTAAATGATTAATTAAATGATTACATTGTTAACGTACTTACATAATTATTGTTTCCCCCACATACCAGCTTCGGCTGACCGACGTTTTGTTTGTCGGCGTTTTAGGTACAAGCCAAAAGGACAAACAGTAAATCGTCACATTGTGAAATACATGAAGTAAAATACAAGGAGGATTAGTTAGAGTAGAATCCTTAAGTGGATAGAAGTTTAGAGATCCAAGTTTTCAAAAAGGTATGCAAAAATTTATTTTCTTACAGCTTTTAAGTATAGTCTGTTAAAATTTGATAATTATTCTTGGTTAATTGCCGAACCTTTGATCCGAAAGTTATGGGTGCGGCTTCGACCTCTCGGTCTCCCTTAATTGGGGGTTATTGGGAGGTGGAGTCATAACATTTGGTATCAGAGCGTAGGTTCCTCACTTAACCATTAATAATTATTAAATTTTACAAACTCCATAGAACCCAAGGGAGTTATTAGAGGATTATCCAAAAGATGGAGGTGTCTAGAAAAGGATCATGACTGGGGGCTGACAATATTTTCCTCCGCACCTCTAGTCAGAATACGAGGACCCCCGGATCCGTGTGACTGTCTGGCCAAAGTCTTAGGGTATGAATCAAAATAAAATACCTTTAGGACTCTCTCATCTTATTCGTCCCTTCTCATCACAAATTCCCTTAAGGACCTTAATGATTAGGGTTTTCTCTCTCCTCCACACCCAATTGAGGTATGGGTAAGGATAATAAGGTCTAAGGAATCCTCCACCAAATTAATGAAAAGTATGTAAATAAGATGCCATGGAGATAAACTTCATAGATTAAGCGCAAATTAAAGGATAGATACATGCTTAGGTCGTATGACATAAGTTGTCAAGTCCTCAGAAGAGAACTGAGGCTAGACCTTCTTGTTAGGAGGATAAATTAGTCTTGGAGATAGAGATTTCCATTGCAAGTAGAGACCTGGCACATCCTCTGAGGATGATGCTAACCCTAACCCTAAGTGATGGTTAGAGAGAGATGAGTTGGACCAAGTTTTTGAAGGGACATGCCTTTGGGATGCCATATTATCCATGGGTGACCTAGCACCTTTGGCAACCCAATCCTAGGAAGGGTCGTGCATGTTAGAGTGAAGGATAGCTCCTTCATTGTTGAGGTTAGAGAATAACCTATGGAACCCCATAAGCTGATAGGCACCCTGTATGTATCAATAGTGCGAGCAATAGGTTGAAACCATGTCCGAGGGAGTTTGATGGATAGCTTATGTGATAAGTATAAGGGTTATAAGTTGACCATAAGTTTCATCCAGGTAGGAGCATGCTTTTGAGGTTGATCCTTCATGAATAGAGGACCTCTAATGGTGAGGTTGGATGTAGGGTTAGCTCTAGAGAGAGCAGGAGACCCATCAAGAAGGTTGGAAGCCTAAGACCTGAGATATGAGGAACAATGGATGATAGTGGTTGCCTCATGATTGATCCCTAGAAGTTGATGATATCTTGGTTGCCTTTAGAGGGACCAAACCCTAGAGAGAGAATGAGGCCTCTGGTACCTATGTGCCTACGATATAAGTGTTTACCTTTTGAGGTAGGAAGAAGAGTTCCTTAGACCTAGAAGGGTTTAGTAATAGGATTATGAGGCCTTGTACCTTGTTGGTTGTCCCTAAGGAGAACCCAACATTAAGTGTTGCTAGAGTTGAAGGATGACAAGGAGTGCAAGTCATGCATTTTGCATGCTTGGTTCATAGTTAAGGGATAGAGCATGCAGTTGGACACCTAAAACTGAATTGAGGGTTCCTAGGCCTAAGAGGGGAAGTGGTATACCTAATGCTCATGACGAGAATTAAGTTGCTATAGTTTCGAGCATGGTACTCCTCATGTATAGAGGAAAAGGGAAGTCCCTTAAGTTTAAGGTATGCTTGGTGAACCCCTCCCAGCTAAGTTGATGACATGGGGAGGTATGACCCTGATCTAATATTGATGGATGAGAACCCAGATGACCCAGCATGGTTTAGTGGTATGCTTGTACCTTAATAGCCTACTAGGGTTAAGCATATGGATGTAAACCCTAGACCTAAGGATGTCTGTGACCTTGTGGTCAAGAGTTTTAGTTTCCTCGCATCCTGGGAGAGTGACCCTTTGAAAGGGTGTACATCGGTTTTAGTGAAAACCTAAAAGAGGTCTTATAGGATCTTGAGAAGCTAAGTGAAATTTACATGGTATGAGAATGAATATGTAGACCCATAGATATCCATCTCTAATTGCATATGAATGTGTTACCATGGAGGTAACCGGTATGGGGCTTGACCAAGGTGGGCAGGTTGCCATGATCCCTATGAAAGGATGAAAGCCAGCCCATGAATGCAGAAAGAGAGATGATGAAGACTTGGGTAAGGTTCTAAGTGAACATGTACTATAATGGAGCATCCTAAGTCTATCCTAGGGTCAGGTAGGGATAAGGCTGATGAAAGTAGGAGGTGCCTAATTCCCCAGTTGCACATGACCATAGGGTCGGGAGGTAACAACTATCATTGTCTGAGGGCCATGGGTTAGGAGATTGATCACCTTCATGAACTCATGGGACCCAAAGGGAAGATGAGTAGGGAACTCTCTTGATGCATGAGGGAAGAAGGATGACCCCAAAAGAGTCGGTACCCTATAGACCTAGAGGAGATGACCAAGGATATAAACCTCAGTAGGTTCAAGACTAGTTTGATATCATGATGTCTATGGCATATGTGGCACGTCGCAACTTAGATTTAAAGGTGCACTGGCAAGGTGGGATGTACCATCTCTACTCTTAGAATAGGAAGAACTCTGTATTTGGACTGCATCCAAATGCTTATTTCTTCTTGTTATGAGAGTGAGAGATAGGACATTACGTAGGCCACACACCCAGGATAAGAGATGATGTAGGTTGGAACGTTGCCATGAGAAATGGGGATAGAGAAGATAACCTACCCTGGTAAAGTGAATGATACATGGATGGTTTGCAAACACTAAGAGGAATGAGGTAATCACCTTATGAGGATGTTTTTATCATGAGCTATGTGGAACTCAGTTATACCAGGTTGAGTTTGATCACCATGATGATGAAATCAGAGAGTGTTCTTAATGAAGATAGACATAGAGTTTGAGGTGAGATGATAAGTGAAATACATGGAAGTGTATGTCTTCAATGTTACCTAATACCTAAGGAGGTGAAGTGGTAATGAATGCTCTAGATGGGATATAGCTACCTAGAAGCTAGAAGATGTTGTTTGGCTAACCCTAAGTTTGAAAAGGGGAGGTGTTGGATAACACTCAGATGTAACAAGATTCATTGAAAAGTTAAGGGTTGTTTGGTTAGCCAGTCTAGTCCTTGATGCAATGATAGGATGGTGGTATGACCTCAGATGCACTTCTTTGGAAAAGAAGGTGATGAAACCCCAACTAGAGTGGTTTAGGGTTTCAGAGGAATCGATCTTGAAGAATCATGACATACAGGAAATCATGATTGAAGATCACCGTACACTGTGGTAAATGGCAATAGCACTTTGGATGCTTAAGATGAAGTTGCATGTGGTTTATGGCCATGCAATCCAGGAGGTAAAGGACGAACCCCAGTAACCCAATGTATCAATATAGAGGACAAAAGAGTCCCTGAGAGGGAATGGGATTTCATCACTATGGATGTTGTGATAGGTCTCCCCTAGACCGAGGAAGGTCGATATGAAATATGGGTTATGGTAGATCACCTTACGTAGATGACATAAGAAAGAAAGAGTTCTGTCAAGGGACAGATCTGGTTGAATTATCCATGAGATAGATGGTTCAACTACACCATAAAGTGAGTTCAGAGGTTTTGGAGTTTGACCTAAAGGTTCCCTTCCAAAGGTGAGAGTAGGTACATGAAGAACTCGATGCTAGTACAGTTTATCACCCCTAACTAATGGTTAGTACGATCCAGACTAAAGGGTCTGCTGAGAGCATATGTGCTCATTCAGGGTGCTAGCTAGAGACAGTTCTTGTCCTATGAAGGATGTAATGCTGACCACCATAGCCAATATCGGGATTTAAAGAAGCTCTGTAAGGGAGGTTGTGTCGGTCACCACTTCAGTAAGGTGATGTTGGTGAAAGGACCATGTGATGGTTAGAAAAGGACCACAGTATGTGAAGCCGCTTTGATCGTGCAATGGCTGAAAGGAGCCTAGTGACGACGTAAGTCATGAGAAGATACAAAGTAGAGTGACGTACAGTTCATTGTGGGAGAATTTGTGACATGAAAATCCGACCCCTCTAAGTTATAGCTAAGAGAGCTGAGTCCCTGATGCATGGGTTCTTTTGACATGGTTTGGTAGAGAAGGTTGAGTTTGACCTTACCCCCCCCCCCCGGATAAAGTAATGAGTGATGAGTTCCATGTGTCCAATTTAGAGAACTATGTGAGGTACCCCGACCATGTGCTGAGCAATGAACCTAGTGAGCCCCAAGGGAGGCTGAAATGGTCTGAGTCACCTGTGCAGTTTATAGATGCCAGGATGAAAGAGCTCATAGAAAAGAATATGTGATGATAAAGGTTCTTTGGAAATTCCATGAGTACGGTAGAGCCACATAGGGTCCAATGATGGACATGAAAAAGTCTTATCCTGTTTTGTTTGTTAGCTTGATAGAATTTTGAGGACAAAATTCCTATAAGAGGGGAAGGATGTTACAACCCCAATTTTTTGGGTTCATCTGGTGAGAAATGTAATTTCTCATATTAAAGATAATTGAACAAAGAATGGTATAATTTGTTTTGAATACATGGATTTTGTTTGTTGTGGGCTTTATTGGCTATTGGGCCCAAATAACAAGGAAAATTCAATTAGTAAATGGATAATTGAATTTTTAAGAAAAGAAATATGTAGAAACCTCTAGAAGGCAAATCCAAAGAGGATTTCGTGCCTCTTGGGTTCCTTGGGTACCAAGGAGTCCAAGGTTGCAAAAAGAAAGAAATAAGAAAAGAAAAGATTAATTAAGTATTTCTTTATTAAGAAATAAATTGAAAATAATGGTAAAATGTGGAAAATGAGTGGAAAGAGGCATAAATGAAATTTCTTGGGGAAATTTCTATCCATTAGGTTGCTAATATTAAAAGGAATACCAATGAGGAAAATAAAAGAGAAATAAAAAGAAATCCTCAAAAAGAGATATTTAAATGAGAAATAAACAAGATAATGTGAAATAGTGTGTAATGATGCATCTAGAAGGATAATAAGTATCCAATAAAAAGAATTTCGAAATAATGGAGTGTCTTGGGATCCAAGGAGTCCCAATAAAGAGGAAAGAAAGAGAAAATACTAAAAAGGCAAAATAAGAGGATAATGTGTTGCATTATAAATGAATTATGTGGTATTATTTAAAAAGGATGATATTTTCTATAAAGGAAAATAGGATTTCGTGATCAATGGATTAAAAAGCAAGAATAAAAAGAGTAAGTAAAAGGAATATTGAATTCCTAAAACATACAAATAATAAAGCATATTAGAAAAGAATAATGAAGAGAGAGAGAAAGGTTGCTTCACAACCAAGGGAAATATGTTTCCTTTCAAGAATAGGACTTGAGTCCTCAAGGAGGCACACCGTTGGGCTTTGTACTCCCCCTATATAAGGGGTGAGGCTTTGGGCCGAGTTCAGAAGATCACACACACCAATTTTCTCCTCTTCTTCCATGTTCTTGACCATAAACCCTAGCTAAGATGGGCAACGTGATCGTGCAGTCATGAGACGGCCATAGTGGGTTGAAATGATCTCTGGATGATCCACGATGCCTTTGAGTTGTGTTGCTTTTGTGACCATACCTCAACCGAAGTACAACAGTAGACGAACGGCTGCTTCACCTGCTGTAAGTCGTGGGTTGATTGCTCTTGACCTAGCCACCTCGGCCGCGCACTAGGCGGCGCCCCAGGTGCGGTTGAAGGTTGCGGAGCTAGGGCAAGGTCGTTCGGCAGCTTTTGCGGTCCAAGAAGGAGAGGACGAGCTGCCCAGGTCATGCCTAGGGCTGCGCTCGACGGCAGCGGGAGCTTGAAGATGAAGCAAGATGTGTTGGACAAGTTTGCCCTCCACCAACTGAAGTGTTGCTCACTTAAGTCGGGGGTAATTTTGACTTTTGGTAATGTTTCCAATAGGTGAGCGGGTTGCATGGAAAAGGATGATGTGACGCCATCTGATTGGCCGAGAGGTACTTTTCCTTGCGTAAATCATATCTAATGATTGGTAACTCCGATTAGGACAAATAATATATGTATTTTGATCAGAAGAACACAAGGAATCCAATAAAAATAGTTTTATAGCCTGAATCTGATCATAGTTCGAAATGTAGTGTAAATTATCATCTTTAATTAATTAAAGGTTAAGAAACCCTTTTTTTAATGAATAGAGTGTTTAATGGGGTTTAATGGATCATTAGAGTTGATGTTAACCTGTTAAATGTAAAAAGGTACATTATGTTCAAAAAGGAAGAACTTTGCACATGATTAGTATAATTTAGAGTTTATGTGCTTGAAATTTGAAAAGGGAATAATGTTATCAGCTTTAATGTTTTAATTAAAGAAAAACCCTTAGATTTGATGATAGATGGACTTAATGACATTATTTGGATAATTCAAGTTGATATTAACCTGTTGTTAATAAAAGTGAGAATAGGATCTAAAAAGATGATATTTTTCTATAATTGGTTTAATTTAGGGTTTCATGCATGATTATGCATTAACGAGCTTGAAAACCCTAATTTAGAGGAATATGTCTTTTAATTGTTTTAATGGTTCAAATCCATGAATAAATAGGGATGTGATTATCCTAAGTCAATTTGGGTATAAAAGACTATTAAAGTGGATAGTTGAGCAATTAAGGTTCATATAAATGGAAAAGGATAGTTTAGGGATAACGTTTGAGAAATTGATCTAAGAAACCCTAATGAATATTAATGAAACCTTAATGCGGATTAGAAACCCTAGAAAGAGAATAGATTGTTGATAAAGTGTGTAATAAATAGAGTACATATTCTTTTTAGGAATTATGTGATGATTGAATTACTTTCTTGGATCTGTTGATTGGTTTGATGGTATATACATGAAGTATATGTTGAATAATCTACATGACTCATCAAATTAGGTATGTGGTTAAGCTTATGAATAATCGCTCTAGTTTCACAGCGATTCCCGAAGTTTTAATCGGTTGCTTGAAAATAACTGTTGGATGTTTATTTATTTCATGCAACTATAAAGTGCCTATGATTATCACTATAAATGTGTGTATATAACTGACTAGATCCGGGTCCACCTCTATTGCTTTGAAAAGGCTAAGAAAAAAGGAGTAATCCTAGAGCAAGGTCTAGGTTACTGAGAGTTAGAAACTGGGCAACCTACGTGTAGTGCCATGAGACTCATTAGCCTGCCATGAGTTAAGGAGTGGGCTACTTACGAGTAGTGCCATGTGACTCAGCCCTAGAAATTGGTTCACTTATAGGTGGATCATGAGGGGTTTAATGGGGATAACGTAGAGGATAGGGTACTCTTAGATCGCGGAGTTATATCTAAAATGTAATCTTGGTTGTTAAATGATTAATTGAATGATTGCATTGTTAATGTACTTACATAATTATTCTTTCCCCCACATACCAGCTTCGGCTGACCGACGCTTTGTTTGTCGGCATTTTAGGTACAAGCCAAAAGGACAAACAATAAATCGTCACATTGTGAAATACATGTAGTAAAATACAAGGAGGATTAGTTAGAGTAGAATCCTTAAGTGGATAGAAGTTTAGAGATCCAAGTTTTCAAAAAGGTATGCAAAAATTTATTTTCTTACAGCTTTTAAGTATAGTCTGTTAAAATTTGATAATTATTATTGGTTAATTGTCAAACCTTTGATCCAAAAGTTATGGGTGCGGCTTTGACCTCTCGGTCTCCCTTAATTGGGGGTTATCGGGAGGTGGGGTCATAACATTTGGTATCAGAGTGTAGGTTCCTCACTTAACCATTAATATTTATTAAATTTTACAAACTCCATAGAACCCAAGGGAGTTATTAGAGGATTATCCAAAAGACGGAGGTGTCTAGAAAAGGATCACGACCGGGGGCTGGCAAATATTTTCCTCCGCACCACTAGTCGGAATACGAGGACTCCCGGATCCGTGTGACTGCCTGGCCAAAGTCTTAGGGTATGAATCAAAATAAGATACCTTTAGGACTCTCTGATCTTATTCGTCCCTTCTCATCACAAATTCCCTTAAGGACCTTAAGGATTAGGGTTTTCTCTCTCCTCCACTCCCTATTGAGGTATGGGTAAGGATAATAAGGTCTAAGGAATCCTCCACCAAATTAATGAAAAGTATGTAAACAAGATGTCATGGACATAAACTTAATAGATTAAGCGCAAATTAAAGGATAGATACATGCTTAGGTCGTATGACATAAGTTGTCATGTACTCAAAAGAGAACTGAGGCTAGACCTTCTTGTCAGGAGGATAAATTAGTGTTGGAGATAGAGATCTCCATTGCAAGTAGAGACCTGGAACATCCTCTGAGGATGATTCTAACCCTAACCCTAAGTGATGGTTAGAGAGAGATGAGTTGGACCAGGTGTTTGAAGGGATATGCCTTTGGGATGCCATATGATCCATGGGTGACCTAGCACCTTTGGCAACCCAACCCTGGGAAGGGTTGTGCATGTTAGAGTGAAGGATAGCTCCTTCATTGTTGAGGTTAGAGAAGAACCTATGGAACCCCATAAGTTGATAAGCACCATGTATGTATCAGTAGTGCGATAAATAGGTTGAAACCGTGTCCAGGGAGTTTGATGGATAGCTTATGTGATAAGTATAAGGGTTATAAGTTGACCATAAGTTTCATCTAGGTAGGGGCATGCTTTTGAGGTTGATCATTCATGAAGAGAGGACCTCTAATGGTGAGGTTGGATGTAGGGTTAGCTCTAGAGAGAGCAGGAGACCCATCAAGAAGGTTGGAAGCCTAAGACCTGAGATATGAGGAACAATGGATGATAGTGGTTGCCTCATGATCGATCCCTAGAAGTTGATGGTATCTTGGTTGCCTTTAGAGGGACCAAACCCTAGAGAGAGAATGAGGCCTCTGGTACCTATGTGCCTATGATATAAGTGTTTACCTTTTGAGGTAGGAAGAAGAGTTCCTTAGACCTAGAAGGGTTTAGTAATAGGATTATGAGGCCTTGTACCTTGTTGGTTGTCCCTAAGGAGGACCCAACATTAAGTGTTGCTCGAGTTGAAGGATGACAAGGAGTGCAAGTCATGCCTTTTGCATGCTTGGTTCATAGTTAAGGGATAGAGCATGCAGTTGGACACCTAAAAGTGAATTGAGGGTTCCTAGGCCTAAGAGGGGAAGTGGTATACCTAATGCTCATGATGAGAATTAAGCTGCTATAGTTTCGAGCATGGTACTCCTCATGTATAGAGGAAAAGGGAAGTCCCTTAAGTTTAAGGTATGCTTGGTGAACCCCTCCCAGCTAAGTTGATGACATGGGGAGGTATGACCCGGATCTAATATTGATGGATGAGAACCCAGATGACCCAGCATGGTTTACTGGTATGCTTGTACCTTAATAGCCTACTAGGGTTAAGCATATGGATGTAAACCCTAGACCTAAGGATGTCTGTGACCTTGTGGTCAAGAGTTGTAGTTTCCTCCCATCCTGGGAGAGGGACCATTTGAAAGGGCGTACATCGGTTTTTGTGAAAACCTAAAAGAGGTCTCATAGGATCTTGAGAAGCTAAGTGAAAAGTACATGGTATGACAATGAACATGTAGACCCATAGATATCCATCTCTAATTGCATATGAATGTGTTACCATGGAGGTAACTGGTATGGGGCTTGACCAAGGTGGGTAGGTTGCCATGATCCCTATGAAAGGATGAAAGCCAACCCATGAATGCAGAAAGAGAGATGATGAAGACTTGGGTAAGGTTCTAAGTGAACATGTACTATAATGGAACATCCTAAGTCTATCCTGGCGTCAGGTAGGGATAAGACCGATGAAAGTAGGAGTTGCCTAATTCCCCAGTTGCACATGACCATAGGGTCGGGAGGTAATAGCTATCATTGTCTAAGGGCCATGGGTTAGGAGATTGATCACCTTCATGAACTCATGGGACCCAAAGGGAAGATGAGTAGGGCACTCTCTTGATGCATGAGGGAAGAAGGATGACCCCAAAAGAGACGGTACCCTATAGACCTAGAGGAGATGACCAAGGATATAAACCTCAGTAGGTTCAAGACTAGTTTGATATCATGATGTCTATGGCATATGTGGCACGTCGCAACTTAGATTTAAAGGTGCACTGGCAAGGTGGGATGTACCATCTCTACTCTTGGAACATGAAGAACTCTGTATTTGGACTGCAGCCAAATGATTATTTCTTCTTGTTATGAGAGTGAGAGATAGGACATTACGCATGCCACACACCCAGGATAAGAGATGATGTAGGTTGGAACGTTGCCATGAGAAATGGGGATAGAGAAGATAACCTACCCTGGTAAAGTGAATGATACATGGATGGTTTGCAAACACTAAGAGGAATGAGGTAATCACCTTATGAGGATGTTTTTATCATGAGCTATGTGGAACTTACCAATTATACCAGGTTGAGTTTTATCACCATGATGATGAAATCAGAGAGTGTTCTTAATGAAGATAGACATAGAGTTTGAGGTGAGACGATAAGTGAAATACATGGAAGTGTATGTCTTCAATGTTACCTAATACCTAAGGAGGTGAAGTGGTAATGAATGCTCTGGATGGGATATAGCTACCTAGAAGCTAGAAGAGGTTGTTTGGCTAACCCTATGTTTGAAAAGGGGAGGTGTTGGATAACACTCAGATGTAATAAGATTCGTTGAAAAGTTAAGGGTTGTTTGGTTAGCCA
Source organism: Alisma plantago-aquatica (assembly GCA_963693085.1). Taxonomy (NCBI): domain Eukaryota; kingdom Viridiplantae; phylum Streptophyta; class Magnoliopsida; order Alismatales; family Alismataceae; genus Alisma; species Alisma plantago-aquatica. The sequence continues at coordinate 536,869,812 of OY856414.1, read as the reverse complement.
GTCTAGTCCTTGATGCAATGACAGGATGGTGGTAGGACCTCAGATGCACTTCTTTGGAAAAGAAGGTGATGAAACCATGACTAGAGTGGTTTAGGGTTTCAGAGGAATCGATCTTGAAGAATCATGACATACTGGAAATCATGATTGAAGATCACCATGCACCGTGGTAAATGGCAATAGCACTTTGGATGCTTAAGATGAAGTTGCATGTGGTTTATGGCCATGCAAGCTAGGAGGTAAAGGATGAACCCTAGTAACCCAGTGTATCAATATAGAGGACAAAAGAGTCCCTGAGATGGAATGGGATTTCATCATTATGGATGTTGTGATAGGTCTCATCTAGACCGAGGAAGGTCGAGATGCAATATGGGTTATGGTAGATCGCCTTACGTAGATGACATAAGAAAGAAAGAGTTCTGTGAAGGGACAGATATGGTTGAATTACCCATGAGAGATGGTTCAACTACACGATAAAGTGAGTTCAGAGGTTTTGGAGTTTGACCTAAAGGTTCCCTTCCAAAAGGTGAGAGTAGGTACATGAAGAACTCGATGCTAGTACAGTTTATCACCCCTAACTAATGGTTAGTACTATCCAGACTAAAGGGTCTGATGAGAGCATATGTGCTCGTTCAGGGTGCTAGCTAGAGACAGTTCTTGTCCTATGAAGGATGCAATGATGACCACCATAGCCAGTATCGTGATTTAAAGAAGCTCTGTAAGGGAGGTTGTGTCGGTCACCACTTCAGTAAGGTGATGTTGGTGAAAGGACCATGTGATGGTTAGAAAAGGACCACAGTGTGTGAAGCCGCTTTGATCGTGCAATGGCTGAAAGGAGCCTAGAGACGATGTAAGTCGTGAGAAGATACAAAGTAGAGTGACGTACAGTTCATTATGGGAGAATTTGTGACATGAAAATATGACCCCTCTAAGTTATGGCTAAGAGAGCTGAGTCCCCGATGCATGGGTTCTTTTGACATGGTTTGGTAGAGAAAGTTGAGTTTGACCTTACCCCCCCCTCCCGGGATAAAGTAATGAGTGATGAGTTGCATGTGTCCAATTTAGAGCACTATGTGAGGTACCCCGACCATGTGCTGAGCGATGAACCTAGTGAGCCCCAAGGGAGGATGAAATGGTCTGAGTCACCTGTATAGTTTATAGACGCCAGGATGAAAGAGCTCAGAGAAATGAATATGTGATGATAAAGGTTCTTTGGAAAAGCCATGAGTACGGTAGAGCCACATAGGGGCCAATGATGGACATGAAAAAGTCTGATCCTATTTTGTTTGTTTGCTTGATAGAATTTTGAGGACAAAATTCCTATAAGAGGGGAAGGATGTTACAACCCCAATTTTTTGGGTTCATCTGGTGAGAAATGTAATTTCTCATATTAAAGATAATTGAACAAAGAATGGTATAATTTGTTTTGAATACATAGATTTTTTTTTACAATAGCATTGATGTCTGTTTTGTGGGCTTTATTGGCTATTGGGCCCAAATAACAAGGAAAATTCAATTAGTAAATGGATAATTGAATTTTTAAGAAAAGAAATATGTAGAAACCTCTAGAAGGAAAATCCAAAGAGGATTTCGTGCCTCTTGGATTCCTTGGGTACCAAGGAGTCCAAGGTTGCAAAAAGAAAGCAATAAGAAAAGAAAAGATTAATTAAGTATTTCTTTATTAAGAAATAAATTGAAAATAATGATAAAATGTGGAAAATGTGTGGAAAGAGGCATAAATGAAATTTCTTGGGGAAATTTCGTATCCATTAGGTTGCTAATATTAAAAGGAATGCCAATGAGGAAAATAAAAGAGAAATAAAAAGAAATTCTCAAAAAGAGATATTTAAATGAGAAATAAACAAGATAATGTGAAATAGTGTGTAATGATGCATCTAGAAGGATAATACGTATCCAATAAAAAGAATTTCGAAATAATGGAGTGTCTTGGGATCCAAGGAGTCCCAATAAAGAGGAAAGAAAGAGAAAATACTAAAAATGGCAAAATAAGAGGATAATGTGTTGCATTATAAATGAATTATGTGGTATTATTTAAAAAGGATTATAATTTCTATAAAGGAAAATAGGATTTCATGATCAATTGATTAAAAAGCAAGAATAAAAAGAGTAAGTAAAAGGAATTTCGAATTCCTAAAACATCCAAATAATAAAGGATATTAGAAAAGAATAATGAAGAGAGAGAGAAAGGTTGTTGCTTCACAACCAAGGGAAATATGTTTTCTTTCATGAATAGGACTTGAGTCCTCAAGGAGGCATGCCTTAGGGCTTTGTACTCCCCCTATATAAGGGGTGAGGCTTTGGGCCGAGTTTAGAAGATCACACACACCAATTTTCTCCTCTTCTTCCATGTTCTTGACCATAAACCCTAGCTAAGATGGGCAACGTGATCGTGCAGTCATGAGACGGCCATAGTGGGTTGAAATGATCGATGGATGCTCCATGATGCCTTTGAGTTGCGTTGCTTTTGTGGCCATACCTCAACCGAAGCACAACAGTAGCCGAACGGCTGCTTCACCTGCTGTAAGTCGTGGGTTGATTGCTCTTGACTTAGCCACCTCGGCCGCTCACTGGGCGGCGCCCCAGGTGCGGTTGAAGGCTGCGGAGTTAGGGCAAGGTCGTTCGGCAGCTTTTGCGGTCCAAGAAGGAGAGGACGAGCCGCCCAGGTCGCGCCCTAGGGCTGCACTCGACGGCAGCGGGAGCTTGAAGATGAAGCAAGATGCGCTGGATAAGTTTTCCCTCCACCAACTGAAGTGCTGCTCACTTAAGTCAGGGGTAATTTCGACTTTTGGTAATGTTTCCAATAGGCGAGCGGGTTGCATGGAAAAGGATGATGTGGCACCATCTGATTGGCCGAGAGGTACTTTTCCTTGCGAAAATCATATCTAATGATTGGTAACTCCGATTAGGACAAATAATATATGTATTTTGATTAGAAGAACACAAGGAATCCAATAAAAATAGTTTTATATCCTGAATCTGATCATAGTTGGAAATGTAGTGTAAATTATCATCTTTTTTTTGTTAATACTAGAGATTAAGCTTTATTCATACTGCTCTCTAGTGCAGTCCAAAATAGTTCAAATTTAACATGCAGGTCGGAGCTAAGCCAAGGTGGCTTAGAAAAGTTTAGGTTACAGGGTAAGAAGGAACGTAGGGTGTTTTTGGCTACTTCATCAGCAACCTTATTCAGAGTGTGAGGGACATGAAGTATCACAATCTGAGTGCTAGTTCTGATGGGTTGAAATTTCCTCCAGAGTGGCTGGAGATGGCGAGATGGGGGCTTGTCATTGTTGAGAATGCTCACTGCTTGGCTTGAATCGGAGAACATGATTACATTGGATAGCCTGAGCTCATGACATAGATCACCTGCGAGGAGAATGGCATGGATCTCCGAAGCAAGTATAGATGATGTGTAGAAAGGGACTCCTCGGCCGCTCAAGCACCTCCCTGTGTTGTCAAAGATGTGAATGCCGACACCTGCCTTAGTGGATATGTGGTTGTATGCCACATCCACAAAGGTCGCAGCATTAAAGGCAAACGGTCTGGACAGAACGATTTGTTTGTTGTCACCTTTTGGATGCAGGTTGGGAACTCTTGAGTTTAAGATTGACTATGTTCGCTGCTTGATGAACTGGACACTCTTGTGTAGATTGAACAAGAGGTTCTTGTGTACTTTATCATTTCTAACCTTCCAAAGATGCCATGCCGTGACAATGTTTTGGATGTGAGTGGAATTATCCGCAGTACTTGATATCAGCTGTTGAATCCATTCTTCTTCATTCAAGATAAAGAAGTTGGTCCCCCTTCCCAGACTAGTCCAGGTTTGTTTGCTAGATTGACAGTCTCGCAGACAATGGAGTAAGCTCTCTGGGGCATTTCCGCATATACTGCACGTGGTATCAACATCAATATGCCTACGTTACTTCTCTACATTTGTGAGAAGAGCGCCATGCTGTAGAAGCCATGTAAAGATGCACAGCCAATTCGGAACGTTGAGGTGCCAGATAGTATCCCAGTCCCCATTAGTTTGTATGTTCTTTTCATATCTCAGCCATGCGTAGGCGGATTTAGTAGAGAATTCACCGGTATCAACAAGAGGCCAGACCCAGCTGTCTTCATTGGTTCCCTCAGAAGGCGGTGGAATTGATTTCAGACGTTCTCCGATTCCTGTTGGGAGATAGGTGTTGATAAAATCAAAGTCCCAGTCTCCGTTGTCAAGGCGCATAGAATTAACCTTAAGGTCATGAAGTTTCGGTGGAATGAACCAGGACGGGTAGTATTCTGATATAGCTTTCACATGTATCCATCTGCCGTTCCATACATTTGTCGTGCTCCCTGAAAGGATGGCTTTGTGACTAATGCCTGACAGGGCAGCAATATGTTTCTTGATGAAGGCCCAAGCGGATGAACTGGGTTTGTTACTGATGGTTTCATGACGCATATACTTCTCCTGCATCACTTTCACCCAAGGTGTCGAATGGTTGTTGAGGAAGTTCCACACGTTCTTAAGCATAAGTGCAGTGTTTTGATCTCGGGCGTCCTTGATTCCTAGTCCTCGCATGTCTTTAGGTGAGGTGATCTTCTTCCAGGAAACCAGAGATAGCTTCTTGTGATCCCTTCCACCAGACCAAATGAAGTCCTTTACTTACTTATTGATGTCGTCACAGAGACGAGGAGAGAGTCTAACTGTTTGCATGGCGTAAGCTGGAATAGCTTGGAGTGTTGCTTTTGCCAGAGTTATGCGTCCAGCCAAAGAAAGATGTCTCGCCGACCACCCGGTCATACGTTCCTGGATAGTAGAAGTAATTTGATGGTGTGTAGTTTGATTGATTTTGTGGTGAAGGATGGATACCCCAAGGTAACGACCCAAGTCCTCTGTGTGACTTATGCCCATTCTTCGACATAATGCGGCTTGTGTTTGCAGAGAAAAAACAACATGATTTTGCTTTAGAAATTTCCTGACCTGAAGCATTAGAAAATGAGTTGAGAACGTCCATGATATGTATTGCCTGAGAAGGATTGACTTTCGACATCAATAGAATGTCGTCCGCAAAGAAGACGTGCGAGAGGGGTGAGCCGTGGCGTATGAGGCGGACAGGCTTCCACCGGCCATCTGAGACTGCCATATTGATAGCTTGAGAGAGTCGTTCCATACATAGAACGAACAAGTAGGGACTCAAAGGGTCACCTTGCCTCACTCCTTGATAAGAACAAAAGGAATCAAGCGGGGTACCTTCCCACAGAATCGAGGTGTGGCCTGAAGTGACGATATTCATGATCAGTCTTATTGTGAGGCTAGGAAGTCCAATTTTGGATAGAGTATCTTCAATGAAAGGCCATCGCATCTTGTCAAAAGCTTTGGACAGGTCCAATTTAATGGTGACCCATTTGGTTTTGCCCTTCTTTTATTTCATTGAATGGATAACCTCCTGAACCAGAAGGATGTTATCATTGATTCTTCTTCCTGGAATGAAGCTTGACTGTGTGTCTGAAACCCAGTTTGTAAGGTGCTTCTTGAGGCGCTCAACCAGAATCTTAGAGATGAGTTTAAAGCAGCTATTCTTTAACGAGATAGGCCTGAAGTCTGAGCATTTCAAGGGTTGTTTTTTCTTCGGAATGAGGACCATGTAGGATTCAGCAAGTCTGTGGTCGATGTTCCCCGTATTGAAAGCTTCTTGTACAGTCTATGTAATTGAGGTGTTGAGCTTCCCCCAATTGGATTGTAGGAACTCCGTATACACTCCGTCAGGGCTAGGTGCTTTGTACGGCGACATGAGGAAGGAAGTTCGTTTGATCTCATCAGGGCCCGGTGTGCGAACTAATAAATTCATATGCTGGGTGGATAGCTGGATAAAGCAGCCAGGAAAATTGATGATAGCTTGATGTTGCCCTGCGGCTAGAGGTCCTGCAGACATAAGCTTTTGAAAATAGTTGTTTATAAGTGCTTTAAGATCTTGTGGATTGTCCACCCAGATATCCTCATCAGTTTGCAGCCTACTGATTTTAGCGAAGTGTCTTCTGGCCTTGACATAAGTTTGAAAAAACTTTGTGTTTCCATCGCCTGCGCGAAGCCAGGTGATGTGTGCTTTTTGCTGCCAGTCGAGTTCCTCTTGAAGGAGGATGTTATTGTATTGTTCTTCAAGTGAAATGGAAAGTAAATCATTAGCAGGATTTGGGTTATTAGCATCGTGTACCTGACATTTATCAATCTTGTCCATGATGATCCGCTTTGTCTTATTTTTAGTGTGCCTTTGAGAATTTTCCCATTTGAGGGTAGCTTGTTGGAAGGTCTTTCGGGCTTCGGGATAAGGCAGATGCACGTTCCATTGTGGAATAAGCTGCGTCTGAAACTCTGACATGGTGGACCAGCTCGCCTTGGTCCTGAAAACAGGTTTCCTATAGGCCTGTTGATTGCTATTAGAAAGTAAGATCGGATTGTTATTCGAGTGGAGCCGTGGAAGCACTGAGGTTTTGTAGCCACCATCTGTCGATAACCACTCGTCATTAGCGATGATTCTGTCTAGCTTTTCCAATAGCCTGAGTCACTTGAAGGTGAAGTAATGCTCGTGCATTCTGGTCTCAGAAAGGCCTGTGTGAGTAAGGAATTCTTTGAACAAATGACTATTGTGATGATCGAAGTGCTTCCCTCCTCTTTTTTCTGTTGTGTCAAGCATGGTATTGAAATCGCCCACCACTGCCCAGGCATGGCGAATGGTGGTGGCTATTTCACGCAGTCTAGTCCATAGGAAGATGCGTTTAGAGGGACTAGGGCTGCCATAGACAAAGGTAATGTTCCAGGAATCATTGATTCGGCAGTGAATAAACTGCCTGTAATTGTACAGGATGTCGACCTTGCAATGGGCATCATCCCAGAGGACCCAGATGCCGCCTGAGAAGCCGAGAGCTTCAACTCGGTGAGAAGAGGTGTAGCCAAGTTTCTTGATGATATTATCCGCTGAGTTACCACTACAACGGGTTTCGATCAAGACCAGAATATTGAGTTTATACTGCAGTTTATATTCTTTAAGAAGACGAGTTTTGTCCTTGGAGAAAGCTCCTTGGACATTCCAGCACATGATGTTTGGCATTCTATACAGATACTGAGAGAGGTGTGGGAGTCAACCATCAGTTGATGGCTGCACACAGGCCTACTGCATGTCTTGTGTCCTCGATTTGTCCTTCTGCTATGTTTCCAGTGGAGCTTGCATCCTCCATGACCTGGTTTTCATCATCGAATTGCAGTTGCTTCTTCCTGGGTTGGTAGTCCCCCATGGCGCTGATTGTCTGGGCAATCTTGCCTTTCTTGTGGTCCCTTCCCAGGCTTACTACAACACTCTGGTAGATCACCTTTTTGTTTCTTAGTAGGATACCGTTACCAGTACCATTGTCTCCCCACGCAAAGGTATGCGGGGGTTGATCAGAACTGACCGCCGGTGCACTCTTGAATTGGAATGTGCCGCCGTCGTTGGGGGTAGCGTGTCTGCCCACCGACACTTCATCATCGATGAGTACTATGGCAGAATTGCTCACGGCATTCTGCGGTTTAGGCTGTGAGTCTTGGTTCTTCGTAGCTTTCTTCTTATTTTTCTTTGACACAACAGTTTGCCAGTCACCGTCTTTGTCTGCAATATCCCCACTTTGGCTATCGCCTGGTTTCGGTTTGTTTGGTGCAGCAGGTGCTTTGGGGTTGTCTTTGGGTATAGTCTGTTTTGATGCAGGTCCATCTCGTTGTGCCCGCTGGGGCTTTGGAGCATGGATTGACTTGGTGTATACGGGTAGGGCAGGGGGTACTACCTCTGTTGAGGTGGAAGGTACAGTAGGGACGAAGGGTTTGACGAACGTGCATTCAGCGTCCGCGTGGCCCATCCTACCACATCTCATGCAGACCATTGGAAGATTTTCATACTCAAGCCGATATTGTTCTCCGTTGAGGATGATGGCAGGTAGGAGTGGTTTAGTGGTGTCAACCTCAGCAGCCAGGCGAGCAAATCTTCCACGGTCACCAGTCATGGTTTTAGAGTCCACTTTGATCGTCTTTCCAACCAAGTTCCCAATACTCATCAAGAGTTGATTCTGGTAAAGGAAAAACGGCAGATCGACGATTCTAAGCCAGACCACCACTCTGCGGGGGATCTGTTCAGAAGGTCGGAAGTTCGGGTTCCTTGATTGCACTGATAGGTAGTTGCCAAAGATTACCCAAGGGCCGCCAGTCATGGCTTTCACAAAGTCCTCGTTGTTCCCGAGTTGGATAATATAATAGCCCTTCTCCAGATCTATGGCTCTGAACGAGTCAGTCGGGGACCACAAGACTGAAAGTCTGTTTACCAGAGTCTGGAACCCTATGCTTCCACCCAAGAGCTTCACGATGATGGCATACTTGTATGGCTCCAGAAGTTGCGGGATAGAGTTAGGGTTTACTGTGATGGAAGGAAGTGCATCGGTGCTATCAATATGAATATCTGGCGTGGTCAAGGTGTCCGGCGAAACAACCTTGATTTGGTTAGATACCTTGCGGCCGGTCAAGGCGTCTCTGTAAGATTTTTCTTGGGTGTGCGTTGTGACCATCTCCTGCTGCGGACTCTCAGTCGAAGATTGGGGAGGACGGTCGATGTTCTAGTGGTTATCATCCCGCACAGAGTCATGGCTACGTCCCCCTCGCCCTCCAAGTCAGCCTCTTCATCGACCGCCGTTGCCGCCCCCTCGAGGGAACCCTAGCGGAGGCTCTACCATCTCTTCTTGTAAATTATCATCTTTAATGAATTAAAGGTTAAGAAACCCTTTTTTTTTAAATGAATAGAGTGTTTAATGGGGTTTAATGGATCATTAGAGTTTATGTTAACCTGTTAAATGTAAAAAGGTACATTATGTTCAAAAAGGAAGAACTTTGCACATGATTAGTATAATTTAGAGTTTATGTGCTTGAAATTTGAAAAGGGCATAAAGTTATCAGCTTTAATGTTTTAATTAAAGAAAAACCCTTAGATTTGATGATAGATGGACTTAATGACGTTATTTGGATAATTCAAGTTGATATTAACCTGTTGTTAATAAAAGTGAGAATAGGATCTAAAAAGATGATATTTTTATATAATTGGTTTAATTTAGGGTTTCATGCATGATTATGCATTAACGAGTTAGAAAACCCTAATTTAGAGGAATATGTCTTTTAATTGTTTTAATGGTTCAAATCCATGAATAAATAGGGATGTGACGATCCTAAGTCAATTTGGGTATAAAAGACTATTAAAATGGATAGTTGAGCAATTAAGGTTCATATAAATGGAAAAGGATATTTTAGGGATAACGTTTGAGAAATTGATCTAAGAAACCCTAATGAATATTAATGAAACCTTAATGCAGATTAGAAACCCTAGAAAAAGAATAGATTCTTGATAAAGTGTGTAATAAATAGAGTACATATTCTTTTCAAGAATTATGTGATGATTGAATTACTTGCTTGGATCTGTTGATTGGTTTGATGGTATATACATGAAGTATATGTTGAATAATCTACATGACTCATCAAATTAGGTATGTGGTTACGCTTATGAATAATCGCTCTAGTTTCATGGTGATTCCTGAAGTTTTAATCAGTTGCTAGAAAATAAATGTTGGATGTTTATTTATTTCATGCAACTATAAAGTGACTATGATTATCACTATAAATGTGCGTATATAACTTACTAGATCCGGGTCCACCTCTATTGCTTTGAAAAGGCTAAGAAAAAAAGGAGTAATCCTAGAGCAAGGTTTAGGTTACTAAGAATTAGAAACTGGGCTACCTACGTGTAGTGCCATGAGACTCACTAGCCTACCATGAGTTAAGGAGTGGGCTACTTACGAGTAGTGCCATGTGACTCAGCCCTAGAAATTGGTTCACTTATAGGTGGATCATGAGGGGTTTAATGGGGATAACATAGAGGATAGGGTACTCTTGGATCACGGAGTTATATCTAAAATGTAATCTTGGTTGTTAAATGATTAATTGAATGATTACATTGTTAACGTACTTACATAATTATTGTTTCCCCCACATACCAGCTTCGGCTGACCAATGTTTTGTTTGTCGGCATTTTAGGTACAAGCCAAAAGGACAAACAGTAAATCGTCACATTGTGAAATACATGAAGTAAAATACAAGGAGGATTCATTAGAGTAGAATCCTTAAGTGGATAGAAGTTTAGAGATCCAAGTTTTCAAGAGGGTATGCAAAAATTTATTTTCTTACATCTTTTAAGTATAGTCTGTTAAAATTTGATAATTATTCTTGGTTAATTGATGAACCTTTGATCCGAAAGTTATGGGTGCGGCTTCGACCTCTCGGTCTCCCTTAATTGGGGGTTATCGGGAGGTGGGGTCATAATATTTGGTATCAGAGCGTAGATTCCTCACTTAACCATTAATAATTATTAAATTTTACAAACTCCATAGAACCCAAGGGAGTTGTTAGAGGATTATCCAAAAGACGGAGGTGTCTAGAAAAGGATCAAACCTGGGGGCTGGCAATATTTTCCTCCGCACCGCTAGTTAGAATACGAGGACTCCCGGATCCGTGTGAGTGTATGGCCAAAGTCTTAGGGTATGAATCAAAATAAGATACCTTTAGGACTCTCTCATCTTATTCGTCCCTTCTCATCACAAATTCCCTTAAGGACCTTAAGGATTAGGGTTTTCTCTCTCCTCCATAGCCTCTTGAGGTATGGGTAAGGATAATAAGGTCTAACGAATCCTCCACCAAATTAATGAAAAGTATGTAAATAAGATGTCATGGACATAAGCTTAATAGATTAAGCGCAAATTAAAGGATAGATACATGCTTAGGTCATATGACATAAGTTGTCAAGTCCTCAGAAGAGAACTGAGGCTAGACCTTCTTGTCAGGAGGATAAATTAGTCTTGGAGATAGAGATCTCCATTGCAAGTAGAGACCTGGCACATCCTCTGAGGATGATGCTAACCCTAACCCTAAGTGATGGTTAGAGAGAGATGAGTTGGACCAGGTGTTTGAAGGGACATGCCTTTGGGATGCCATATGATCCATGGGTGACCTAGCACCTTTGGCAACCCAACCCTGGGAAGGGTCATGCATGTTAGAGTGAAGGATAGCTCCTTCATTGTTGAGGTTAGAGAAGAACCTATGGAAACCCATAAACTGATAGGCACCATGTATGTATCAGTAGTGCAAGCAATAGGTTGAAACCCTGGCCGAGGGAGTTTGATGGATAGCTTATGTGATAAGTATAAGGGTTATAAGTTGACCATAAGTTTCATCTAGGTAGGGGCATGCTTTTGAGGTTGATCCTTCATGAAGAGAGGACCTCTAATGGTGAGGTTGGATGTAGGGTTAGCTCTAGAGAGAGCAGGAGACCCATAAAGAAGGTTGGAAGCCTAAGACCCGAGATATGAGGAATAATGGATGATAGTGGTTGCCTCATGATCGATCCCTAGAAGTTGATGATTTCTTGGTTGCCTTTAGAGGGACCAAACCCTAGAGAGAGAATGAGGCCTCTGGTATCTATGTGCCTACGATATAAGTGTTTACCTTTTGAGGTAGGAAGAAGAGTTCCTTAGACCTAGAAGGGATTAGTAACAGGATTATGAGGCCTTGTACCTTGTTGGTTGTCCCTAAGGAGGACCCAACATTAAGTGTTGCTCGAGTTGAAGGATGACAAGGAGTTCAAGTCATGCCTTTTGCATGATTGGTTCATAGTTAAGGGATAGAGCATGCAGTTGGACACCTAAAAGTGAATTGAGGGTTCCTAGGCCTAAGAGGGGAAGTAGTATACCTAATGCTCATGATAAGAATTAAGTTGCTATAGTTTCGAGCATGGTACTCCTCATGTATAGAGGAAAAGGGAAGTCCCTTAAGTTTAAGGTATTCTTTGTGAACCCCTCCCAGCTAAGTTGATGACATGGGGAGGTATGAACCTGATCTAATATTAATGGATGAGAACCCACATGACCCAACATGGTTTCGTGGTATGCTTGTACCTTAATAGCCTACTAGGGTTAAGCATATGGATGTAAACCCTAGACCTAAGGATGTCTTTGACCTTGTGGTCAAGAGTTGTAGTTTCCTCCCATCCTGGGAGAGGGACCCTTTGAAAGGGCGTACATCAGTTTTTGTGAAAACCTAAAAGAGGTCTCATAGGATCTTGAGAAGCTAAGTGAAAAGTACATGGTATGAGAATGAACCTGTAGACCCATAGATATCCATCTCTAATTGCATATGAATGTGTTACCATGGAGGTAACCGGTATGGGGCTTGACCAAGGTGGGCAGGTTGCCATGATCCCTATGAAAGGATGAAAGCCAGCCCATGAATGCAGAAAGAGAGATGATGAAGACTTGGGTAAGGTTCTAAGTGAACATGTACTATAATGGAGCATCCTAACTCTATCCTAGGGTCAGGTAGGGATAAGATCGATGAGAGTAGGAGTTGCCTAATTCCCTAGTTGCACATGACCATAGGGTCGGGAGGTAACATCTATCATTGTCTGAGGGCCATATGGGTTAGGATATTGATCACCTTCATGAACTCAGGGGACCCAAAGGGAAGATGAGTAGGGCACTCTCTTAATGCATGAGGGAAGAAGGATGAACCCAAAAGAGCCGGTACCCTATAGATCTAGAGGAGATGACCAAGGATATAAACCTCAGTAGGTTCAAGACTAGTTTGATATCATGATGTCTGTGGCATATGTGGCACGTTGCAACTTAGATTTAAAGGTGCACTGGCAAGGTGGGATGTACCATATCTACTCTTGGAACAGGAAGAACTCTGTATTTGGACTGCAGCCAAATGCTTATTTCTTCTTGTTATGAGAGTGAGAGATAGGACATTACGCATGCCACACACCCAGGATAAGAGATGATGTAGGTTGGAACGTTGCCACGAGAAATGGGGATAGAGAAGATAACCTACCCTGGTAAAGTGAATGATACATGGATGGTTTGCTATATGGAACTTACCAGTTATACCAGGTTGAGTTTGATCACCATGATGATGAAATCAGAGAGTGTTCTTAATGAAGATAGACATAGAGTTTGAGGTGAGATGATAAGTGAAATACATGGAAGTGTATGTCTTCAATGTTACCTAATACCTAAGGAGGTGAAGTGGTAATGAATGATCTAGATGGGATATAGCTACCTAGATGCTAGAAGAGGTTGTTTGGCTAACCCTAAGTTTGAAAAGGGGAGGTGTTGGATAACACTCAGATGTAACAAGATTCGTTGAAAAGTTAAGGGTTGTTTGGTTAGCCAGTCTAGTCCTTGATGCAATGACAGGATGGTGGTAGGACCTCAGATGCACTTCTTTGGAAAAGAAGGTGATGAAACCCCGACTAGAGTGGTTTAGGGTTTCAGAGGAATCGATCTTGAAGAATCATGACATATAGGAAATCATGATTGAAGATCACCATACACCGTGGTAAATGGCAATAGCACTTTGGATGCTTAAGATGAAGTTGCATGTGGTTTATGGTTATGCAAGCTAGGAGGTAAAGGACGAACCCCAGTAACCCAGTGTATCAATATAGAGGACAAAAGAGTCCTTGTGAGGGAATGGGAGTTCATCACTATGGATGTTGTGATAGGTCTCCCCTAGACCGAGGAAGGTCGAGATGCAATATGGGTTATGGTATATCGCCTTGCGTAGATAACATAAGAAAGAAAGAGTTCTGTCAAGGAACAGATCTGGTTGAATTACCCATGAGAGAGATGGTTCAACTACACCATAAAGTGAGTTCAGAGGTTTTGGAGTTTGACCTAAAGGTTCCCTTCCAAAAGGTGAGAGTAGGTACATGAAGAACTTGATGCTAGTACAGTTTATCACCCCTAACTAATGGTTAGTACGATCCAGACTAAAGGATATGATGAGAGCATATGTGCTCATTCAGGGTGCTAGCTAGAGACAGTTCTTGTCCTATAAAGGATGCAATGATGACCACCATAGCCAGTATTGGGATTTAAAGAAGCTTTGTAAGGGAGGTTGTGTCGGTCACCACTTCAGTAAGGTGATGTTGGTGAAAGGACCATGTGATGGTTAGAAAAGGACCACAGTGTGTGAAGTCGCTTTGATCGTGCAATGGCTGAAAGGAGCCTAGAGACGACGTAAGTCGTGAGCAGATATAAAGTAGAGTGACGTGTAGTTCATTGTGGGAGAATTTGTGACATGAAAATCCGACCCCTCTAAGTTATAGCTAAGAGAGTTGAGTCCCTGATGCATGGGTTCTTTTGACATGGTTTGGTAGAGAAGGTTGAGTTTGACCTTACCCCCCCCCCGGGATAAAGTAATGAGTGATGAGTTCCATGTGTCCAATTTAGAGCACTATGTGAGGTACCCCGACCATGTGCTGAGCAATGAACCTAGTGAGCCCCAAGGGAGGCTGAAATGGTCTGAGTCACCTGTGCAGTTTATAGATGCCAGGATGAAAGAGCTCAGAGAAAAGAATATGTGATGATAAAGGTTCTTTGGAAATGCCATGAGTACGGTAGATCCACATAGGGGCCAATGATGGACATGAAAAAATCTTATCCTGTTTTGTTTGTTTGCTTGATAGAATTTTGAGACAAAATTCCTATAAGAGGGGAAGGATGTTACAACCCCAATTTTTGGGTTCATCTGGTGAGAAATGTAATTTCTCATATTAAAGATAATTGAACAAAGAATGGTATAATTTTTTTTGAATACATGGATTTTGTTTACAATAGCCTTGATGTCTGTGTTGTGGGCTTTATTGGCTATTGGGCCCAAATAACAAGGAAAATTCAATTAGTAAATGGATAATTGAATTTTTAAGAAAAGAAATATGTAGAAACCTCTAGAAGGAAATCCAAAGAGGATTTCGTGCCTCTTGGGTTCCTTGGGTACCAAGGAGTCCAAGGTTGCAAAAAGAAAGCAATAAGAAAAGAAAAGATTAATTAAGTATTTCTTTATTAAGAAATAAATTGAAAATAATGATAAAATGTGGAAAATGAGTGGAAAGAGGCATACATGAAATTTCTTGGGGAAATTTCATATCCATTAGGTTGCTAATATTAAAAGGAATGCCAATGAGGAAAATAAAAGAGAAATAAAAAGAAATCCTCAAAAAGAGATATTTAAATGAGAAATAAACAAGATAATGTGAAATAGTGTGTAATGATGCATCTAGAAGGATAATAAGTATCCAATAAAAAGAATTTCGAAATAATGGAGTGTCTTGGGATCCAAGGAGTCCCAATAAAGAGGAAAGAAAGAGAAAATACTAAAAAGGCAAAATAAGAGGATAATGTGTTGCATTATAAATGAATTATGTGGTATTGTTTAAAAAGGATGGTATTTTCTATGAAGGAAAATAGGATTTCATGATCAATGGATTAAAAAGCAAGAATAAAAAGAGTAAGTAAAAGGAATTTCGAATTCCTAAAACATCCAAATAATAAAGGATATTATAAAAGAATAATGAAGAGAGAGAGAAAGGTTGTTGCTTCACAACCAAGGGAAATATGTTTCCTTTCAAGAATAGGACTTGAGTCCTCAAGGAGGCACGCCTTAGGGCTTTGTATTCCCCCTATATAAGGGGTGAGGCTTTGGGCCGAGTTCAGAAGATCACACAAACCAATTTTCTCCTTTTCTTCCATGTTCTTGACCATAAACCCTAGCTAAGATGGGCAACGTGATCGTGCAGTCATGAGATGGCCATAGTGGGTTGAAACGATCTCTGGATGCTCCACGATGCCTTTGAGTTGCGTTGCTTTTGTGGCTATACCTCAACCGAAGCACATCAGTAGCCGAACGGCTGCTTCACCTGCTGTACGTCGTGGGTTGATTTCTCTTGACCTAGCCACCTCGGTCGTGCACTGGGCGGCGCCCCAAATGCGGTTGAAGGCTGCAGAGCTAGGGCAAGGTCGCTCGGCAGCTTTTGTGGTCCAAGAAGGAGAGGATGAGCCACCCAAGTCGCGCCTAGGGTTGCGCTCGACGGCAGCGGGAGCTTGAAGATGAAGCAAGATGCGTTGGACAAGTTTGCCCTCCACCAACTGAAGTGCTGCTCATTTAAGTCAGTGGTAATTTCGACTTTTGGTAATGTTTCCAATAGGTGAGTGGGTTGCATGGAAAAGGATGATGTGGCGCCATCTGATTGGCCGAGAGGTACTTTTCCTTGTGAAAATCATATCTAATGATTGGTAACTCCGATTAGGACAAATAATATATGTATTTTGATTAGAAGAACACAAGGAATCCAATAAAAATAGTTTTATAGCCTAAATCTGATCATAGTTAGAAATATAGTGTAAATTATCATCTTTAATGAATTAAAGGTTAAGATACCTTTTTTTTTAAATGAATAGAGTGTTTAATGGGGTGTAATGAATCATTAGAGTTGATGTTAACCTGTTAAATGTAAAAAGGTACATTATGTTAAAAAAGGAAGAACTTTGGACATGATTAGTATAATTTAGAGTTTATGTGCTTGAAATTTGAAAAGGGCATAAAGTTATCAACTTTAATGTTTTAATTAAAGAAAAACCCTTAGATTTGATGATAGATGGACTTAATGACGTTATTTGGATAATTCAAGTTGATATTAACCTGTTGTTAATAAAAGTGAGAATAGGATCTAAAAATATGATCTTTTTATATAATTGGTTTAATTTAGGGTTTCGTGCATGATTATGCATTAACGAGCTTGAAAACCCTAATTTAGAGGAATATGTCTTTTAATTGTTTTAATGGTTCAAATCCATGAATAAATAGGGATGTGATGATCCTAAGTCAATTTGGGTATAAAAGATTATTAAAATGGATAGTTGAGCAATTAAGGTTCATATAAATGGAAAAGGATATTTTAGGGATAACATTTGAGAAATTGATCTAAGAAACCCTAATGAATATTAATGAAACCTTAATGTGGATTAGAAACCCTAGAAAGAGAATAGATTCTTGATAAAGTGTGTAATAAATAGAGTACATATTCTTTTCAGGAATTATGTGATGATTGAATTACTTGCTTGGATCTGTTGATTGGTTTGATGGTATATACATGAAGTATATGTTGAATAATCTGCATGACTCATCAAATCAAGTATGTGGTTACGCTTATGAATAATCACTCTAGTTTCACGGTGATTCCCGAAGTTTTAATCGGTTGCTTGAAAATAACGGTTGGATGTTTATTTATTTCATGCAACTATAAAGTGACTATGATTATCACTATAAATGTGCGTATATAACTGACTAGATCCGGGTCCACCTCTATTGCTTTGAAAAGGCTAAGAAAAAAAGGAGTAATCCTAGAGCAAGGTCTAGGTTACTGAGAGTTACAAACTGGGCTACCTACGTGTAGTGCCATGAGACTCATTAGCCTGCCATGAGTTAAGGAGTGGGCTACTTACGAGTAGTGCCATGTGACTCAGCCCTAGAAATTGGTTCACTTATAGGTGGATCATGAGGTGTTTAATGGGGATAACGTAGAGGATAGGGTACTCTTAGATCGCGGAGTTATATCTAAAATGTAATCTTGGTTGTTAAATGATTAATTGAATGATTACATTGTTAACGTACTTACATAATTATTGTTTCCCCCACATACCAGCTTCGGCTGACCGACGTTTTGTTTGTCGGCGTTTTAGGTACAAGCCAAAAGGACATACAGTAAATCGTCACATTGTGAACAACATGAAGTAAAATACAAGGAGGATCAGTTAGAGTAGAATCCTTAAGTGGATAGAAATTTAGAGATCCAAGTTTTCAAAAAGGAATGCAAAAATTTATTTTCTTACAGCTTTTAAGTATAGTCTGTTAAAATTTGATAATTATTCTTGGTTAATTGCCGAACCTTTGATCCAAAAGTTATGGGTGCAGCTTCGACCTCTCGGTCTCCCTTAATTGGGGGTTATCGGGAGGTGGGGTCATAACATTTGGTATCAGAGCGTAGGTTCCTCACTTAACCATTAATAATTATTAAATTTTACAAACTCCATAGAACCCAAGGGAGTTATTAGAGGATTATCCAAAAGACGGAGGTGTCTAGAAAAGGATCACGACCGGGGGCTGGCAATATTTTCCTTCGCACCACTAGTCAGAATACGAGGACGCCCGGATCCGTGTGACTGCCTGGACAAAGTCTTAGGGTATGAATCAAAATAAGATACCTTTAGGACTCTCTCATCTTATTTGTCCCTTCTCATCACAAATTCCCTTAAGGACCTAAAGGATTAGGGTTTTCTCTCTCCTCCACACCCTCTTGAGGTATGAGTAAGGATAATAAGGTCTAAGGAATCCTCCACCAAATTAATGAAAAGTATGTAAATAAGATGTCATGGACATAAGCTTAATAGATTAAGCACAAATTAAAGGATAGATACATGCTTAGGTCATATGACATAAGTTGTCATGTCATCAGAAGAGAACTGAGGCTAGACCTTTTTGTCAGGAGGATAAATTAGTCTTGGAGATAGAGATCTCCATTGCAAGTAGAGACCTGACACATCCTCTGAGGATGATGATAACCCTAACCCTAAGTGATGGTTAGAGAGAGATGAGTTGGACCAGGTCTTTGAAGGGACATGCCTTTGGGATGCCATATGATCCATGGTTGACCTAGCACCTTTGGCAACCCAACCTTGGGAAGGGTCTTGCATGTTAGAGTGAAGGATAGATCCTTCATTGTTGAGGTTAGAGAAGAACCTATGGAACCCCATAAGCTAATAGGCACCCTGTATGTATCAGTAGTGCGAGCAATAGGTTGAAAGCCTAGCCCAGGGAGTTTGATGGATAGATTATGTGATAAGTATAAGGGTTATAAATTGACCATAAGTTTCATCTAGGTAGGGGCATGCTTTTAAGGCTGATCCTTCATGAAGAGAGGACCTCTAATGGTGAGGTTGGATGTAGGGTTAGCTCTAGAGAGAGCAGGAGACCCATCAAGAAGGTTGGAAGCCTAAGACCTGAGATATGAGGAACAATGGATGATAGTGGTTGCCTCATGATTGATCCCTAGAAGTTGATGATATCTTGGTTGCCTTTAGAGGGACCAAACCCTAGAGAGAGAATGAGGCCTCTGGTACCTATGTGCCTATGATATAAGTGTTTACCTTTTGAGGTAGGAAGAAGAGTTCCTTAGACCTAGAAGGGTTTAGTAACAGGATTATGAGGCCTTGTACCTTGTTTGTTGTCCCTAAGGAGGACCCAACATTAAGTGTTGCTCGAGTTGAAGGATGACAAGGAGTGAAAGTCATGCCTTTTGCATGCTTGGTTCATAGTTAAGGGATAGAGCATGCAGTTGGACACCTAAAAGTGAATTGAGGGTTCCTAGGCCTAAGAGGGGAAGTGGTATACTTAATGCTCATGATGAGAATTAAGTTGCTATAGTTTCGAGCATGGTACTCCTCATGTATAGAGGAAAAGGGAAGTCCCTTAAGTTTAAGGTATGCTTGGTGAACTTCTCCCAGCTAAGTTGATGACATGGGGAGGTATGACCCTGATCTAATATTGATGGATGAGAACCCAAATGACCCAGCATGGTTTAGTGGTATGCGTGTACCTTAATATCCTACTAGGGTTAAGCATATGGATGTAAACCCTAGACCTAAGGATGTCTGTGACCTTGTGGTCAAGAGTTGTAGTTTCCTCCCATCCTGGGAGAGGGACCCTTTGAAAGGGCGTACATCGGTTTTTGTGAAAACCTAAAAGAGGTCTCATAGGATCTTGAGAAGCTAAGTGAAAAGTACATGGTATGAGAATGAATCTGTAGACCCATAGATATCCATCTCTAATTGCATATGAATGTGTTACCATGGAGGTAATCGGTATGGGGCTTGACCAAGGTGGGCAGGTTGCCATGATCCCTATGAAAGGATGAAAGCCAGCCCATGAATGCAGAAAGAGAGATGATGAAGACTTGGGTAAGGTTCTAAGTGAACATGTACTATAATGGAGCATCCTAAGTCTATCCTGGGGTCAGGTAGGGATAAGACTGATGAAAGTAGGGGTTGCCTAATTCCCCAGTTGCACATGACCATAGGGTCGGGAGGTAACAGCTATCATTGTCTGAGGGCCATGGGTTAGGAGATTGATCGCCTTCATGAACTCATGGGACCCAAAGGGAAGATGAGTAGGGCACTCTCTTGATGCATGAGGGAAGAAGGATGACCCCAAAAGAGTCGGTACCCTATAGACCTAGAGGAGATGACCAAGGATATAAACCTCAGTAGGTTCAAGACTAGTTTGATATCATGATGTTTGTGGCATATGTGGCACGTCGCAACTTAGATTTAAAGGTGCACTGGCAAGGTGGGATGTACCATATCTACTCTTGGAACTGGAAGAACTCTGTATTTGGACTGCAGCCAAATGCTTATTTCTTCTTGTTATGAGAGTGAGAGATAGGACATTACGCATGCCACGCACCCAGGATAAGAGATGATGTAGGTTGGAACGTTGCCATGAGAAATGGGGATAGAGAAGATAACCTACCCTAGTAAAGTGAATGATACATGGATGGTTTGCAAACACTAAGAGGAATGAGGTAATCACCTTATGAGGTTATTTTTATCATGAGCTATGTGGAACTTACCCGTTATACCAGGTTGAGTTTGATCACCATGCTGATGAAATCAGAGAGTGTTCTTAATGAAGATAGACATAGAGTTTGAGGTGAGACGATAAGTGAAAAACATGGAAGTGTATGTCTTCAATGTTACCTAATACCTAAGGAGGTGAAGTGGTAATGAATGCTCTGGATGGGATATAGCTACCTAGAAGCTAGAAGAGGTTGTTTGGCTAACCCTAAGTTTGAAAAGGGGAGGTGTTGGATAACACTCAGATGTAACAAGATTCATTGAAAAGTTAAGGGTTGTTTGGTTAGCCAGTCTAGTCCTTGATGCAATGACAGGATGGTGGTAGGACCTCAGATGCACTTCTTTGGAAAAGAAGGTGATGAAACCCCAACTAGAGTGGTTTGGGTTTCAGAGGAATCGATCTTGAAGAATCATGACATACAGGAAATCATGATTGAAGATCACCATACACCGTGGTAAATGGCAATAGCACTTTGGATGCTTAAGATGAAGTTGCATGTGGTTTATGGCCATGCAAGCCAGGAGGTAAAGGACGAACCCCAGTAACCCAGTGTATTAATATAGAGGACAAAAGAGTCCTTGAGAGGGAATGGGAGTTCATCACTATGGATGTTGTGATAGGTCTCCCCTAGACCGAGGAAGGTCGAGATGCAATGGGTTATGGTAGATCCCCTTACGTAGATGACATAAGAAAGAAAGAGTTCTATCAAGGGACAGATCTGGTTGAATTACCCATGAGAGAGATGGTTCAACTACACCATAAAGTGAGTTCAGAGGTTTTGGAGTTTGACCTAAAGGTTCCCTTCGAAAAGGTGAGAGTAGGTACATGAAGAACTCGATGCTAGTACAGTTTATCACCCCTAACTAATGGTTAGTACGATCCAGACTAAAGGGTCTGATGAGAGCATATGTGCTCATTCAGGGTG